>JAJTWR010000248.1:855000-1102500 GCA_021613335.1 Whitmania pigra | reverse complement strand
TGAAAAAAAATTGTTGTGTTCAAAATAAATGCAGAGTTGACTGTTTAATATGAAAATATGGAAATATTATGTTATGTTACGTTACGTTACGTTACTCTATGTTATGTTACGTTACGTTACGTTATGTTATGTTATTGAAACATGTTTTTTCTTCAGATTGTTGTCAAGATGTTCTAATTGCTGTTGGTGTCGTTAATATTAATAAAAAATTTGGTTAATGTTAAGTTAATGCGGTAAATTAAATTTGAGATTATTAAATTGAAAATGAACTGGTTTAAATACTACTACTTAGCTCTTCATAGATTTGAGCGAACGTATTTATTTAGTAAGTATTTAATAAAACGAATTAATCTAAATATCATAAAATAAAGTACTCAAACAGGCATCTATTTGCAGTGTTGTGCGGTATCGAATTACATGTAATTCGTTACTGTAATTAATTACATTTTTGGAAATTTTTACTTGTAACAGTTAAAAAAATTTTTTTTTACTTTTACTTGTAACAAATTACTATTTTCGGCCATACTTTTAATTCGTTACCTTTTTGGCACAAGACGTTACAAAGTAACATAAATCAAATTTTAAATTAGTTTATTTTATTTTAAAATTTTATTAAAATTCTAGATTGTTATTCTTTGGTTCGCTCGAAAACCTTCCTCTTTCCGATCATCGCTCATTTGTTATTGTTGTTATCGCCGGTCGTTTTTGTTAAATCGGAAATTGTTGATTAGTCACCGAAGCTTTTTTAATATAATATTGTATACATGTAATAATATAAGATTTAATATATCGTAGTTTGGATTCATTTGAATCCAGTTTGAGTGTCGTTAGCGAAGATAAGAGGAACAAGGGTGAAGATAGTCCGTGGCCGTATTTGAACAAAATGTTCAGATTTCAATCAAAGAAAAATAATATAAGTATGCATGCCTATTCTGACAACAGAAAAAAAACTATGTTCAGCATATGAAGGTTCTTCATCTAACTTGAAGAAGCACGTGGAACGCATGCATCCAACAGAAGTTAAGGAATACGGGATATCTGTTGCCAACGGTTGTCAAGCTTCATGAGAAACTAGTAGCCAAAATAGCATCTTCTAATGCAGCAATGGTGGACGAGCTGAAAGCATCTCATTCATCTGATGCTGACAGTGTTGAAGACAGTTTCTTCAATTGCACAAGGTCAACTGATATTCTGATGCAGTATCTTTAAGACCGATCAGATGACATGAACATTATTTATCCAGTTGAACGCTCCTCTGCCAGCTAGTGCAGCTGTTGAACGATTATTCAGCTATGCTGGTATGAACAGCCGAAGGACCATAATGAGTGACAAACTATTCGAGGACTTAGTTATGTTAAAAATTAACAAATGTTTGTGATTGTAATAAATAATAAAGACACCAAAAGAATGCATTAGTTCAAATGCTATTACTTAATGACTGTTAATACCAATAATTGTTTTAACGTTAATAGAAACAATTTCTTTTAAATAATACGGAATGATGTATGATCACAATAATGGCGGCATCAAAATTACTTGTAATTTTTACTTAAAAGTAACTTTTGGATGCTGTAACTTTTAACTTTTACTTGAATAACTTTTTGAGACAATACTCTTACTTATACTTAAGTAGCTTTTTTTTACTTTTACTTGTAACTACATTGTAATTACCGAAATGAGGTAATTTTTACAACACTGTCTATTTGTCGTTTAAAATTGTGACTCATTCACATACTAAGTCGTTCATTTTCATTTGGCGGGGAAATGGAAAGGCTTCAAACATATTCAGTTTTTCTGTTAATTATTTTTTTATCTGCAACAACAATCGATCCTTTCAACGTGCTTCAATCATTCTTTTATTTTCAATTTTCTTCCAATATATTATATTCGATGAAAATTCGTTTAATTAAAAGTGCAGCTGAATTCAACTTTTATCTTTTTTGATACGTATTTTTCAGTTCTATTTAGCTAAAAAGAACATTGGGCAAATCTTTTAACTTAATAAATTATGTTTTAATTTTAAGTAATTCCAGGATTTGATTTTAAATAATTATGAATTTTAATAATAATAATTATAATAATAATAATAATAACATTAATATTAATAGTAAAATTGCATTCTCTTATTTTCAACTGAAATGCTTTATTATTAATCTCAAGCAGTTAATAATAAAAATAAAATTAGGAAAAAACTAACTTAATAAAGGCAAAGTAAGGATCGTAAATAATTTCTAAAAGTTAATTCCAAGACAATTTGTTTTGTTTACGATGGAAAAATATTTCAGTGAGAATATCGCAAATCAAGCACATGCGATAATAACTTGTGTCTGTCTTTCTTTTAAGACTGGATTCTTATCCCGTTTGCCATTTCCGTGCTATTACACATCTTCTATGAGAATATATATGAGGCATCAGATCTATATTAAAGTTATTAAAATAATTATGTTATTCTAAATGGTTTAATTATGTAATAATTATTATAATAAGTACATTTGTTTTATATTCTAAATTGTTTTTATTTTTGCTTATTTAGTATGTTGTTTTTAACATAGTCTTAATATAAATATTTAATTACGTAATAATTATTATAATATAAACTTTGTTTTATATTCTAAGTTGTTTTTATTTTTCCTTATTTAGTATGTTGTTGTTAACATCATCATTAATAAGAGTTGTGTTTATCTATTTAATTATAACATTATTGTGTAAAAAATTGCAGGAATAACTTTTAACAGGGAAACGGCTTTAATCTCTCCATATTTTCAGAATCATTCTTTTTGACATCCACAAATTTGTGTTCCAAAGTTGTTTTGAGGGTCAAAATGTGCTTCCAATTAGTCCTTGTCAGGCCTGGAGTAAATGCAAAAACGAGAAAATATGTAAATATTATATGTTTATACATAATAATTATTCTGTCGTCTCTGCGAATATTATCTCAAATAATAAATTAATAATAATAATTAATAAAAATATTAAATTAATTATATTAACAATATAATTCTAAGATATTTTTAAAATATAAATGTAATGCCAAGAAAACTTGATAGTGACAACTTTGTAACTCAATTTGATTTGATGACTGTTGGACTTATAAATAGCCCATAAATATGGACATTTGTAAAAACACGGCTTTTATGGTTTAATAGTCCAACTACTGCGAAATAAACTTACAAATTTACTGTTATTATTTTATTATTATTATTAACAATGTTATTAATATTAATATTTGTTATTAGTTTTAAATTTATTATTAATGTTATTAAATAAACACAATAAAAAATAAATTTTAAAAAATTCAACCAGATGTACGTAGTATGGGTTGCTCTTTCCATATATGCCATTCCAGTAGCAATCCTCCTGGTCACATACACCCTCCTCTGCAGAGCCGTTTGGACGAGTTTCCAGACAGGAGTTGACCTCGGTAGGAGGGTAGAGAGGAAGAAGTTCTCTTTGACCTCTCTGACCTCCAGTTTCAGATCCACCTCCACGAAGACCAGTTCCCTGCTGAGGGGCAGAAGACCATTCCTCAAGAATCACTTTCGATCGAGGACTGTCGAGCAGCTCGAAAAGATCGAAAGAGCAAACGGAGTAGAGATGGAGGTACTCATTCCGATAGGAAATAAGGAAATTAAGAAACACCATCAACAACAGCAGCAGCAGCAACAACAACTGCTTCCAGCAAACAATGCGTCGAACGATGAAGGTCGCAATTCCGACGATAAAATCATTCATAAACCTCCATTCGCCATGAGTGTAGTCACATTCAAACTCCCCGAGAAAAGTTTCGAAAGCGAACGTCGACTTTCCGGAGATTTCCACAGAAACGCCAAGCCGCCGACCGCTGGATCGAGCGATTTCTTCGGCAGAAATTCGAAGCTGAAGATCAGATCGGAAACTTTTACGGCATCTCCAAATGCGAAATCCGATCTAAACGAAGACTTTCCTCAAGTGGTACCAAAACAAAACGGAAAATCAAGAACAGAAAATGAAACCATCAAGAACATGCTGGACACCTGTTTGCCCGATCAGACGAAAAGAGGATTCACCGTATCCAAGAAGAAAAGTCAGATGTCTCGAGCCAAGATTCGAACTGTGAAACTGACGGTCATCATCAACATCTCCTACCTGTTATGCTGGTGTCCCTTTTTCTTCTCTCAACTGTGGGCTGCCTTAGATGCTGAGGCTCCATACGAGAGTATCTACGTTTTCATTTATAATGTTATCTCTTAATTATTTAATATTTATTAGCATGTATCTTGATTTTTCAATTATTCAGTTGTTAATAAATGGAATAATAATATTATTTATATATCTGCTTAAATGTTATATGTAAGATTGTATTTTATTCTTTTTTTGTATTTTAATTAATATCAATTAATTAATTAAGATTATTATTCATTTATATTAATTTTAATTAATATTAATATTAACTTATAATTATTTTTATCGTTTTACTCTATGACATTTACTTTGATAAATTAATAAAATAAATAATAACTTTCAATATTCTGAGATGCAGAACAAAAAAAGTGTAAACAAATAATTATTTTAGGATTTACTAAATACTTGGTAATAAAAACTCTGATCCAATAGTAAAACATGAACACTTTTTGTTGGCCTTTTTTATGTTTTGTCATCCTCTTCCTCCTTGGCAATGCTCAGTGGATTGCAAGAGGTTTGACATTTTATGGTCGTATTTTTGAGGAAGAAAAGAAATCTTAGCGGACAACGATTTTATTTTCGAGTCACAGATTTCTTTAAATTTACAATCTGGTTATCTTTTGAGTCCGGTCGAATACGTTTTTGGGAACAATTTAACACTTCGCGCGCTTCTGCGGACTGCTGCTTTCTCAGTCTGATATTCTCGGTTGTTGATTTATAAACTTGGAAACATTGGGGGAAAAAATGGCAGGTCAAAAAAACGCATTCGCCGAAGCATTATGCCAGCTTTATCCAAAGCCCATTTAGAACTGCGGGTCAGATTAATCGCATAATGCCGCAATTTTATGGAATTTATGAATTTTTATATAAAATAAAAGTTTGTTTTTCAGGTCCGGGAATGACAATAACCACACTTCTGGCCAGCCTGAATAGCTGCATGAATCCCTTGATATTCATATTTTTCGTTCACATCCAGCGAGACAAGAAAGGACGAGTTAAGTAGAAAGCTTTCAATCCTCCAATATGTCGAATAAAAAGTGGAAATAAGTTTTTATTTTAGATTTTATTAGTTTTAATCGTGGCTATTTAATTGACGATTTGGTGCTTGTGCACGTTTGTTGTGACATCTTGCTTACTGTTAGTAATTTCCTATAATTTATTTCCTTAAACTCGGTTCTGATGGGTAAATCACGAACACTTTTTATATTTCTAGTCGATTTATTTTACAAATCAAAGTGACTATTTTGTATTTACTTTTACGATTAAAAATTTCGAGGGTGTTTGACGTTCTGCTTAGCGTTCTTAGTTTTAAAATGTAATTTGAACTCATAAAATATCGAGGAGCAAACTGAAGTTGGGACTTAATTTTGTATTTTTATAAACCTTAACATCTCAAATAAAAAGAGATGTTGGAAATCCCAAGTCAAACAATTAGCAGGTGCTAGCGTGCCGAAAGGCAAAGAATAGCTGAAAGCTTGCTCGACACCCCAACCTATATTGGTTGAAAAAAATGGACGCTGGGTGTTACGAGGGTTTGAGAGTAATTAGAGGAAAAGATTGGTGCTGGGGAAGTCAAGATGGGGGCGAAGGAGGAATTGGTACTGTCATTAGAGGCAAAAACAGTTTGAAAAATCTCGATATTACTGTCGTGTTATGGGACAATGGTAACGTATCAAATTACAGGACGGGTAAAGATGGGAAATATGACTTGCGTGTTTATGACAGTGGTCCTGCAGGTTGGTAAATAATGACAACTTGTTTGACAAATTTTAATTTGTTGGAATTTCAATTGTCAGTTGCCATGTACTTGATATATTTTGGCGTTTGTTCGGCTGCTAATAAAATTTTGAGAATATTCAAACAATTCAAATTGAATTCTGACCAGAAAAATTGATTTATTAAATTTAAATTTTTATTGAAATTTTAATTTTAATTATGCTAGCTTCTTTGCATTACTTTTGCTTGCTTACCAATTTTTTAATCAAAACCGAAGTGAAGTACTTAATTTATTGAAATGTGTAATTCCATATTTAGGAAGATTGAAAGCAATTCTTAAATTAGGTGTTCATCATGGAATATTATGCAGCAATTGTGTCAAGAAGTTATGGGGCATGATGTGGGATTGTTCAACCTGCTCCGATGTGCACCTGTGTGGCATCTGCTACATGTCTGGTGCTCATGACATCAACCACAACTTCTCGAGGCACGATTATCCCAGCTCAGTTAAAGGGTTTACTTGTTTATTTTTTATTTGGCTTTATTAAGACAAAACAACTTTATTTCTTCAAATATTTTTGCAAATCATGATAACATTAAAAAACTTGCTTGTATGATCAAATTGTCCTGTTTAGGATAAAGTTTCTTCCTCATCTTTTAAATGATTTTTAACAAGAAATCCACTAATTTGGTTTTTATTTGCACCTGAAAATTTAGACCAAAATGTTTAAATGTTTAAGTGTCTGCCTGTCTCTCTAGATGAATGTATAGTAAGCCAACTTGAATTAAATTAAATATGAAATTATAAAAAAAATTGGCAAAAATAATTTTCCAATTGATTTTCTTAATTATCTTCTCGTTACATTTTCAACACAACTTGAATATTGATAAGCAGCTTGTAATATTTACATCTCATTAACGATTCGATTTTTAATGACCTCAACTCAAAGAGAGGAGGTACCAGCCAGGTTTGGTTCAGCGATGGCAGAGTTGAATGGAATTTTTGTCAACTCCAGAGTGGTGAGAGGTGTGCACTGGCAGTGGAAAAATCAAGATGGTGAGTCATAATTAGTGGTGATGTGAATTATGTTTAGGACTGCTATTATAATTTTTTTGATAATTTGATAATTTGTTATTTTTAATAATTTATTCTTGAAATTGTTTCAAAGTTATTGCTGTTGATGTTGTTGTTAATTAATCCTTCCAATTAATTAGGTGGTAAGGGCAATCTTGGTACGGTGTCGGATATCAGGGATTTGTGTGACAAATCGGGTCGCAGCGTTGCCAAAGTTCAATGGGACGGAGGGGCAGAGAACATCTACAGGTCGGGTCATTTCGGTAAGGTTGACCTCTGCATCAGATCGTGCCCTTGGGGTGAAAACTTCTGCTTCAAAGAGCACCTGCCTGATCTCTGTTAGTGATTCTATTGGTCTTGTGGTAATAAAACCAACTATGCTGCTTTGTTATTTGATTATTGCTGATTTTGGTTTGTTATTGCTATTGTTATTATTAATTTTCTTTTTAATATTAGTTTTATTATTATTATCGTTAAGTCTTTTGTATTAGACTCAACTTTATAGGAAACAAGAACTTTGCTTTATTTTGAAAACAAATGAATTAAACCACACGACTAACGACAACTAAATGTACTACAAGAAAATCGTGCAAAAACTCGAAACACACCTCCGGGTAATCAACTCCCTAACTCTGACTAACTCCAAACCTAACCAGTCATGAACAACTACAGAATAGCTAAAGCTATGTGACCACTCAGATAAGATCAGTAATAGTGAATTGGGTTCAGTGACACAAATGAATCGACATAACCTATAAGAAAATGCTAGAAAAAGTGGGAATTTGGCAGTTCCAGTTCAAAGTCGATGATTGGTCACTGGGATCGAGATAACTATCGCAAACGTGAAGTGGCGAATTCCGCCCTCTTCTCGGCTCTAACTCGAGATGTCAGGGCTCGGTGACATAAAAGTATTTACGTAACTGATGAGAAATTGATAAGACAAAGAGGGAATTTGGCGGTTCCACTTAAAAAACTTTCACTTAATAGGGTTGGCGAGTTAATCAAGGTAGAGATGAGTGAGTTCCACTTTACATACTCTGTTATATCAAAAATTTTGAGACAAAGTCATCTCCAGGTCCAGCATACTTCGAGAGGTTGAACCACTGGGAACAAAGGATATCCACAACAACCTCAAAAGGTAGCAATGCCACTCGCTTGGTGAAAGGTACTCAGGTATGAATGTATTGGTTGAATCTAATTAATGCTATTACTTAATTAATATCATTATAATATTAATACTATTATCTTGTTGGGTTATGACATCATTATCACATGTATCTGTTATCATTAACAAGAAGTTTATGGTTTGTTGGTTATAATCATTATAATCATCATCACCATCATCATTATGGTCATTGGTATTATAACTACAGTTGCATCGTTGAATAAATTTACATGCCAATGTTGTTGTAATTACATTTAATTAGTAATTATTTTTATTATTTTATGTTTTTATTCTTATTAATTATTATTATTTTCGTTAATTAGTATTACTAGAGAGCTGATATTATCAATACCACAATAATGCAGGTTGCAGCTAAGTTGTGTGGGGATGCTGAAGGTGGACAACTTGTTGGAAATGTTGCACAAATGTTGAAGGACAAGACATACGACATCAATGGACAGGTGATAGAATTGCCATGCATACCACTTTTCTTCTGATTCCATTCATAAGTAATGCATAATTGTTAAATTTGCTTGGCTTAGTTTTAAGTAAAAATCATAATTATGAAGGATTGTAAATCTCAATTATAATTATGCATTGCAATAAAAGAATAGTTAATGTAATTCTGTAACTTAATTTATATCATGCATACAGCATAATAGCATCATTCTTATAAACATTTACATAGCACGTCCTTCCCAAGGGTGCTTGTAGCAATGCAGGCTTGGTTTTGAACTCGACATGTCACGACCGTTGCCATAGTACTGTCATATGCAGGAACTTAACCCATTCAACCAACCTGCAGGCCAATAATAATAGTTTGTTTTGGTGATTATCAAATAGGCATCGTAGATGTAAAAGTATGGAACATCCTGAAACGTTCACAAGATCAATTTTACCCCAAATAATAAATAACAACAACTCAACATCTATTTTCACATTTGCCACATGTAAACGCCATCAATCTTGAACACGGCAGGATGAAAATGGTAACACCATCCTCCATGTGGCCATCCAAAGTGGCATGGACGGAGTCATCAGGGACGTCCTGTCGAACGAGTCCCTCATCCCCAGCATCAGCAACTTTAACGACGAGGACGGACTCCAACTTGCCGCAAAGTTCGGAAACACCTTGTGAGTCTGCGAGTCGTTTATAGACGATGTTTGTAAGACATCTAGGACCTTATCTAAAATGATAATGGTTAATATAATGATGATGATATTGTGAAGATGTCATTAATAGTAATTGTTTAATTTAAAGAAAGCTGAAACTTGTAGTATCCGAAAGTATCTGAAATGAATATAAAAGTTTTAAACCTTATTCCAAAAGCTTCTAACGAAATTAATTTAGTGATTTCTATTGACTTAATTAATTTATCTTAAAAGATAGATCAGAATAACAATTCAACTCTTTTGTTCCCAAGCGCCATCGAGCAGATACTGGAAAGGTGGCCCGGCATGGCAAGGAGGGAAAGGCAGAACAACTCTGCCCTCCATTTGTCTTGCATTCACGGTAACATGGAGGCAGCCAGGTGCTTGGTGGAAAAGGTAGGCGATTGCATCACGGGAGAGTTTAAGGGCTAAAAAGATTTTGTGGGTGTTTGGATCTATTATTAAGAAACTATTGTTGGAAAGGTGAAACTAACAGTAACATATGATCCTGAAATAATGCAAAGAGTATATTCTTATGTTTTAATCGACGAATATTCATGACAAGGGAGGAGCCTCTGTAAATGTTGCGTCATCCTTTGGATTCACCCCTCTGCACCTGGCCGTCGAAAATGGTCATGCTGACATTGCATTGTTTCTCGTTGAAAAGGGTCAGATTCAGTTTCAATTTGATTACTTTGGAAACCTTTTTTGTCTATTAACATTCAATATTGGTGACCTAGTGATTTAATTATGCTGAGTTAATTAACATGCTCAATAAATATTTCCCAGGCATAAATTAACATTCAAAAGGTTTCAGAATTAATTGATAAATGGAAAATGGACTTACATATAACCTGGCATGTTTTAACAAAAAACACAAATAAACACATACATTCCTTGGCATGTCATCACTCGATAATAATGCATTATTACTTTATGGCCTCAATCTTCTTGTATTTCAGGAGCAGATATCAATCAGACACTTCCAACTGGAGAAGGCTGTATTGAGTTGACTCTCAAGAAAATCATGAAACTTGAAATTAATCACAAATCAAGTGGGGAATTTGCTGAGGTATATGATGTAAATATTAAATGTTTATTATAACCACCAATAAGATTTTAAATATGTAATAATACACAATGAATAAGTTATAACACATTATTTTAAGCATTATTATTAATATGCTAAGTCCACAATGTTAGTCTCGCAACAAATAGTAATGTCGACGCTTCAGATTGCACAAGAAATCCATCCTACTCTCCTTGACCTCTATCCCGGCCTACCCCTGGCCTGTCTCCTTGTCAAGAGAGGTGCCTCTTACAATGATAAGAATCTTCCTCGTAATATCTGCCAAGTGCTCTCTGAACATGTGAAACAGTCTGTTGTCCATACTGCTTTGTTTGCTTAAGTAATAGTAGTGATTAAGTAATAATTTTAAAGGGCCTTTATCAATTTCATTTAAGTTTCTTCTTAAATAATATAGTTTAAATAAATGTTTTGATTACGTTAAGGCTGCAAAATTATTATTGTTATTTTTTATTATTATTATTGGTTAATTAATTAAATTATTACTTGTTGAATCGACCATTTGCCTCTCCAAGTTGTGAAGTCACAATGGGGAAGTCAAAGGAACCTCCTTTTCATTTGTGTGCCATATGTCTCGAGTCAAAAGTCGAAGAGGCCTTCCAGTGCGGTCACGTGTCCTGCAAGAACTGCTCCCTTGGTCTCAGGAACTGCCACATGTGCCAGGCCCCCATCGTTCAGAAGATTAATCTCTTCTTTTGATTGAATAGGCCTTTCGTCGACGATATTTAGGCTCATCTTGTTGATTATTAAATGTTATTTGACTACCATTTGACTGCTAACCTGTTCTGATCTTTTAACTTTTTAGCTCTTTTAATTTCACGTTATTTTTTGAAACGCAACAACTTCTAACATGTTTTTGGAAGTTTTGTAATTTTATATTTTTAAATTTTTCATTATTTTCTGTTATTTATTTTGTTTTGTTTGCTCGTGTTTATTATTTAAATATCATTAATCTCATTTTTATGGGAAATTTGTATACTCAGAATTCTGTCCTTGTTCATGAGTTCAACTTTTTCTACAGAGAATTCTTCTTATTAACGATTTGAAGGGCTGTTGTTCAAGTTATTTGATTAGATAAAAATATCTTACGTTAGGATTGTTAAATTAAATTTCTTGTATTAGTTGAACTTTTTAAAAATAAATCCGAACAAATTTTAACGCCACCTGAAGACCCATCTCTTCAGGACTTCATGGGACAGCGAAGACACAAGGCGCCTCTGACGCTATGCACATGGCGCTTTATAAATTAATTATTATTGTTATTTTTGAGACACACAATTAGAAACAAGCACAAACACAGCAGGATATAACTTAAAAAGATGGTAGTAACAATGAACTCAAAGTAGTTTCGATAAAAATCCGATAATCGATTAGTATTTTTTTCTTTTACGACGAGCGGGAGCAAATCTTTTTTACGAAGTTGTTTACGGCGTATCTAAGTCGGCATGACAGCACTTTTGGAAAACGGTGTTCGCGAATTGGGAGCTAACGGGAGAAAAGAAGAAGAACGCGTCGAACATTGGGCAATCCTTTTAACCGACATTACACCTCCTCAAAGGGGTTCCAAACCTGCACCTATCAGACGTCGGTCGTGTGGAGGAGACAATTTTCCAAGTTGTCCGCCCATAAAGGGGGAGCCCTGAAAAAATCCACATCTGGTCTCGCAAATACTTCTCTTTTGACACTCCAGACAGGTCTGAACTTTTCCGCTCGGTTTGGACTTGACTTTCTGATCAGGTTTCTCAAGTAACCAGTTATGAAGAAGCATGCGAGAACCGTAGAGAAGGTGAGAAGTGCTGTCAAAGCTCCAACGACGAGAAGGTTCAACTTGGTGTTGACGCTCCCGAGGATGGTTTTGGCCCTAGCGAGGTTCCAGTCGCTGATAGAGTTATTGGATTCGAGAGGACACGTCAGTAGCAGTTCGAGGAAAGAGCATAACCTTGGCAAGCCGCCGTCGCAAGCCTCTGCCACGAGGGAAATGGTCTCACGATGGTTGCAGTCATGATAGTTGTCAAATTCTATTTCCTGTCTTACTTGGTCAAATCTGAGAAGGGCATTCGTGCTATGAACTTCAACATCTACTTCAGCGTTTTGTCCCTCGTCGAGGTCGCTGACGTGGACAGAAAAGAGTGCGGTATCGGCTGAAACGAACGCAGGCAAGATCAGACTGAAGGAAGCGGAGAACCCTTTCGAACTTCTCTGCCTCTGATCTGAATAACCGAAAAACTGCGTCTCTGGAACGGTAAAAGATTTGTAATATCCACTTAACTGTTCTACCAGCGTCAGAAATGGATAGTTATCGTTGGAATCAAGTACTTGAACTGATACGTTGGCAGAATCAACCACTAATGCCTTGGTGCCTTGTCTAACATCCAAGAGTTCAACCAAGAAATGGTAGAATTCCCTCATTTCTCTATCAAGTTCCGTGGACGTCATTAGTGTTCCACTCTGAGAATCCAGATGAAAATGATCATGTATCATTTTATTCCCCTTCAATCGGAAGGTAGTGTTACCACTTTTGGTAGTATTGCGTTTTATCTTTGCCTCATTTTTTGCACCATGGCCAGTTCTTTTGTAAATGAGGCTAGGAACGCCAACATAAGTGCCCTCAGGTTGGTTTTCGTAAACTTGGAAAGAAAATTCTGTCCTGGAAAACTTCAAGTCGATTTCTTCGAATCGATCGGCAGCCAACTTTGCCGCGGTTTCTGGCAAGCCTATCTTCATGAAGGATCCATGATGTGGAAAGCTGTAGTTGTTTGAGGCTTTTCCTGGAGCTAAGTCACGATGTGATGAACTGAGCAGAGAAGGGATAATTCTGACGAACACCGTTGTCCTGTCGCTCAGTGGGTGATCCCCTCGGTCCTCAGCCCTCAGGACCAGCTTGAAGATAACAGTCTCTTCGATTTTCCATAAACTTTTCCGGATGAATAATTCTCCAGTCGCTTCGTCTGCAAAGAAAACATCTGAAGATCCAAAGTCAGCGAGATCAATTTCTAGAGGATGTTGCCAATCGATTGGTGAAATGATCTGACAGGAATCAATGAAGTAATGAACTTCACCGTTCTTACCAATATCAGAATCCCCTGCCTTAACTTTGCCCACTGCAAATTCACCGCTGGGGATTTGGTTGATATCGAATTCGTAAATGGTCTGATCGAACCTTGGAGAATTATCATTAAAATCTTCGACAGTAACTTTGATCAACAACTGGGCTTGAAAGGCCGGATTGCCGCCATCGACAGCCATTAATTGCAGCCAGTGAACGTCTCTAGATTCTCTATCTAACTGAGCTTTAATGCGCAAAACCACGCCAAGAATTAGACCATTTTCTTTTAACTTTTGGATGTCCAGTCGGAAAAATTTGCTCGTCACTTCGTTTTTTTCCGAGAGTTCGCGATTTCTGAAGAAAGTATCGTGAAAATGTGAACTTATGTTTTCATCTGCCGATATTTCTTCGATGAAATACGTCTGAATACCAAACTTGGTAGAATCCTTATCATCCGCTAAAGGTAGAGCAGATCCGCTGCCTATTGGCGCCAGTTCTGAGAACGACGCTTGGAAAGATTTTCCGACTCGTTTGAAGGTGGGCTTGTGATCGTTGATGTCCAAAATTTCGACTGTGATTTTTAAGATTTCACGAAAACATGGCCAACCTCCGCTCTCGACTGAGTTAAGAACGTCCAAATGAACAAAGCAAGAATCGTGACTGAAAGCATTACCCGAACACATCTCTTCGCGGTCAATTTGTTCGACAACTTTCAAGATTCCAGATGTCGAATTGACTCCAAAAAGTGTCACTGAACTGGATGATACATGCCTTCCGGCAACTTTTTGAGAGAGAACTAAAAAATTGTTTTTTTGGAAATTGTTGTAGTTAATAACCAAGTGATCATTCAACTTCAACTTTAACAAATCAGCAACCAAATCTCCAATCACAGTTTCTGGCGGCAGTTCTTCGAAGGCTTCATAGCGAAGTTCTAGTTGTCCAACCTCAGATTGGTTCCTCTTGATAGTACTATTTCTCAGAATAGAATTGGTTTTTACAGCAACGTTTTTACTCTCAATTAAATTGATTAAACCAGTAAGAAATAGCCAAGAAACAGACATGTTAAGAATGTAAAACTAGAAGGCCGACTTAAAGGTAGCTTCTTGCAAGATGCGCTTGAAATAATTTTAAAAATTGGATTCCTCTTTCTTATATATAATGTGACCTCTAATTTTCTAATGCATCTTTCGCTGAGTTCAACCGTAAAATCTTCAGGTCAAATATTCCCCTAATGGAAGTCAGCTAAGTCGTTTGTTTCAATATAAAATTTAAATCTTGCGTAGATATCTTCTAAGGTAGACGTAGAAATTATTTTAAAATCTAGAAAAATGTAATAAACATATTATTAAACATTATACTTATTAAACATTCTACTTTTAGATTACAAATTTGTTTTTGTTATGAACGATATTTGATTCGGTTGTGTCAACTCAGGCATTTTAAACTAGATTGTCGGCAGAATCGCCGAGTTATAAAATAATTAGCATCTTTTATTAACTGGATGATTAATCGTCAAATTGGGAGTTTAAAACATCAACTCGTTTGTAGAAAATCAATCAACAAAAATACGATGACAAGTAAGTGGATATTAAGCATGCTGATGGATCTTCAAAATTTGAGTCAAATTTAAGAATGAATGCTTTAAGCAAACTAGCTGTTATTTAAACAAAATTCATCACGGGGAGTATTGGAAACTTTCTAAAGTTTTTGTTAAGCCTTTGATTATTCGAAATAAATCTTTTTTTTAATTATTATTATTTTTATTATTATAACAATTATTACACCAATTCATTGAAGATGAAAATTGCTTTTAAATTTATTCTTAGCCAAAGTTATATCTGTACCTTGAGATTAGCAACTAAAGCAGTTATTAATAGAAATGCAAAAAGAAATTATTGTAATTGTCAAATGCTTTCCACTAGACAAGCACAAGAAGAACAAGGGTAAGATCAGTGACGACAGCGACAGTGATGGTGCCCCCGAGGAAATGACATTCAAGGAGGGACTCGAGAAAATGCTTGAAACTAAGAGGAACATCTCGAAGAAACTCGAGGAGGAAAAGGAACGATTGAAGCAGAAGAGAAAGAGGCACGAGGAATTGTTTGTTGAGCAAAAAGTTGGTAATTTGTTTTTAGATTTGATGACACTGATGCTGGATTGGTGATGATATTGATTGTGAATCTTACTAAGTTGGTAGATATCTCAGTGGAACTCTTAAAGACCTTTGACATTTAAGTTTGAATTACAAGCCATCGGTGTGCTTCCTGAAAGTTTTTAATATTTGTTGAATGATGATTAAATTAATAAATCTACTAAAAATACATTTGCATGTTTTATTGACAAACAGAAACAAAAATTGGCCAAACTGGAGAGCACGAAACTGTCGGAAGACTTTCTCGAAAACATCGACGATGAACCCAAGAAGATCGCTACGAAGAGGGAAACGATTGAAAAAGACGAAGATGATGAAATGAGTAAGTCAATTTTTATTTTTGAGTTATTGAGTCTTCATTAGATTGGTAGCTTATTGTTTTGTTTTCATTTAAGTCTATTCTTTTAATGCTTAATACCAATGCACTTGTAAATCAAATGTGTGCATATAAGAAAAAGAATTAGTCAAAGTCTGGTATAATTTTCAATGGATTGTTTTAACAAATGTTATTTTATTTGATCACTTAGATCAGGGGTCTCAAACACGCGGCCCGTGACGAATACATATTAATAAAAATTTACATTACATTTTTCAATTGTTCTATTGCCGGTGTTTGAACTTTTGCAAAAGCGCCATCTTAACCAGGAGAAAATCTTACCTACTTATTTATTCGTAGTCCTTCGAGAGTTACAAGAAATATTTCCAAGGTTACTCTCTGCTACTGCAAGGATTCTTGCAATGTTTGGCAGTACATATGCATGTGAACAATTTTTCTCATCCATGAAAGTTAACAAGTCTGTACTGAGGTCACAGCTCACTAATGAACATTTGCAAGCAACACTGAGATTGGTTTCTTCTCACAAAATCAAGCCTAATATTGATGCCCTTGTTGACGCAAAAGGCTGCCAGGTCAGCAGTCAGTACAGAAAGTGACTGAAACCTAAGTTAACCAAATACAGATACGCCAAAAACGATACATAAATTGACTACATTGCATTTGTAATAAATGGATTTTTAGAAAGTTTGTAAAGCACTACGTTCTTATTACGTTGTCTTGTTTAATGACTTTTTATCATTTTAAACAAGTTCTGGCTATGCGGCCCTCGAGGAACTTTAGAAGTCATCACTTGGCCCGCGGAGCAATTTGAGTTTGAGACCCCTGACTTAGATCATTGATGTTATCATCATAATTTTTTATTATTTTTCAACAGTAATATTTTTGGTTGCAGATGGTGGCAGTGATGATGGTGATGATGGTGATGTTGACATGGAAGAAGAACATGTTGATGATGCAGAAGAAGATAATGAAAGGTTTGATTTTGTTATTTGTAAGATTGAAATGCATTATTCTCAACGAGACTTGGAATTTTGGTTTTTCTATTGTACCTACTTACAAATTAATATTTGGTAACATGCTCTCAACTATAACAACAATTAAATACTAACATTTTGACCTATTTTGCATCTTGTTAGAGCTAAATAAAATTAAGCAAAATGTTATATTTACCAAAAAATATTATAGTTATGCTACTTTCTCAAAAACATCTAATCATTAATATTCTACAATCTGTAAGTATATTATTTGAGAGGTTTAATACAATTTTGATCAAATGAGTTTAATTTTTATTCTGCTAATTACAAATCAAATAATCAATTGATTCAAATAAATAAATTTACTTCCTGATAACATCACATATCACTGAACTTGTAGAAAAACAGGCATCATTGCCATCCATTCGGTCCCCAAGAAAAAAGTCAGCCCTG
The DNA here is from genome assembly GCA_021613335.1 of Whitmania pigra. NCBI lineage: Eukaryota > Metazoa > Annelida > Clitellata > Hirudinida > Haemopidae > Whitmania > Whitmania pigra. The sequence goes on along the minus strand of JAJTWR010000248.1, from coordinate 1,085,182 downwards.
CCTTTGAAAGGGCACAAGAGTTCAAAATAAGTGCACTCTTTGGACCAGCAGCCAAGAGGCAAACCAGTCAGTAGCTCTGAATGCATTTGTCGTCTTTTTTGTGATATGATTGGAAATGAAAGTTTTACAAAGGAAGATAATAAAGAAAGATGATTATTATTAGGGATTAGTATTTGAATTATGATAATCATTACAAATTTTAATAAAATTTTCTAATAATGCGGTTATATTTTATTATAATGTAATAGTATAATAACATAACGATTAATTATACCAATTATTTATATCATTGTTTTATTTTAATTTCTGCATATTTTTATGAAAATCCAACCGGTTCCGATACAATTTTCAGTGAAATCCTACCTCGGAACACGAGAAAAAAGAAGGTTTAGGAAGTAGAAGAAATCAAACTGTTGCATCACAACGTCCATCGCAATGCCTTGTCATCAAATTAAGAATCATAAAATAAACTTCATCTCAAATAAAAGTGGTTCATTTTGAATATTAGATATTACATGTTAATTTTGAGATTTTGCCACAAAGCAACATGATATGGTAGTTTGTGGTTCTCATTTCCAAGTCTTGTCTGTGAACCTTAAGGTTTTAGGCTTGTGAAGTCCATAAAAATTATATTAATTTAATAATGATAGATTGTAAGGCGCTATATGAATAGAGTCACAAGGTCAGATAGAATGTTCCACAGGTATAGGATAGTTAATAAGTACCAGTGGCGGCTTTTGCTAATGGCCCAGCATTCTCATTGCCGGGGTTCCAATGTGGGCGGGGAACCAGACGAATGTCACCTTTGTGCCACTTCCTTGGATATCTGAAATGAGAATCTGTGATTTTTTAATATCAGGAGCAACATGGTTGCAATCCTTCAGTGCCTCTATCCCTCAATATATCGATGGTCTTCACACTTTCTACGTAATGCACGTGAATATAGTCCGTCTTTTTCCAAATCTACACTTAAATTATTCTCAAGTCAATGTTATGGTCTAAGACTTTACTCCTCCCATATCTTCATCTATCAAAGATCTAACTCAGTTAAACACATGCCCTTTCAAATTACTTTATTTACTAATCAAAATGTCGTACAAACAAAATTTATTGCGTGGATGTGTATAGCTTATGATTTTGTATATAACTACTTTCAGGGTCTGTCCGACAGCGGAAGCGTGTTCATCCTTAAGACTAAAAGGTTAAGAGCCACAAATTATGTTTAAGATGTGGGACGAATTTAATTGAATTTATGCAAGCTGGCACGTCTCAACTGTCTTCGATGAGCCTCTTCAAAAATAACATCTGGTTTTTGAATGCCTTCAAACTGATTTATTCAGATAATAACAGCGATAAAGATTCTTTAAAATGAATTAATTTTAAAATAGAATTCAATAATAACAGATTGTCATTGTGTTCAATGTTGAATTTGTATTAAATTTAAATTAGTATAAATTAATTAAATTTATTTCACCATTTAAAGAATTAAATGACTTTATACTGAGACTTCAATATTAAATAGTGTCCACTGTGGCAGTATTTAGAGGAACGTTGAAGTCATTTTCGAGGAGTGGGAAAGGATCAACTTCTCTTTTCCCCTACATTTATATGTTTGATTAATTTTATTAAATGCTTAATTTATCAATTTGGAGCTACTAATATTGTTATTATCATGATTTAATAGTATAATATTATATTATATATATATTATTAATATACAACAATACAAAATTATTAATTGAAAAATCATGAATAACAGTTACAGAATTGCAGAAATACTTGCCTAATTTCTTCAAGTACTCAAATAGATGATTTTCTGGACCTAATTTTCAATTAGGAATTATTTCCACATTAATTTAACATAATTCCTGTTAATAATCATTTATTGTCTAATAAATAACAGTTACAGAAATACTTGCCTAATTTCTTCAAGTACTCAAATATTTCATTTTCTGCACCTAATTTTCAATTAGGAATAATTACCACATTAATTTAACACAATGCCTGTTAATAATCATTTATTATCTAATAAATAAATAATATTAATGTTACTTGGCAAATCTCTAAATGGGCCAGCTTCTGACTGAACCAAAAGGCAGACCAAAGCCACAAGCAATATTGTCTTTCCGAATTTCATGATGAACTCAACACTTTACGAAGGCAACAAACTTTTCTTTTATGATCTTACTTATAAAAACATATTGCTTTTACTAATGCTAACATTATGTTACATTGCATGATCTTGATTGATTGATTTAATGTTATGTTTTCGTCCTCGATGCATTTGGCTCGTGTTAATGCCATTTTTCAGTGCATTGAGGCATCCCAACTAAAGTTTTCTGCCTATCATTTAATATCAATATGTCGCCTAATGCATCATTAAGTAAATAAATTAAATTTGCAAGATCTTGCAAGATGCCTTTAATATGTCTATAACATGTTTCTCCAATGTCGCCACATGTTGTGTTTTAACAGCACGAATGAAACACAGGTCACATTTACCTCCCAGAAGCGGTGAAGGTTGAGATATGACATTCAAAAATGAATTAAGGTATGGATGTGATGAAGGTGATGAAGGGTTGTGGAAGGCGCGATGATGAGAGGAAGTAAAACTAATATATTAATTTAATAATTACACGAAATTGAATTTATTTTTGCAAGATTATGGGGTTTTTGTTTCGGAAATTTTGAAATCGTTCGAAAAAAACTTGTATTCTTTTGTTCTGATACTCCTTGTTGTATTTTGTAAGTTGAATTCGAAAGCAGAAAACTTGCAACTAAACAAGGCAGAACAACATTTAATAGAGCTGAAATGAAACGCAACTCGTAATCGAAGAAACAACAACAAAAACTCCATTCGAAGTCGAAACAATCGCAGAACTAAAACGGGTCAAAGTTCACAACTTAAATAGTATGCCAAGTGCGGCGCGGACACAACATCTCTCCTCCAAGTTAAAGTCCACGGGTGAATTTCTATCTTTGGCGTTCTGATCTTCTCCGAAAAGTCCGTTCTTCGACCTTGGTCTTGAGATTTTCAGGCTCTGCAAATCTCACTCTCTTTCCTGGTTTCTTGTTCCTAGGAAGGCCAGATGGACTGGTCCAATTGTAATCGTCTGGATCATTATCTTGATCTGCTCAGTACCTGGGCGAATCTGCTCCACATGTCTCTTACATACAATCCTTTTCGGAACCGATTTCACCAGTACATGTCTTCGACCAGGCTTGGACTGGGCCGCCGGGACACCGGGAAATTCCCGGTGGGCTGGAGGCCGCCAACTGCCAAAAGAAAGTTAGTATATTTTTAGTTTTAACTGAAATTACCGTTGATTATGTGATAGCTTCAAATAATAGTTTGTATTAAAAATAACCAAACTGAAACAGCAAAATAGGAGTTTAAATATATTTATATAATAAGCTTCCGACGTCAATGTCTATAACATATTAATTTTAACGCGAAATTATATTATTTTTCAATAAAATATTTTTTTACACAAACTTGTAATAGCTGTAGTCAATTGTACATCAACGACTGGAAAAGGAATGTGTGATTTGTTTTGTGGCGTCTTTGAAAAGTTAGGCATTGACGTGGGTAAATGTATTGGCAATTCCACCGATGGTGCGTCTAAATAAGCAAGGTCAATACAACGTATTCAATGCCTGGTTTCTCCGGGCCAGATACATGTATGGTGTTATGCCCGTGTCTTAAATTTGGTAATGGGTGACGTCACTAAAAAAGCGGTTGAAATTGCGACTTTATTTGGGGTTTTAAACACATGTACAGTCTTTCTTCTGGAATCATTTTTACGATTCAATGTTTGGCGTGAATTTAGCAAGTTGAAGCACATATACGTAATTGGTAAAACCCTTGGTGGACAAAAACAGAGCCTTTGCTAAAATATTTGGGAATTTCTTCATCAAACCTTCAAATCAAGAAACACAAGTTATCGATTTTTTGTACATTGACATGCTACAAACACTTCATGATATTTCTACTTTAAACAAATTCAATAATGATGTCCGATACAGAGCAAAAGCTGTTAGATTCATTGACAAGTTTTGAATTTATTCTAACTGCACAATTATTTTTGAAAATATTTGAACACACAACGCAATTATCGGAATAGTTGCAAACAACTGGAATGAATATACGAGCCTATAAGATGGTTCAAGACTGTATCAATGAAGTAAGCAAAATAGATAGAAATTTTGATTCCATTTTTCAAGCAGCTACAAATTTCTCAAAATTTGTAAACAATGAACTAGAAAAAATGAATCTCGACATTTAAGTGCAGACTGTTTTGAAAGAAAAAAGAATTATAGTCAACCAACCACTTGAAAGTGCGAAAGATAAATTTTGTGTCAAAGTTCACTGGTTATGGATCAATTAATTAATAGTTTAAAACATAGATTCTCTGAGCATGGTTGTCTTTACGCTGATTTATCTTGTTTAGATCCAAGAAATTTTGCAGAAATTTTGAAAAGGATGCCTAGTGATGCACTGCTGCACCTGAGCGGGTTGCTCAAAAAATTTGATGATACTGTAACAAAAGATCGGCTTCACACTGAATTATTGGATTTTGCAAGGAAATGGGAAGATTTTCAAACAACTCTTGAAGATGAATATAATTTGATCTTTGAAATGGAAGTATCGGACTCTGTCTCAGACAACATTCTGAATCAGTAGAATTACTTGAAAATATCTTACCATCCGAAAACAGCAATAACCACAGAAATAAATGCAAATCTTGCAAAAAATGTATTGTTTGTTCTCCAGAAGTTTAATTTGCATAGTCTTGCTTATTCAAATTTGTATCTGGCTTACAAATTTGTGTTGACGTTATCCTCATGACAAGTTGCTTGTGAGAGGTCGTTTTCAAAATTGAAATACATTTTGAACAGATTAAGAAAAATTCGCTGAGCCAATCAACTTTACAATCATTCTTCCAAGAATCAATAATGAAATCATTGATGTTTTAGCATCGACTAGTGAAACGATTAAAAAGCTATTACAATGGTTAATAGCGAACAGAAATTTTAGACTCTAGTGTTTCTTATGTTTAAGTTGTTAAAACTAGGAGTTATTTAACTGTTTAAAGTTGTTTTGCATAATTACGAATTTGAACATGTAATAAATAAAAAGAATCTTGCAACTTGAAGTTTATGAACTTTAAAATTTCATTATTATATATGAAATAATTATAGAAACTAAAAATATAAAAAATTAAATTAAATTAAATTAAAAATAAGTAAATATTAAATTATTGAAAAATTGTATGTGAAACTAATGATGAAATGGGCCGCCATGACCAAATTTCCCGAGCAGGTTTTTTAAGCCAGTCCGACCCTGTCTTCGACCCAGTTTCTTGAAAATAGTGGCAGGAACTCATCTGGGCTGGCAGACCCTCTATTGATCTTATTTAATGTAACTTGATTTTCCTATCGAATAGCTGGCTGAATTCTGTACTCTTTTTTTTTCTCTTTGTAAGTTGGACGTAGCTCATCTATTTTCGTTCAAATTTGTCTGCCGTGCAGTAGTTGGCTCGGCGACTGCTCAGTAGCAAGTGCCAAGTGATGTATTACATCAAGAACTCTTGCAGTGATGAGTCCACTGGCAATGATACTTTCGACAATGACCTTTAAAAAGTTTGAATAAATCTCTCTGCTTGTGTATTTGTTGCAAGATGCTAAGGAGCGCTTGTCAAGTGCTGTATTCCTCTTTCCTTCATGCAAATTCTCTCCTTCATCGAAATTTAACCTCTGTGAACAATTGAAAGGGGATAGCTGACGCTACCCTCAATTGTAATTGCTTTAGTTGGATGGATCCGTGGATATTTGCAATAGGCATCCGCTACCACCAGTCAGTTTGTCTCAAGAAAGTTAATTACAGGATCAAGGTGGATGCGGCTTATCTGGGACTGTCCAAGAGAGGATGGGTATTTTTGGAGGACTGCTTTGGTGCACGAATGATGCATCATCAATCTTGATTTCTGGACTAATTCCTGAATGCGAAGTGGTATGAATAAATTATTCAACTGCTGCGTTGGCAAAGGAACATTTTTTACGGTTGCATCGCAGACCCTTTACCTAAGTCATTAATACTGTAACCTCAGAATTTTCACCAACCAGAATATCTTCCAAATGAACCACTACGTAAACTACTCTCCATGTTGTCAAATCTTATTTCTGGTTTTAGTGAGTCTGGTCCTCTGATTGTTCTGATGTAAGCGACATCACTCTTGAACTTTTGAAAGCAAAACATTATTATTATTATTATTATTATTATTATTATTATTATTATTATTATTATTATTATTATTATTATTATTATTATATTATTATTATTATTATTATTATTATTATTATTATTATTATTATTATTATTATTATTATTATTATATTATTATTATTATTATTATTATTATTATTATTATTATTATTATTATTATTATTATTATTATTATTAATTATTATTATTATTATTATTATTATTATTATTATATTATTATTATTATTATTATTATTATTATTATTATTATTATTATTATATTATTATTATTATTCTTATTATTATTATTATTATTATTATTATTATTATTATTATTATTATTATTATTATTATTATTATTATTATTATTATTATTCTTATTATATTATTATTATTACAGTATCTTCTCGTTTCTCCTCTGCATTATACGTGTGCAGTAGTAAATAATAATCAGAATAACTATAATAATAATATTCAGACTTTATTGTATTCATTGCTTTCATTTTTATTAAATAAATAAATCACTTAGCAAATTTATTTTAAAATAAAATGAGAATGAAATCAGGACATGGATGCTTTGATCTTTAGAACGAAATATGAAATGATTAGTGTTGGGTCTTTGAAACAATAACCAGTTGAACAGAAAACTTTATTGGCGGTCAAATATTCAGGAACAGAAACTAGAACTAAATATCGCTAATGGCCAGTACGTAATATAACCACCTCGCAATCCCTATCGTATAACAACCGTATCACTCCGTAAACTTGTAGGACTCGAACCAAACTCTAAAACTCCCTCGCTCCCGAGGTCTGTTCTTTTTATACCCGAAATGACGTCACAACAATTAGTTTTATTAAATGATTAGTTTAACAGTTTTTTTTTAATTAATACTGAATCAAATATGACGATTGAGAAATTATCAATTACAGATATAAACCCCTAACATTTAGCATTTAATCAAATTTTCTTATGGCTTACTATTTTTGGGATCCCACTCCTGACACCAATGAAATAACCCGGGGATCTGCAAATTAGTAAGCTAACTAATTTATTAGAGCAAATATTCAATTAATGGAACTGAATAACTGATGTTTTTAAGGGATTTGATATATTAGCTTCTTGCATGACTTCATGCCGTTACAATAAAACTATTCTTGAACAATTAAGTTGTTGCTCAACTTTCTTCTGAGATATCACGTTGTATTCGCTGTTGTGGTTCACGTTCTAACAATGATAATATGACAATAAACAAGTAACCAAAAAAATAAATATTAAATTTAAAATAAATTGGAAAAATACTGATTATTTTAACCGATTAAAGTTTTTAACGATTAATCGATTAATTAAGCTCTAAAAATTTTCTGTTCGCCAATAAGTAAGATGTTCCTTGGACAATTAATTATTAATTATTATTGGTCAATTATTTACAGTTTGGATTTAATAAGTCTGAAACAGAATATCCCATTACTTCTCAAGATGGAATGACGAATTACTAGATGGACAGTAAGAAGTCATGGACATGACTTGATGAATTTTAAGATTTTGATTATTGACATGGTGAGAGGATGTAATATTCTACTATTAATCAATTCAATATTTTCACGAAGTTGAATACATTTTGCCAAATTATGGAGTCTTTTTGGGAATGTTAAAATCGCTTGAATTTTTTTTTCTGTTATTCTGAAATTTTGAAATAATGCCAATATTTTAATTTAGATTAATAACTTTTTTTAAATAAATATTAAAAATCAGTTACTAAACTTTTTTTTAGTTAAACTTCAACTAATCTATCAATTAAATTTTTTTAGTTAAACCATTAGTTACAACTGTTTTAAAAAAGTTGTCAACTAAAAAAAATAGTTAGACTTTTCTTAACTTTTTGCTATCACATTTTCTGGCATATTTGTTTCATCAAAATATCAGTGGACAGCATGAGTCAATGTTACAAATTTTATTTCATACAAAAACATATGATTTGATAACATTTAGACTGAAATTTCTTTCTGATTTCAATCTTGATCGAAGAAAAATCAGCTTCGTTTGTTTCGTCAGTCAGTTTGCATCTACGAGCAGTCAGCACCTGTGCAGCTGCACTGAACAGTCTTTCAACAGCTGCAGAACTTGGATATGTAAACCTTATTGATTTGGAAAATTCAAAAAAGCTCAAATTTAAACTTTATGTTTGAAAGAAATTAGAGCTGGACATAATATTGCCATAGACCCGTTTATTCAGACAAAATCGGCATCTTGCACTGAAATTCTTGATCTATCTTGATGACCGCTTTTTAATTTAACATCTGTGAAGCAAGTTTTCACTATCACACTATTCATTTTAATTCTTGTTGACCACTAACACGACGCAATCGAAAAGAGAGGAAAACAGGAAATCATGAGCATAAACAATGGTTATGTCATTCCAAACCATAGAAAATAAGAAAATAGTGACTAAACCTTTTTAGTTAGTAACTAAAAAAAAATAGTCAAGCTGTCATTTTAACTAAACATTTTTGATTTAGTTAAGCTTTTCTTGTAACTAAAAAAAAAAGTTAAACTATTAGTTAGTAACTTTTTAGTTAACTTTTGCCCACCACTGCCACCAATGCCTCAAGGTGATTTAATTAGGTCTAAAAAAAATCATTTAAAAAAGATTGAACTTAGAAGTATTTCATACCGATCTTTGAATTTCAATTCGTCAAAATATACAGCCATTTAAAATAGTTATCATTTCGTAATCATAATTAACAAAATTAAAATCTCATCGGGCCAAATTTCCAAATCGGAAGTAATTTTATAGTTTCAAGGCCAATCGCTGGTAATTGGTCCAACTTCGACTGAGGGCACACCAACCTGAACCTCAGGGTAGTTCAAATCAATTCCAGGCAGATCGACTTGAGGTCCGTAAGCATTGAATCCTGGCAAACTCACACTTCCAGAAGCACTAGGATAAACTGGATCGACTTCCACGTTTGGATATTTTGGCTTTGTTTTGTCGAAGTTCAAATCCAAGAGTTTTGTGCCCAAAAGACCGAGATAAATACCATTCACGTTGCCTTCTTCGTCCCAGTCAAAGCCGATAGTACGTTTATCGACTGAAATTAATAATATTATTAATATTACTTAGTCTTGAAAATACATTTTGTCTAGCATCTACGAAATTATCTACCCTAAAAACTAACCAATGTCTGACGTTATATCTAACCATCAATCGAACGAGGAATAACAATTAATTAATTTTAAGTAATAACGAAATCTTAGTTGATTAAATTTTAAAACGAAATTATATTTGAAACTTTATTCAACCTTGCGCTGGTGCTGCCTCGACCAGAAAGATTAAGAAGGCCACCGAGATGAATAGAGTTTTGACAATCATTCTTCGTCTGCCTGAAATCTGCTTGTGATGGTTGCTGTTAGTCACTCGAGCTGAATTTAAACCCTTGCAAGCAACTAAAGCTCCTAAACTAGCACCTGATGCTAAACGTCAGACACGTTGTTTTTACATTCCTTGATGTTGAGTGGACGCATGTCATGTAATTTATTGCTGAGTTGTTCAAGCAGAATGCATTTAATATCATCACGGCCTTTGGACATTTGAAATAACAAATACATTAAAACAATTTGTTATTCAAATGCAGTATAGATTAACACCATCATTGCATGTTGATAATAAATATTGAAAAGGGCACTTTTATACATCTTTGTACATTAACTTATTTTCTAATAAAACGGAAATAATATTACCATACCACATATTGGTGTACATCATCAATTTGAGGTTGACAGAAGGATTCGAAGTTTGTCAAGCATAAATTAGTTCATGCCAAGACCATCATGACATCTGTTTTTTTCGTCAACTCATCTCCTAAATATCACCTGAAATACATCTGAATCAGCTGGCTTTCCAAAAACACACTATTTTATTTTCAGAGCATTATCTACAACACACACCAATATAAATAATAATAATATCAATAATAATAACAATAATAGCAAAAACATAGTAGTAAGGATAATAATATTAGTAATAAAATCAGTAATAATAATAATAATAAACAACTAATAATGACAGAGTCACCATTGTAGCATTTCTAATATCATCAACCGACTAATGTCATAACGATGTCAACTTCTGTCAGAACAAATCCTCGATTTTAGTGAATGACGACGACGAGAACAGCTTTCTACTCGATGTCTGACACGACGGATTTGAATTCCTCAGAGGCCCCATGTTTTTTCGGGGGGCGACAGAGGGCAGGATAGGCTTAGTGGTCAGACTGGGCACATTTTTTTCCCTGGAAATGTTGGGACCGACATATTTCTCGTGTCCACCCAGGCCATTGTACCCTTTCCGGACAACCATGGCTCCACTTGAGGAGGAGGATGAATTTGAGGTCACAAAGTTGGATGACTTGACCCCATTAAGTGAATTGTGTCTTTTAAAAATGCCCAATTCGAGCAGAGGGTTGCGCACGGTTACCGGATCTGAAGGCTCCTTTTGTTTTTTCAACTTCTTTGCAGGTAGGGCATTGACTTTGCTTTTATCCTTAGATTTTTCCTCAGGCAATGTTTGATTGCTGGCTTCTGAAACAGAGGTGAGCGTCATCTTGTCGTGATTTTGCTCTTCATCCGGAGACTTCCTCTTTCTCGAGGCCCGGTTTTCCTTTTCTCCTGCTTTAGAATCTTCCAGAGGTGCATCTCCTGTCGGTTTCGGCGTCATTGCCATTTGTGACCTTGGCGGCAAAGGTGTGCTGATGGAGTCGTTGAGGTGTGACATGTTCATTGGGGCAGGACTCTCGTGGAGAAGTCTGTGGACGAGACTCTTCGAGGTGTGGCGAGGAGAATTTACGGCTGCCTGAATAATTGAAAATTAGATTTTGAATCTAAGTGAGTACAACTTTTGATTAGTGAAGCATTTCACAACTGATGATGTAATGCAACACATAACTCTTTAATTTAATCTTTAATAATTGACATAGTTGTATTTTTTATTTAGTAAGCTTAACTGTTACCAATTTATTTAACCCTCTAACCAATTTTTTTCATAATAAAATTAAAATAAAATTACCATCAATATAAATTCAATAACATTACTAGCATCTTTTCAATCACCCATCAATCAATCCAAAAATTCCAACCGATGCGCACCTGCAAAGCCACCATCTTTTTTGTGAGGCTCTTTAATTGGTCCTCCAGCCCGGAAATGACCTCTTTATTATTCAGGTCATCTTCCTCCAATTGCTTGACACGTGCTGCGGAGATCTCCCATTTGCTCTTGTGAGATTCCGCCTCCTTCCTGAGTCTTCGCGTTGTGTCAAGGGCAAGCCTCAAGTCCATCTTTTTCCGTTCCAGCTCTTTCCGGTAGACGCTGCACCAGGTGGCGAGCTGCTTGACGTCCGTCGAGGTTGACACCAATGACTCAATTTCCTCGTCACAACCTGATGATTGCAGTGGTAATGGTATTAATTCTGATTTAGTAACTGATCACAGATGATCATGGCTGTTGATGAGTGTGGATATTATTTGATTGAAAGAGTAAGTCAAATAGCATTTGTTTGTATACTAGAAATAATTAAAAAAAATAATAATAATAGCAAGAGTTAATTTTTATGATGCCATTTTAGAGACAGAGTATAATTGTTTATAAGTTGATTTTAAATCGAATCAGAAACATTTCCTAAGCTAACTAAATTAAAATCCAAAATAACTGATTAAAACCAATTATAATGTCAGTAGGTCGTCAATACAAGAGCTAATTATCAATAGTTTCAAGTAATATATGTTAACAGGTTGCCTAGTTACTGGGAACAATGGTCTTTGAGTGTCACAACTTTTGGACAAGCTTAGTTTGTATGTTTTGGACAAATGATCTCCAGAATAAATAAAAAAATTAATCTCTAGCAATCTGATAGGAAAAAACCACAAGTTTCCTTCAAAATAAGAACAAAATCCCACTGACCATTGATGACTAATTGGACATTCCCGAGGGTCTCCACTGTTCTCTTCAACTCGAGGTTCTCTCTGCTGGTCAGTCCAAGAGAGGTCATGCAGGTTTTGAGCTCCTGTTGAAGTACAATCATTTGTGACTTCTCCTGCTTCTGAAGGTCTTCTGACTTTCTGTCGCAGAGGATTGGATGGTCAGGAGATTAAGTATGAATGAGTAGTCATAGTTTGTAGATCAAACAACTTGGTAGCTCTTTTCATGATTTAGGTTAATATGCAATCGAAATCATTAGCATAAATGCTCAGCATAATTAGCTCTGCAAACATGACCAAAACAAGTTTCAGTATTGAAATTAATAAGCTAAATGAACGAACGTTATAATGGTTAGGTACGCAGCAACATTACATAAGTAATACAATGCAATCCCAATCAACAAATGCAAGCAATCACTTGAGTCTATCTGTTAAATCTTTAATCCTTTCTTTGTCTCGACTTTTCTCTTCAATCAACAAGGCATTCTGAAGCGACTTTTCTTTTAGGGACAGTCTTGCCGCACTCAAATCTTCATTGAGTCTGTATTTCTGTTCATCGTCGCTGATAAATGTACCGCAGTTGACACCGCTGCTTATAGAAAAATATATTTTGAAAGCGGAATTTTTTTTGCATTGGGTCCGGCACTGAGGGCAATTGCACTTGTTGTCGAACCACTTTAAAAGGCATATTTCGTGAAATAAATGCCCGCAAGACAAACCGACGACTGTTGCGGATTCCGTAAGTAATTCAGCACAAATTGGACACTGAATTAACATTTTAAAATTATGGTATTAAATAGGATTTAGATCGGCTATCTTAAATGTAAACAACTTTGTTTCGCATCGGTTAAATTTCCCCCGGCAAAATCTTAAAAGTGCAGCGTTTTGATGTTAAGAATTTTTGCTGTCACTGTTCAACTATTTTCATATACAAAGAAATTTTAATTTAATTTAATTAAAAATTTTATTTTATCATACGTTGACAAGACTTTGAAACAACATTATATATATGAAATAATCAAGTCGAAATTTATATGTCTCATAGCATGTAAATTATCATTAGTCACTACGTATTTGTAGGAAAACTGAAATTCTAGACAATTTAAACATATATTTAACAAATTATTGATAAACGCTTTTGAAAAACTAAATGAAATTTCAATCTGGTAGTCATTCTCTCTTAACATTTTTTTACTGAGAAAGTGATTAAAAATTGGTAGCGTAGAAATCGTTTCTTGAAAAATGAAACGAACAATAAAATACTGCAATCGCTTTTTAAAGAATTCAAATAAAAGCACGGATGCATTTCGCATATCCAAGTGAGTTTGCCCGTAGCGATGGAAACACTGACACAAGATGAAGTGCACCTGGATATTGGTTATAAAGGAAGACTTCGAGTGTTGACGTCACAGATGACAATTATGCAATCATTACTATTATTACGATTATTTTGAATGTTGCGCGAATAATACAATAACTGTAATCAAAGAGAGCGAGATACATTCGTAGCGAATCGAGTTGATTTCTGTAAACAAACGAATTTGAAAAATAAAAGTTTTCATTTTGAATCTTCTAAGTATCGTCAACATACCGCCCAAAAATAAATTCCAAATGTCATTAATTTGGTTCTTGACGGCATAATATAAATACCGATAGGGTTCGCTAAAGTAATGACCGACGACAACAACAGCAACAACAATAATAGCAACAGAAATTCCAGAGACAACGACAAGGAAATCCTGATGGAGGATGTTAAACACCTCAATGCCAGTCTCAAGGAGCTGGAAGAGACAGTCAAGAGGCAGCTGTCAGAACACGGAAAGAGAGATCCATTGGCGTCCATTTTCCCACTCGGTGACAACATCAAACGACCGATGAGGACTTTGAGCATCCTGAGAAAAGCAGACAAAGCTGACGACGCATCCATGCCAAACAGAACGGACAAGGTGGTGTAGGATTATCGAATTTTATTTAATTTAAAATAATTGAAATTTCGATTGAAATAATGCCAGTACTATGTAGGAAAAAGTTAAAACAAAACAATCTCTCTCTATTTATTTCTATCTCTATCTTTCTCTACGTTGTTCGTGGCTATTTAAATGCACTGCAATTAATTCTTAGTAGTATTTTAAATTTAAATTTATATAATTTTTTAAATAGATAATGTAATATTTATAGAAAATTATTATTATTAAAGCTTCATGAGTTTCGTTTTAAAAAAATAAAAATTTTGCTATTATAACATTTAAAAAAATGTTTATTGTATAGCGTCATAAGCTTAGGCGTCAGGGGCGCTCAACCATTTGCATAGCGCCGCATCCAAGGGGCACTTTGTGGCGGTGCAAGTTGGATTGCGAGCTTGACACGTAACGACTGTTGCTTTTATCGTCGTTCGCAGGCACTTTAACCTCTGTGCCAACTTGCATGCTAAGCATAACTGTTCCACAGCCTCAAAAAGACAGCCAATCCAAAGAAGATAATATCATTTCAATATAAATATATAAAGTGCACTTTGATAGGATAATGCATAGCAGGTTTGAACACCCACTCAGGATTACTTTTATTGCAGGTGGTCGTCCAGGTGAGAATCGTCCTTTTAAAGGTAGGAGACATTGACACCTTGAGGGATAAATTCGCAGGCGATGCCTTCATTCAAGCCAAGTGGCGGGAACCAGCTTTGGATGGAAAATTCAAAATGGTGGATGTCTCATTTTTAGTTGTTTTAATTGTGAAAGTGGAATATCTAGAAACGTCATGATAACACATCATTTACTAATATTGACATAATAGCTAT
This sequence comes from Whitmania pigra, assembly GCA_021613335.1. Classification (NCBI taxonomy): domain Eukaryota; kingdom Metazoa; phylum Annelida; class Clitellata; order Hirudinida; family Haemopidae; genus Whitmania; species Whitmania pigra. The sequence goes on along the minus strand of JAJTWR010000248.1, from coordinate 1,070,152 downwards.
TAATTGTAATTGGGTCTCATTGTCATTGTTCTCCCCCCAATTACGTCACTGATAGTAGCAACAATAATGGCTCTATAATAATGGAACTATTTTTCATATTCATCGTTATCATCATCATCATCGTCCTCGCCGTCGTCGTCATGACGTTTCCGAACCTCGCTGACATTTTTATCGAAACAAATTACTTTTTTTAAAGAAAGTAGTGATGAATTGTGACAAATGCATTGTCATGCATGACAAATCATTCATAAACAATGAATCCAAGTTTCTTAAACAGCAACGACCATTTCGTTCTTGGAGTGGAGATAATAGTTATTAGGATGACGATGATGATGATGATGATGAATGATGATGATGATGATGATGATGATGATGATGATGATGATGATGATGATGATGATGTCAACGATGGTGATGATGATGATGATGATGATGATGATGATGTCAACGATGGTGATGATGATGATGATGACGACGACGACGACGACGACGACGACGGCAATGACGATGACGATGACGATGACGATGACGATGACGATGATGATGATGATGATGATGATGATGGATGATGATGATGATGATGAATGATGATGATGATGATGATGATGATGATGAATGATGATGATGATGATGAATGATGATGATGATGATGATGATGATGATGATGAGGATGATGATGATGATGATGATGATGATGATGATGATGATGAAGACCTCTTTTGAAGATTACCTTTTTTAATAAAGAATGTCTGTAATTCATCAACGATTGTAAGTGCTATCAACTGAAATGCATTTCAACTTTTTTCACAATTTAATTTATTTATCTAATAATAATGTATAATAATAATATTATTATTTTTATGTATTAATTATTATGATAACTATTAGTAACAGTTAATTTTGACAATAATCATGTCAACATTTACCAATTCCTTCCCTACCAATTTCATAATTAATCTCTCCATAGCACCTCATTAATAAATTAGCATCATTTATGCTAATCATTACAACCTCAACCTAACCTCATCATCATTATTGTGCTAATTACTTCAGCAATTTGAACCTTTGAACTGGGAAGTATACTGGAATCCCAAGCTCTCCATAGAGAACGCCTTTGGAGAACCCAAAGAGAATGTCTGGCATTCCCTGTCCTTTGATGGGGCAGGGCAGGCCACTGTCTGCGAGAAGAGAAGGATTACAGGAACCTTTTTTGAGTTCATGGAACTTAATCAGTTTCCTTTTGATTCACAGGTGGGCTTTTGTTTTGGTTGATGTGTTTGGATGGACATTTGACTTTATTGATGGGTGGGTTAATGATAAGAGAAGTTATGGATGGTTGAAAGTGGGATCATAATTATAATCATAGCATAATAATAAAAACATAATAATTGGCGCCTTTGACGCTATGCACATGGCGCTTTATAAATTTATTGTTATTATTATTATTATTATTATTATTATTATTATTATTATTATTATTATTATTATTATTATTATTATTATATTATTATTATTATTATTATTAGTAATAAAATAACAATAAAATCGTTATCATCATCATCATCGTTGATGTCATTGATGTTACTCGTAAATTAACCGAACCCCACTAAATCCTAACTCAATGACCTAAGACCTTCAACTTTTAACCTGTGACTTCTCTGATCTCAGATCTTCTCACACAAATCTAGAAGTGGAACAGTAGCATTACATTTTGCTTACAATCTTACCTACTTCGCCATCTCTGCCATTAAGCAAATGCGCTATATAAGCTTTAAATTGCCTTTGATTCTATGCTTATAGCGATATAAAAATAGAGATACATAGAGATATTCCTATACCCACAGTCAATCTAAGACATTTGGTTTATGATTGGAAGAATTTGAGAATCTTTTTATTCTGAAACGACACGAAAGATTCATACCTGGAATCACTACACAGGAATGATCGCAATCCATGTTCAGTTGTTGGGCGATTGATCGCTTTTTACGGTTGCTAAGCTATAAGATACCTATTTAGTCATTCATCCATCAACTCATCCACTCATTCATCTATTCATCCATACATCCACTCATCAACCCGATGTAAGTCATTCATTATTCTTTTTCCGGCATGCTCGATCGAACCAATTCCGAAGAACAAATGCGACCTGACACGGATGATAGGTTTCTAGTGGAAAATCTTTGGCACAGGTAACATCGAGAGTGGTGATGGTTGGCAAGTTTCGACAGGTATTCGCTTCGATTCTTTTTCCCGCCCTCAGAAAGATGACAGTCCGGGCTTCAAGATCGATGAATGAGCAGGTGCTTGCGTCGGTCACCAAAGAAACGACGCTTCGAAAAATTCCTCCGCACGATTCGAATGATGAATCGAAAGAAAGAATGAGTAAAAGAATTAATGAACGAACCAACTAATAAATGAATAAATGAATAAATGAATGGAAGAATTTGTTTTGTAATTATAATTTTATTTGTGCATTTGTAAATATTACGAATTGATTATTTAGACTGGCTTCTGGTCCTCTTAGCATCTTATGAATGGATGAATAGATGGATAATACATTCTGTATTAACTTAAAAGATCTCATTAACAGCATTAATCGAGAAATTGACTTCTTATTCAATTGGTTTTGCGCAAATAAGTTATCCGTCAACATAAAAAAAGACAAATTACATAATATTTCATCATCATAATAAAAACATTGGCCCCAATGACCAATTATATATCAACGAAACTCTTATTAATCGTGTAAGTTATTGCAGATTTCTTGTAGTTTTGATAGACGAAAGTCTCGCGTGGAAAGATCACATTTTGATTCATTCCAAAGTTTCTAAACATTGTGGTACCTTGTCTCACATTAACGGCTTTATTAATACAAAAATCTTACTCACTATTTATTAGCATCTCATCCACCCATATTTGTCTTATTGTAACATCGTTTGTGGATCCACTTATCCATCTCGTTTAAACTCAGAAATCACAACTCAAAAGAGATCTATATAATCTCAGCCCCTAATTCATTAGTCATAACATTCTTAATATTCACCAATAAAATACAATTCAGGTAGACTTATTTATTTACAAATATTCCCATAGCATGCAGCCTTCTTTTTTCGATCGCTATTTCGAGTTGATAAGTTGATTGCCGTTCTTATAATGCTAAATGCATACCAACCAATATTAAATCATCCACCTCATTATCAATATCCATAAGATTATATAAGTCACACTTACTTAATTTGAATACTGCAAGTCCAAATCATCTCAGTTGTGTAACGGACTGTAATTAAATAAATAAATAAATAATAAGTTCGAATACTGTTTACTTGATTTCGCACGAACCTCCAAGATTAATCTAAACTCATATTTCGTTCATAGTCGATTTGATTCTGCTTATATAAATAGGTTGCCTTCTTAGCGGGTACATGTACCCTTCGGGCATTCTTTGGCTGAAATTCATTGTCGATTTTATTTTTTTCATGTTGATGTAAATTTTGATGACGCCAAGAAGGATATATATTACATATATATAAAAATATTCATGTCAATGTTTGTGGATACCACGTCTTTTGGCGTCACGTCATCATTATCGTCGTCGTCATCGTCATTGTCATCGCCATCGTCATCATCACGCAGATGTTATCCGTTAGCGTGACGACGGAAAGGAGCGACAATGAGATCGAATTTGTGGAGGATTCCTTGGAAAAGAGTGTTTTGTTCACAACCTCATTTACAGACGAACAGGAATGGAAGCTCAACAAAGGTTGATTATGATGGTGATGATTATGCGATGGTCGATATATTAATTACAATACTATGGATACAATGCATATATCGTGTGATATAAATTATCCACTCTTAATATCAATCCATAACTGAGGAAGTAAATGATCATGATGGAAATGATTACAATGGTTATTAAGAAGGTAATGATGGTAATTATAATAGTTATCATTGCTATTGTGATGATTATGATGGTTATTGTGATGATGCTGATGACGATGCTGATTCTTTTCATTCGACCAAACCTTACATCGTGTCCGCCGTCAGCCTTCAGAAAATCAAACAACTGCCCGGGCAAAAACCTGATCCAAAAACATTAATACAAAAATATTAATGCAAAAATATTAATACATTTTAGACTTTTACGAACCTACGTTGATAATAACCTGTGGTGTCTTCGAGTTGATGGCGTTGATGATGATGATGATGACGGTAATTTCGATACCAGGCATCATCACATGGATAAAGTTCAGGGAGGAATCCTTCAGATCTGAGTCCATGAGGCATCCATCCTTCTCAGCCGCTGCAACCGTCACAAGGAGGCCCCAGTTTTTCATCTGGAACATTCTCGTTGTCATGGTAACACTGCGTTAATGGCATCACGTGTTGGTGATGATAATGATAAGTCAAATAACGAATATACATAATTTATAACCTAATTTAATTAAATAGACTTATTTGTAATTGTTTGTAATCAGCCTCGCCGAGACGGAGGGCAATTGCCAGGGGCCCATGCTCACTCCTGAACATTTTTCGTTATAAGGGTACTAATCCCTCAAATCTTGATCAACCCTTGAGCGGGCAAAATTATTTTCTTATTATGTTGTTTATTTCTTGTTCTGCTCATTATTATTATTATTACTTTTAATTTTATTAATTAAATTATAATAATTAAATATACTAATTTTTATTATTAATAAAATAATAATAAAATTATATATATATTTATTAATATAAATATCTATATTTTATGTTTTAAATATAACTTTAATAATAATATAATTATTAATAATATAAATAATATATAATAATATATAATAATAATAATAATTATTATTATTGTTATCGTCATTGTATTACGTTACGTCCCAATTGTAATTATTAAAACTATTTCTCCTCCTCTCGCCAGTTCCTCATCTGCAGTTTATCATTTGCTACGTTCTCCGTAAGTTACGACATCCCTCAGACGAGGCTCCAATTAACCTTCATCCTGCTCCTAACCACTGTTTCATTCAAGTTTGTCGTCAACCAGAACCTGCCAATGATTTCCTATCTCACGTATTTGGTTCGTTATTGGTGTTAATTGTAATAATAATTATGATCAGTATAATATTGCAGTGGTAACAATGATGTTTATGTTGATGATGATGATGATGATGATGATGATAATAATAATAATAATAATAATAATAATATAATAATAATAATAATAATAATAATAATAATAATAATAATATTAATAAGTAATAATAAGTAAGCGATGATGAACTTAGTTTTCGCGTTTAAGTTTATTTTTCGATCGTGTTAGAGGCTTCGGCCCTTCGTTCGTGTCTTTAAATAAATAAATAAAAAAAATAAACAAAATTATGATTAAAACCATCATTTTAATCAAAATATTAATATTGTTTTTGTTACGGTACAATAATAATAATAAGATAATAATAATAATAATAATAATAATAATAATAATAATAATAATAATAATAATAATAATAATAATATAATAATAATAATAATAATAATAATAATAATAATAATAATAATAATAATAATAATAATAATAATAATAATAATAATAATAATAATAATAATAATAATAATAATAATAATAATAATAATAATAATAATACTAATAATAATAATAACAATAATAATAATAATAATAATAATAATAATAATAATAATAATAATAATAATAATAATAATAATAATAATATAATAATAATAATAATAATAATAATAATAATAATAATAATAATAATAATAATAATAATAATAATAAAATGACCATTTTAATATTAACATTACAAATGTTTAAAACGTTTAAAATGGTTTAAATTATACAATTTCCTTATGGCTCCGTAGGACAAATACATACTGGGCTCCATGGCTATTCTTGCTACCATCTGCGTGTGGCATGCCATAGCCGGGTACCTGTCCAAGAGAACACCTTGCATTGGCAATCTCCTCATTGTGGACTATTGGATGCTAGGGGTGCTTGGCTCCATCTACCTTGGTTTTCATGTCTTCTTCGTCGTCATCATCAGCTGCAAGGTACTTAGTGGACGATGATGAGGATGATGATGACTGGGATGATGATGATCATCATCATGGCTATGAATATGATGATAATGACCTTAAATTTATTTCGCCAGTCGAACAACAAAGACTCGGGTGATGAACCTGATGATAAGGACCTTTTTTGCGAACATCAGGTAAATTGTTATATTAAATTTGTTCTTGAAGGTATTTGGATATTTACGATTCATTAATTTCTAAGCACAAGAATGTCCATAGATGACTTGTAATGGTTTGTTGAATATCTATGCTTTTAACCGTACGACCATCGGCTTAATTGTTTATGTGATCGCCACGGAGACGTTGATAAAAATCTGTACACAAATTTCAAAGTTCAATTCAGGTATTAATAACGCATTAGTGATGCATTAGAGATGCATTGATGTTTGCCATTCGCCATTTCTCAAAACAGCGTATGGATGAAACACGGTTAAGATCTTTGAAGGCTCTGAGTTTTGGCATCGAGTATTGTATAGTGGAGCAGGGACAATGTTTTTTTAATTTTTGAAACCATTAATTCTTGGATGTTGTAATCACGAGATAGAATAAAAAATTTAATTCCAACAAAACATTTATTCGATCTTATTATTATTAAGTTATGCCTCTTGTACCATCACCTGGAAATCATAGCAGACATAATAAGTTTGACAAAGGCCTAAACACAATTAAACTTTAATTCTTATCAGAAATGCGTTTTTGGATAATACAGCAATGAAAACAACAAATTTACTTTTATAAATAAATATTTTAATTTCCTCGATATTTAATTGTCACAAATATCACAACAGGAGGATGAGTTTGAAGATCAGAGAACCAGTACCCCTACGGAACCGGCTCGTACCATTCAAAAGAGTGACCACAGAAGCAGTAGAAGGGTCTCTGATGCCGACCAGGTAACTGCCCAAGCAGCCCTTAGTTCGTGGCAATAGGAGGCTCTTGAACTTTTAAAAGTGTTTTTCTTAATTATTTTTTCTAAACAGATTGAAATTTAGTTTTTGTTTTCTGGAGTAATGATGCGCGTTCTGTAGATTGATAGTTAATAATATATGTTAAACAATTACTTATGGCTGGTAATAATGACCAACGTTTTGTAATGAAATTTATTAAATAAATGTGGGTCTTTAAAAATGAGTGTTTATTAAAATTAAGTTATTCAATTGGTCAGTCGATTGTCAAATTATTACCTCCTAAAAATGATCTTGTAAAGAAGCATGTGACTTGAGACTTTGGCACCAATTTTTGTCAATTTTGTTCATGTTCAGATTAAATTACAATTATTCACATCAGACCGAACTAAATCGACCTTTATTCTGCAAATGTCGAAAGTTTTTTTAGGATTTCTGGTTTGGTATTATTTTTCTTAGACTTAGTTATCTTTCGTCGTAGTTCCTGACTTGATAGTTTACATATTAGATTATTTATACATTGGTAATATCAATATTTTATTAAAATAAAAATGTGTACATCTTAATATTAATAAAAAATGCATTTATTTTTGTTGTGGGTGAATTCCACCGTAAATGACGCAACATTCAGAAGAAAAAGTTGCGATATGACTCCATATAATTAAAAATTTAGGCGTTATATATGATATGTTTTAAATATTTCTCAAGTATACTAGCAAATGAACATATTAAAACTTTCTGGCATCCTAGGACAGCTACATTTTTTTAACCCATCATTTTAGAGCTCTGAATTTAAGATTTCAAGTCAGTATTTTCTTATTGTATTGTTTTGTAGAAAGATATGACATTACGATAACATGAGTATCAATGCTGACATTCAAATAACTAAACTGTAGCGTAAGAATTCAAGCGTAACTGATGCAACCTCTCTGAACAAGGTACATTTTAACCGCACAAATTAAACAACAGAATATAATAGTTTTGAAGATAAACAGTATTAATTGTATCTAGATTTGGTACTTTGAAGCCATCCATACCATTTTCAGGTAATAGTGGTCTACATTACACCATAAACTTCATGAACTTGAGCCCTTTTTAATAAAATTTTGCTGTACAGCTCTCAAATTTGTTCTCAAGCCACAAAAAGTTCTTCTACTAGAGGGCACGATTGTAAAATATATAGGAAGGCTTCGCGAAACTTGAAAAACAATTATTTCATCCATGCGGACACAGTAGATAAATTTAAAATGTACTTAAGTAAATTCAGTTATTAGGATTAAAAAGAGTGGTTATTACACAGATCCAAGTCTTCTTAACTACTATAAATAATTGTTATGTTATGTTATGTGCCAAAGCCTTTTCCGTGCCGTTCAGAAATTGATGTGAGATCACCGCACCTAATCCATACTCACATGTCTCAGCATCAACCACGATGTCCATTTCAGGTCTGATGTATTACCATCATATCCGACTGCTTTCACCGCTAGCACCGTTTTCAAAGGTCCCCTGATGCTCAGCTGTCCACCAAAAAATTGTCTTCCTTCTCCAGTTCATCCAGAAGTCCTCTGATGAATCGCATCTCTGGAACAAAAGACGAATAAAAACTTATCATGCCCAAAAATGATTTTAACAGCTTCTTGTCCTTGAGCGGCCCCATTTCGGCAATAGCGTGGATTTTATCTGGGTCTGGTCGACGTTCATCCTTGCTAATCAGATTTTCCAGAAACTTGATCATCTTCGCGAACGGACATTTCTCCATTCGGACAAGAAATCCACAATCTGCGATCCTCTTCGAATCATGCGATCGAGTGCATAGATTTGTTCTCCTCCAATGTTGTTTCATTTACTCAGGTACGCTGCAAAACCTTGTCATCCGGCGAGCATGCCGTCCATAGCCTCTTGGAAAATGCCAGGTGCACTTGGCTCCAAAGGGTAATTGCTGGTACTGGAACATTCCCTTGTATGGGTTGATAGTCACCAGCTTCTTTGAGTCTTGAATGACTTCCATCTGCAGGTATGTATCTGTTAGATATCTATTAGAAGTCTGGGTGAACCATGCGCCTTGGTTCAGATAATAGAAGATTTCTGCAGGAGTCGGCAGTTGAGATCGGTGTGCCTCAGGCTCAGATCCTGACAGCCATCCTTATTGTGCGGAATAACTATCGGTGCAGTCCAATGACTGTAATCTACCTTCATCAAAACTCTTGCTTGGACGAGGTGGTCTAATTCGATGTCCACAGCTTTCTCTAACGTAAGGGGAATCTTGCTCGGCCTACAGATTGGGCAACTTCCTTCTGTAACTCTAAATTTTGCCTTTTTTCATGGAGCGTCAGTCCAGTTCCTCCTTGAAGATCTAGGGGTATCTGTCTGAAAACTCTTAGGACAGACCTCCTACTGAGCTTTGTTCCAGTTGACAGCGGTGACCCGTCATAACAGCCCGGCGACAAAATAGCCCCGTCCTAATAACCCGCGTCAAAATAGCCCCGGACAAAATAGCCCCGTCAAAATAGCCCGGCGACAAAATAGCCCCGTCAAAACAGCCCCATAAATGTATTTAAAAAAATTGTATAAGTTGAATGCATTAACCGATAACTGGTTCCAAATTTAATTCGAAATTGGTGGTTTGTAGATTTATCATCTAAAATATTATTAGGATTCCGGCTACTTCCTCACTTTACGTGGACTTTTCAAGTTGGTATTTAATACAAATTATCATCACCTTATCATCATGTCATGTGGACATGTAACAAATCAACAAAGAACCAATTCTACCGCTATTTTGACGGAGCTGTTTTGACGGGGCTATTTTGTCACAGGGGCTGTTATGACGGGGTTCCGGAAGATTTATCGTCTAAAATATTATCAAGATTCCGCCTACTTCCTTAGTTTACATAGACTTTTCAAGTTGGTATTTAATAGAAATTATCGATTGACAAGCACCATGTGCTATCTGCACAAAGATAATTTACCAGACATTCATTAAGTCACGAAAGTTCCTTTGATCGTCTAATTTATTTTGCTCTTTCCCCGAGTTGCAATGTTTACAATGAAGGGTTTGAATTGGAATTTAATCTATGTTATCGTTTGACGTACAACATATTCGAGCCACACCTTATCGGACTCACCTTATCATCACGTCATGTGAACATGTAACAAATCCACAATGAAGCAATTTTACCGATGTTTTGTCGGGGCTGCTTTGTCCTGAGCTGTTTTGACGCCGGGCTATTTTGACGGGGATGTTTTGTCCTGGGCTATTTTGTCGCCGGGCTGTTATGACGGGGTGCTTTTTTTAAGTGCTAGTTCTCCTGGTACTAAAACCTGGCTAAGCCACTTTTTAATCTGAATTTAGTTATTAATTATTAGTTAAATGATTATAAATTGTTACATGTTTCCTTTTTAGATGTTGCACTAATATGCAGAAAATTAAACATTATTTAATGTACCCAAAGTTGCACATTTCTAAAAGAAAAATAAACAAAAAGGCGACCGTTTCTAAAATTTTTGAAAACATGGCCTAACAATTAGTAATCAAAAATCTCAAGATGTTTATTTAAATGGTAAAAACAACTTGTTTTTGTATGTTATAAATAACTGTCAATTCAATCGTTAAAAATCATTTATTTTAAACTTAGCACAAAGTCTGCTCATGACTTGTTTTTATTACACATGTTGCATTGTTTTGCTTCTGCAAATAGTTTTTTTTTTTTTTTTTTTTTTTTTTTATTAAGTGGGTAGAGGACCGAAGCCTCTTACCTGCCCACTATCAAACAGCAAAGCAATGATGAAAATTAACGAGAGGTTCAATCAGTAGTAAACGAGAAAAGGAGACAAGTCATATTCATTGAGAAGGGAGGTGAAGCGACTATAGGTGCTAGCTGAAACTAAGCTATTAGGTATTTTATTCCAAATGTTAATAATTCGATTTGTGAAAAAATATTTGGTGTTGTCTATTGCACAAAAATATGACCTTAGTTTAAATTGATGACCTCTAGTGGATGAGTAGCTTGCAAAATGAATATGGTTTTTAAGGTGAGTTGATGTTAAATTATTGATGATCCTGTATAATAAGCAGAGGTCAGCTATTAAACGGCGATGTTCAAGCGATTTAAGTTGTAGAGCCTTGAGTCGGTCATGGTACTTCAGCTGTCCGACAGCAGGGATGGCCTTGGTAAATTTCTTTTGGATGTTTTCAATGTTCTCGATCAGGTATTTATGGTGAGGGTTCCAGACCTGACTGCTGTACTCTAGGATTGGTCTGACATATACGCAGAAAGCTTTGGTGAGAAGATTCTTGTCCCTGGAGGTGAATGATTTGAGAATCAGACTTGAACGGACTGCAGCTTTGTGTGTGATGTTGTCAATGTGAAGCCGGAATTTTAAGTCAGAGTCTATGATGACACCAAGATCTCTGGTTTGATCAACAGTGGTGAGCAGGATATCGTCGATATAGTATTGTTGTGGGCAGGGTCTATTCCTGGAACTGGTTTTAATTGAGCAATTAAAGCATTTTTCCTTGGCTAGGTTTAGCTGCCATTTCCTGCTCCATGTAGTGAGTGAGTCGATGCCTCTCTGAAGATCAGAATCTTCCATTGGCAGAGATTTGTAAAGTTTAATATCATCGGCAAATAGTTTAATTGTGATATCCTTAGGTAGGGAGTCGACTATGTCATTGATGTAGATTAGAAACAAAGTAGGGCCCAAAATACTTCCCTGTGGCACACCACTGGTTACGTCCATCGAACTGGGTATTGAGCCATTTATGAGGACTTGCTGTTTTCTTTGATACAGGTTATTTGAATTTATTTATATTATTTATTGGACAGCCTTGCAACATAATGTTATATTATATTTCATGGAGATTAACATAAATCTACTTAATCAAAAATTGATGAAATATTATAAAATTTCACGGTCTAATTTAAAGAAAAAGTCGTTTTAGAGAGACACCAAATATAACATTTGTGAAACCATATTCGTGGCAATAATAATTATCCAAGATCGCATTCGTCAATAATACTACATAATAAACTAAGATTCCTAAACGTAAGTTTACGGGTTCAAACCTTCCTCGAAATAATTAGAAATGAAAAAATTAAATGTAAATCCTTAACGAAATTTACAATTTTTAAACAAAATTGATATAGGCCAAATAAATAATTAATTTAAAGTAATTAATTAAGCTTTATATAAATAATTATGTTTTTGTAAAGTAACAAATAAGATGAACTTATACAAATAATATATTTGTGTATATATTATCCATCTGAAATCACTTTCTAAATACGGCCCTGTGCACAATGGAGAACATTAATATAGATTTAATTATTTTTTCTTGTAGTTTTTGCATAATTGTTCACATAGGAAGTGATATTTTAAACAAATTCAAAAACATTTTAGTTAAACTTGTCAAAAATTTGAGTGCGCGCAAATGTCATTTGCGCAATAGTCTATGTAGGCAATTGTCAGTGTAAACTAGCAACAGTCTATATACGCAATTTGAACAACCCCCATGTGAGCATCAAAGCAACAGTATGGTTACCTTTAACCATAATACTCGTACTATCTTGCATAGATCAACTCATACTCCGATAGATCAAGAAATAAAACGAGTTATTTTACGGGAATTTAGAGTAAGTCTCGTTCTTTTGCGAGAACGATTTTTCCATCGTAAGAGACAACCGGGAACTAATTCACTCCCAACTATCACCTGGCTTACACGCTTTATCATACTACGTAAAGAGTAGAAATACCTACTAAGATTTTCATGAGCTTGTTATGCGCTGACAAACTCAAAGAACTATGACCTTCATGTTGCGCCGATTGTATTCTGAATCAAGAAGAAAGAAGTGGATGGCTAAACCATCGCGAACTTGCTCGCATGGCCGATAGTTAAGTGGCGACACAGGAATGTGAACTTAGAGCTCCTCGAGATAACATTAATTCTAAATCTTTCGATAGAGAAACTGTGCCTCAATTTCCGAATAGAAATAATAAATCACCCCTGGCGATATGATTTGCTATCTTATGTTTAATAAGATATGTATTGTAATCTTATTTTAAAATTACACCAGTTAACTTTTAGTGCATTGTCAACACACTATTGTGGCCATGCAAAGAAAGTCAGAAAAACTGTTGAAGTAAATTATTGCTGACATTTTTCTTAAAAAATAGTTTAAGATGTTAATACATTATTCATTTTGGAGCTAATTACATTTCTAAATTTTTTATAAATTAACGTTTTAGACTTGCTGCTTTCGAGACGTTTGGACAATGTTGCCACGAATATACTATATTCCTAAAGTAGACAGAATGGATGTTCCATTCAGAGGTTTATCTTGGGAGACAACCACATGAAGTCAGATATCATAATCAGGGTGCACATATTGTGAAAGCAACTTGGTTCAAAAGTTGTTGGTGGGGGATATCCTATTCACAAGCGCTGTTCTAGCAGAAGAATTGTTTACTTAAGGTATGACCTATGGAGGAACCATGGTCAAGAATAAGCGAGACAATCCTCAAAGCACGCTAGGACCAAACAGAGTAGAATTATCTTCGATCTTTGTATTCGATGGCAACAAAACTTTAGTGTCATGGGCAAAAAATATCCAAAAAAGATAAGTCGGTCATCCTTCTGCCAAAAATGCATCATGATAAGGCTGAAGAGGATCCGAAACAAAAAACAGAGATTATCCCTCATTGTAATTCAAATAAAAGCGGTATAGAAATCTAGGATCACTTGGCAAAGAATAGGTGGCCTGTGGTCATGTTCTTCAATATTTTTGACACAGATGCCGTTGTCAGTTTCGTAATGAGGATGTGCAATAACTCCCGATTGGAACAACCCACACAAATGATGCATCAACGACTGTTTATCGAGGTCTCGGAGAGTTTCCCGCCCAGCCACTGATTAGAAGACCCGAAGCACTTTAGTCTTGGGACCACAATGGGATCTTTGGTTGCTTTCTACCTTGTTGGGGAATTTATGATTTTATTATTCTAACCCACTAACGAAGTGAACAGCTTTTGAATTTGGAAGGCTTTCAAACATCTGTTCGGCAAATTCTTTGAAGGTTTCAGACTACTGCGGGTCTTCGCCGTCGACGATATAGACAAATGCCTCGTGTCCTGCTTGGCCCCCATATTTGAAGGCATTGCTCCAAAACCTTTTTTGCCGCTTTTTTCCCAGATTCAATGTAACTCAACAAACGCAATTCTTTATTGAAAATGTCTTTAGAGCTTATCAAAAGTTCATAGAAATTCATCCAAGCACTTTTCGGAGGATGTCCGCTATTCCCACGAGCTGTATTTCTTCTGTATTTCACTCATCCTGGGTTTTCCTGGGATCACCTCTGCATTCTTTGCTAAATCCTTCCTCGGTGTTCCAAGGGCTCCGACAATGATTGGTGTCGTTCTGGTTTTGACGTTCCACATTTTGCTGACTTTAATTTCCAGCTCTTTACACTTTAAAATTTTCTCGGCTTCTTTCATCATTACAAAATTGTCGTCAGGGACTGCCATGTCAATAAACAAACAAGTTTTTTTTTTCTTGTTATGGATCACCATATCTGGTCCATCGGCCACGATTGTTATATCAGTGGTGACCGGTGAATCCCACATGATGGTGGCGGCATCAGTGCTTATGACGCTGAATGGTTTGTGCTTGCAGAATTTCTCAGCTGATGGGATTCTAAACACCTTACAAACTGTCCATTGGATGTAGCTTGCTATTTTGTTATGGCGTTTGAGGTATTCAATTGGAGCCATTATTATGCAGCCCGCAATCAGATTACTCACACGCTCCTCGGTCTTGTGACACATTCGGCAAGAGCTACCCACTGGTAGTTTGAGTATGTTCTCTTGGTGGCATCGCTTGAGAGCTTGGTCTCGAGCAGCAATGATGAGGCTCTGTCTCTCCTTTTAGACTGGAGCTTCTCAAGCACATCATTGTATCCTACATGATTCCAGGCTTGTCAAACGCTAGAAAAAACTGACCATACGGTGCTTTTGACTTTGTTTTTTCAATTATTTCTTTGAGCTCTTTACTTAAGTTTAATTTTGGGATTGCTTCTGGTTTTTCTGATTATCTGCTGGATTTCGACAATAGCCAGTCTAAGATACCAAAGCTGTACATCACGATCAGGATTGCTACGCTGCTTAATGCATTTATTTTTTTTGTTGAACTTAGCTGTGTTGCAAGAATCTGTCTCAGTCGTCGGTAGTATTCTTTTTTGACTTTATCTTTCATTTGCAGATCTTTCATTCCAACACTTTCATCTATTCCTACTACACCTTATTAGGATTTAGGCTTCTTATTTCAGTTGTATTTTGTAGCTCCAAAGAGCTTAATGCCTACACGTTGTACCAGTTTTCCACTCTTTATTTCTGTTGTGGCCCATTTGTCCATTCCAAATTCCGTGCCTATGTCTCTCAAGAATTTCTCAGACAATGGAGATCCAGACTGATGTTGTTCTTTCTGTATATCTGTGTTACTAAAATTTGGACTTTTTGACTTACTGCAGTTTGTCATTGGTTGCTTTAAACAGCTTAAGGTCACCCATGTACATTAGGTGACTTATTTTACTGCCTGGGTTAATGCTGTAACCGTTTTTAAATCAAAAATTTATAAACTAAATACATCATCTTTGGTTGAGGATATCTGAGAGAGGCATAAGGGCCATACAGAACAGCAATGGTGATAATGAGTCTTTTTGGAAAATTTCTCTTTCTATGGCAATCTTGTTGGTTCTCAGGTGGTCTTAAGTTGAGATCATTCCAGTCATTTTGTGTTACACTGTCCAGTGAATTCTCAAAATTTTGAATCCACTTTGATAGTTATGGCTCATTTCACTTTCCATGATTCTTTTCCAGAATTATTCAACTGATTTCTGGATTGGAGGTTTTTTAATTTCTAAATTTTTATGATTCATTTGTCTGCAGTTTCGTACTTCAGTTGTTTGTTGGCTGCGGGTCTTATTGCTTTACCGAACTTTCTGTATTTGATGAAAATTGCGCGAATTATTATCTTTCAACATACGATTGCAGCCCAATGTAACTGAAGAGCGATAAAGTCAGCTAACATGGAAAACACTTATCCCATTCTGACATTAACATGCCGTTCAAATTCAAACGTAGGCAGTTTCCTCTCCGTTTAGCCTTTTCTATGATGATCAATAAATCTCAGGGTCAAACTTTCAAAAACTTTGTATCTACCTACCAGTGATGGGCAAATCTCAAATCGAACCTCAATGGTCAAATCTCAAATCATTTGTAAAATGATTTAAATCTCAACAACCAAATCTCAAATAGAATCTCAAAATTCCAAATAGAATCAAATCCCAAATGCCCAAATCCCAAATCGAATCAAATCTTCCAAAATTTACTGCTGCCCTATCTTCGCAAATTTTTTCGAGCAAAACACAATGAAATTAACAGCCAACATTTTTACAGTTTTATTACCGTTTAAAAAAATCATTAAAACCCAGTTTGAGTCAGTTCTGTTCCCTCAAGAGCAACAGTGACTCCGCAGTCGACGCTGATAATCAATTTCTTCTGGCAGAGACAAAAGCACCTGAAATTGAAAACAGTCTCTCCACACTTCCAGATGATGCCGGGATGCTTAGAAGTCTACGCGCAAGTCGTTGTAGTTTTGGAAAGCGGTGACCATTAGCTGCCAAAAATTGTTCAGCAGTGATGTTGTGGTCCGTTGGAACATTAAGATACACTGAATCCTCTTCGTCACTAACCTGCAATATATACATATTATTTAATAATTAACGTACATTTCCAATCCAATATAATTTGTTCATACCTGAGGACGGCACCCCGTCATAACAGCCCAAGGACAGAACAACCCGGCGACAAAATAGCCCTGTCAAAATAGCCCCATGATAACTCCATGTCAAAGTAGTTTTAAAAAATGTTGTGAAACTGAATCAAAATTTAATTCGAAATTAGTGCAAATAGTCTACTGCAGTACTGCAAGTTTTATAAAAAAAAGTAGTTAGTAACTATTTTTAACTACTTTTCCGTTGACATTTGATCAAATTAATTTCAACAATCTGAATCAGTAGAATTACTTGAAAATGTCTTTACTATTCCAACAGTTGAAAACTGCAACAACCACAGAAATAAATGCAAATTTTGCAAAACATGTATTGTTTGTTGTTATTATTGTTCTCCAGAAATTTAATTTGCATAGTCTTGCTTATTCAAATGTGTATCTGGCTTACAAATTTGTGTTGACATTATCCTCATCACAAGTTGCTTGTGAGAGGTCATTTTCAAAATTGAAATACGTTTTGAGCAGATTAAGAAATTTTCTGAACCAGTCAATTCTACGATCATTCATGCTGATGTCTTGTGAGAAAGACTCTTTTCCAAGAATTAATAATAATGAAATCATTGATGTTTTAGCATCGACTAGTGAAACGATGAAAAAGCTGTTATAATAGTTAATAGTGAATAGAAATTTTAGACTCTAGTGTTTCTTATGCTTAAGTTGATGAAACTAGGAGTTAAATAAAATTTCCCGGGCCGGTTTTTTAAGCCATTCCGACCCTGGTGTCGGGGCTGTTTTGACGGGGCTATTTTGTCGCCGGGCTATTTTGTCGCCGGGCTATTACGACGGGGCCGTTTTGTCGGGGCTGTTTTGTCGGGGCTATTCTGTCGCAGGGCTGTTATGACGGGACACCCCTGAGGACAATGGTATCTTGCAAAAATGCTCCTCCGACCAGAACTGGCAGTTGGTTCAGGTAGATTCGTTTCTGTTCGGCATGAGGTTTTAGACTGTGCAGTGTGAGACCCTGTTATTTCATCTGACTTTATTGAACCCATCATGTAAAGAATAAGAGAGCTTTTGATCCTCATTGGCTGCTGGGATTATTAATGTAGGACTTTTCTGTGAGCCAATGTCAGTAAAATGCGAATCAAGCAGCGGGTGGTACCAAAAGGAACTACCCTATTTTCACGAAATACACACGCAGACGAATTTAACACGCGGACGAATATAACACGCAATTTTTCCAATTTATGTAAAAAATCACTTATAAAACACGCAAACGATTATAACACGCACCAATACACGCCTTTGTTTTTTTTTGGCTAAAATAATTTAACATTTAAATTAAAATTATATATAATAAAATATAAAATTGAAGCAGTTTCTAATATATAAAACAATCAAATATAAAAGTTGTAAAAAAATCTTCCGTTGGCTGAGCGGCCGATGCTTGAAGTGATAAATACAGTGATATATAGATAGAAGTGCTCTTGATTGAAATATAAGTCAAAATCATCTTAGTCATGCAACGGACTATAATCAAATAAATAGATTGAAATATCGACGTCGTTAAGAAAGTGGCTGATAAACGTAACTCGTACACTGTTGCCTACAAGCTTCAAGTCATTTCTAGAGCAAAAGACAAAGGTAACAGAGCAGCTGCTCGAGAGTTCAACGTTAATGAAGTGTCGGTTCGCGAATGGAGAAAGAAGGAATGATTGCTTGAGAAACTGAACCTGAGAAAACGTGCATGCCTTGGCCAAAATGCGAAATGGCCAAAGTTAGAGTCTGATCTAAAGCTATGGGTCTTGGAACAAAGAAAGAGTTTTTGACATTCCCGCTAGTGAAAGCATCTGTCGCCAGAACTGTGGCAATAACAACAAGTGGTTACGAACGGACATGTTTCACAATCATACTTGGATGCTCTGCGGCTGGCACCAAGTCAAAACCAATATTGATTTTCAAGAGACAATGCGAAAAATTTTCAGCATGAAGCTCTGGATTCAGAAATGTTCTCAAAAGAGGGGATTCTTTTCAAAGAGCTCGCGGTTGATCATGAATGCAATGACTGCTCATAAAGAGGAGTCAGTTAAAAAGATGCTCAACTTAAGCGGATGTCACATTGCAATCATCCCGGGTGGTCTATCATCCAAACTGCAACTACAAATCGTTGAGAAATTGACAGATCTGAGAGGGAGGAATGGATGAGAATGGCACATACACTCACACACCGTCTGGACGAGACAGGAAGGCCTTGTATTCCGAGGTATGCACGTGGGTTGCACGAGCATGGGACAAAGTGTCTCCTGATTTGATTCTGAGTGGCTTTAGAAATGCTGGCATTAAGTCTACAGGAAAGGAGTAAAGTGACCACCCGGACTTTGAACTAGCCTGCGATCCGGCAAGAGCCGAAAATGAATATGAAGACTGTTCGACTTTTGACGGATTTGAAGGCTTAGCTGATGATGAGGAATAATTATTGGTCTTCTGATTGATTTTTTGAATGTCTGTTAATAAATTGTTTAAAAACTTCAAAGAACTGGTTAACGATTCATGAGCTCGTTGCAATTGACCAAAATTGGTCACGAGTCGCTTCGATATTGCGTTCTCTCTTCAATATATACATTCTTCTTCTCGAAACTATTTTTATCTTAAGATTTGCATCAACTTCCTACTTTGGAATGCATATTGTTTACGCATAATAATTTGTAAGACAAAAGTGAAGCAATACTTCAAAGGACGGTAACGAACTCGTTAACCAATTCCACGCTGCAAAGAGCTTAACAAGTCTCTGTGTCCCATAACTCCCTAAATATGGAAATCACATATTTTAAATGTACAAATCTTAAGAGACATTTTTGAATATTTGAGATCAATTCTTGGAGTAGATGATGAAGTAAATCAGATGCATCATGCTGTGAGACACAGCTTCAATGGAAAGCATTGTTGAGGTCCAAACCGTACATCATTTATAACATAAAATTTCATGAGATTTCAAGGTTAAAGTTTCCCTTTCAAGAACCATAAATGGATCATTGATCTGAGCATGAAATGCAGCTCATGTACAATAACCTTTATAATTGCATTGAAAGAAACAAGGTTTTTTTTTATATAATTGAGATCAATTCTTGAAGCAAATACTGAAGTTATGCATTTGTACCATGCTCTGGGACACAGCTTCACTGTGAAGGTATGGCATTGTTGAGGTTCAAACAGTGCATCAACTATAACATAAAAGTGTGGCCAAAAGCTGCATATAATTTATACCATCCAATGGTTTTCATGATTTTCTCTTATAGCAATGTAGAAAATCAAGTGACTCATCACCAGAAAAAGCCAAAGCAGTGGTGGTAATTCATTACAATTACCAATTTGAATCTTCATAATGAGTTCCAAGAGAATGGGCTAAGACTTCCATTTTGTTTTCCAATAAAGTCTGCAAAAGACTGATAACTGACACTATTACCAAGATTGTATCTATTTTGTTCCATGCTTTTGAGAAGTGTTCAAAGAATTTTTATAGCAAGACCTTAAGAGATTGAAGACATTTGCTACAATAAGTCCATGCATGTGATGTTTGACTATTAAAATATTAAACAGCACCAATCAAAGCTGTCTGAACCACCAGTGCTGAAAAAAACATTGTCACACAAACTGAAAACATTAGCTCCAATTATAATTATGAGTAACAAAGAGTTGAAAAATTATGATGAAAATTCGTAAAATAGTAAAACACACTACAAGTTTCCTAAAGTTACCATCAATTAATTTATGTTAAATTCAAGTTGACGTCATAAATTCGAGAGCTGGACAATGCAATGATTAGCGTGAATGTTTTGTCACAAGCATATATCGAAAGTTCTTTATGCAATGCACTAACGCCCAATCAATTATAAACTATTTAAAATTAAAAATATAGTCTAAAGCTTTTACAAAAACAATCAACAGTCTGTGATATCATTTAAATGATTTTATATTTTGTTGGTCCGAAATCAAATTCATGTAAATTTAATCTAGCATCACACGCATACGTTTATAGCACGCAAAGGGGGGTACGTGGTAAGTAAAATCGAACATAACACGCGTGTAATATGGGTGAAAATACGGTAGTTTGAAACGACTATCCAACACAGTTGAGACCACATACTCTGGTCTTCTCATAGATTCCTGGAATCGGTTATGAAGAGCTGCACGAAGGTTTTTTTCAGAGCAATTAACTGAGTTTGACAATTTGAAACTGCTTCATCAATCCCAATTAATGCAGGTATCACTTGCGAAATTGTGACACCATCACCTTGCAGCACCTGTGTTGCTTCTTCAAATGGCTCAAGTAAAGAAACAAGCTCAAGCAGCAAAGAACGTGAAACTGTGATTCGAGGGACACGTCCACCTGAGCTGCGTTTGACTTCCTTGGCTTAAACTAGAGTTTCATTAACCGCCTTCCATACTGCAGCTTGAGATAATCTTCTTAGCATTATCAGATTGGAGTTCCATCTGGTAGGCACAGCGGCTAACAAAGTCAAACCATCTGATTTTTTCTGGAGCTCTTCATTCCAGTATAGTGACCTGCGGAAGAAAAAATCTACAGCGCTGCTTTCGTTTAAAAATTTCTCTGCTAAAGGAACAGTTTTTAGTGCATCTTTAACAGCTAGCTGCAAGGTATGTGCAAAACATGGAAGTCGATGGGTTGTTCCTAAAACATGATTGTCCTGAAAAATATCCTCATTGTCATCGAAATTTTCATCTGAAAAAAAACTCTGAAATTTCATCAGTATCATTCAATGGCTCTGAAGCCTCATCACGTTCTCTAATTTGACTTTTATTTTCCTTTTGATCAAAGGCAAACCTGGCACGCCAAAGATATAGAATTCTTAAATTTATAACCATTTTTACAAAATTAAAAATATATAACCATCTTTATTTAAAAAAAAAGGCAAATCTAATCGAATCAAAATCACTGAGGCCAAAATCGAATCCAACAATGTTCAAATCGAATCGCAACCTAAATCGCGATTTAAATGATGCTAATCGCGGGTGCCGCTAGTATTTTAAAATTTAATTAAACGTTCCCGGTTCTTGGGAATCAATCACCCCTATTCGTTTTCATTTAATATTAATTCAGAAACAATTTTCACAACGTTTGTGCGAACATGACCACAGGCCATCTTTTGATTTTTCGCTTGCAAGAGTAGATGCAGGCCAAATGATTCTAGTTTTCTATGCCGCTCTTATTTGAATTACAATCTCTGGTTTTTGTTTAGTACTCTCTTCAGCCTTGTCATGATGCATTTTTCCCCTTCTTTTATTATTGAAACACAAAACCAATACAAGTTGGAACCGAAAGGAAAAAAACTTGGAATGTTTGGTTTACTTGGAATGTATATCCTAAATGAAAATTCTGCTCTGAATGGAACTACCGTTATGTTTGCTCCAAGATTATAGGTGTTGTGGGTGCGCATGCTAATTAGACTATGCAGCTACAGGAGCTAGGAGCGGGAACTTTCCTTTGTTCCATTTAGTTCTTATAGGGTGGTTAGCGTGTAGTTCTTGTGTTAGTTAGTTGCTTGTACTGTCCGTAATAAAGTTGTGTATAAGTTGTTTGTGCTGTCTTGATAACTGCGAGTTATAACATTTTGGCGACGAGGATGACTTCGGAGGATAAATTTTTGTCGATGATGACGATGATGATGGAAGATAATCGCCGTCGCGATGAAGAAAATCGCCGTCGTGATGAAGAGATGTGGGAAAAGCCTCTGGAAGATAGTCGGAAGCGTGAGAAAAAGTTTCTGCAACTCCTTCAAAAATTGCAACCTCCGACCCATTCAGCAGTAGAAAGTAAGTCTAAATCTAACTTACTACCAAAACTCATGAGAGAGATCACACCGTATAACTATGATCCTGAGTCTGGAACGCCCTTCTCCACCCGGATGGGACGTTTTGAAACTGTGCTGGGCAACCATGGGATGCAGTTGTCAGACCAGGACAAAACAGGAGCACTGCTGTCGAAGCTCGACCTGAAGACATACAACAGCTACACCGACTATATCATGCTACGAATTCAGAGTAGTCTAACGTACGAGGAAACCAAGGAGGTTTTAGAAGATATGATCGGAGACAAAGTGTCAGTCTTCAGGAGGAGGATTGATGTCATGAGGTTAGGAATTGGTAACCTCACCTTCAGAAAACTCCATTCGACAATTAACAGGATGGTTGCGTTGATGCAGTTTGATTCTTTGACAAAGGACAATTTCAAATGCTTGATCTTCATCTCCGCTTTGCAAGGAACAAGGTACGCAGACATCAGAACCAGATTGTTGTCGAAGCTGGATAAACAAGAAGGTTGCACGTTGGCAGATCTGGTGAACGAGTGTGAGAGCATCATCGGTCTGAAGAAAGATGCAGATTTAGTGGATGATACCTCACACCATGCTGTAAATGCAGTTCAAAGAGGCAACCCGAAGAAGAAGAATCGTCAGGATCCCCCTAGCAACAAGATCCTTCGATCTTCAACCAAAGGCGCCTGCTTCATCTGTGGATCCTTGCTTCATCTGAAGAAAGATTGTCCAAGGAACAACTGCACAAGACAAGATAGAACAAAAAAGGTTAAGAAGATTGAAGATGACGTTGGGGCTACACATCGGAGGTATACAGAGGTCAGCTCTGAGACCAAGGTTAAGATGCAGCTTGATTCCGGTTCGGATGTCACAGTTATCAACAGAGAGTCCTGGGAAAGGATAGGTTCACCAGCTCTTGAGAAGACTACGACATCACTGGGTGCTGCAAACGGAACTCCGATTGAGGTCCTGGGTCAACTTGATGTACAGTTCACCTGCGGAGGACATTCAGGCCACGGTCTCTGCTATGTGGCTGAAAACATTAAACAGCTGTTGGGCATTGAGTGGATGCACCAATTACCACCTCTTCAGAAGGCCTTCAATGCCATTTGCTGCAAGACTGAGCAGAAGCCAGAGGAAGGGAAAGGCTTGGCCAAAGTTTTGGCTGGAGAGTTTCCGGATATCTTTAGAGAGAGGCTGAGGAAGTCCAAGACAAAGGCACAGCTGTTGGTCAAACAGGGTACACGTCCAATCTTCTGCCGACAGAGAAAAATCTCATTCGCTAGGGAAGAAGCAGTAAATGCGGAGCTGGAGCGTCTGGTGCAACAAGGAGTCCTAAAGAAAGTGGACTACAGCAATTGGGCGGTGCCAGTTGTTGTGGTTTCAAAGAAAAACGGAGCAGTCAGGATCTGCGCTGATTTTAAGACTGGTCTCAACGAAGCACTGGAGATGCACAGCCATCCTCTGCCGACACCCAATGAGATCTTTGCTCGTCTGAACCAAGGCGCATGGGTCACTCAGATCGACTTTGCTGATGCGTACCTGCAGATGGAAGTCGAAGAAGACTCGAAGGAACTGGTTACAATAAACACTCATAGAGGCCTGTTCCAGTACCAGAGGTTAACCTTCGGAGTCAAATGCGCACCTGACCTTTTCCAGGAAGCCATGGATCGGATGATCACAGGACTTGAAGGTTGTGCAGCATATTTAGATGATTTTATTGTGACTGGATCTACGCTGATAGAACACAACAACAACGTCCAGGCTTTGTTTAAACGAATCGCCGATTGTGGTTTTTGCGTTAGGAAGGAGAAGTGTTCTTTTGCGAAACCAGAAATCAAGTTCTTGGGACACGTGGTTTCAAAAGAAGGCCGACCATACCCAGAGAAAATTCAAGCGATTGTTGAGATGCCAGCGCCTAAGGACCCTAAGCAGCTGAAGTCGTTCTTAGACATGATCAGCTATTATTCGTCTTTCGTACCTGAGATGCGTTCAATGAGAGGCCCATTGGATGATCTAGAAAGGGAAGACAAATTTGTGTGGACTGCAGAGCACCAGAAAGTCTTGGAGAGACTCAAGAAAGTGCTGCAGTCAGATCTATTGTTGACGCACTTTGACCCTGAACTAGACATCATCGTTGCGGACGTGTGTGATTATGGAGTGGGAGATGTTATCTCTCATCGTTTTCCGAACGGCACGGAAAAGGCAATTGCACACCCCAGTA
This sequence comes from Whitmania pigra, assembly GCA_021613335.1. Lineage (NCBI taxonomy): Eukaryota > Metazoa > Annelida > Clitellata > Hirudinida > Haemopidae > Whitmania > Whitmania pigra. Next base: position 1,045,330 of record JAJTWR010000248.1, on the reverse strand, counting down.
GATCTCTCACCAAGGCCGAGAAGAACTACGGACAGATCGAGAAAGAAGCTCTGGCCCTAGTGTTTGGGGTGAGGAAATCTCACCGTTACATCTATGGCAGACTGACTTCTGTTGCTGACTGACCACAAGCCGCTTTTGTCAATTTTTGGATCGAAAGTTGGCCAAGCCGATGCTCTGTCCCGTCTCATCGCTTCAAAGCAGCTGCCCGAAAATGAAGACATTGTTATCGCAAGGATTGAACAAGATGTCAGGGCAGTCCAAAGCGTTGTCATCCGTTACTTGCCAGTCACAAGGGAGGATATTCGGAGGATGACTGAAGAAGATTCTGAATTTATTTTTTTCAACTTAAGCTCACGTCTCATTTCAGCAATACTTAAATCAATGAAATAGCCCGGGAGTCCGCAAATAAGCAAGTTAACTAATAAGTTTATTAGAACAAGTGTTCAGTTAACGGAACTGAATAACAAAAGTTAAGTGTTTAAGGAATGAGGTACTTAAGGACGCAAATGGATATTTGGGCTTCTGAGTTGTCTGGACTCTCGCTGATTGTCAGGTAATTAGCGAGAATGCTTTCTGTAGCAGTAATAGAGATACCACATGCACGAAAAAGATACCAAATATAATAAAATATAAATTTAATTATTTTAGCAATATAAACTTAATTAATTTCAAAAACTAAGTTTACAACAACCCATTAGCGGTAAATTTGAAACGCAGAAAGCAAATTGATTACTGCAGTGAACACAGTGAACTTTGACGCCATTGAAATGCTTGCTCACAAATACCGATTAATCGATTAAAGAAATCTTAACCGATTAAAATTTTTTACGATTAACTGTCGAATTAGTCGAATTAATCTATTAAATTCACAGCCCTAACATTTAGCCATTACATTTTTTAAATCTTATGGATATGATTAGTGAAGGTATGCTTGCATTAGATAACCACTCTACACTTTATTTTGCATTCCTAACACTAATATTTTGTTATTAATAATAATATTGTTGACAACGTTTTAGATTTTACCATAACCACTACCACTGAAACAGCAACACAAGGTATATTTACATATATTCAATCAGACAATTTAGTGGCTAAAAATACAGTGTATGGAGAAATGATGGCCAAACAACAAAGCGAAATGGCCAAACAACAGAACGACATGGCCAAAATGTTTCAAGCGTTACTTCAAACGGTCCAGTCGGCTCCACCCCCAAAATTTGAGTCATTTCAACCCGAAAAAGAACTGTTCAAAGACTACATAAAGAGATTCGAAACACACATGTTAGTGAACTCAATTCCACAGGCCAAAGCTGTACAAGTTTTTCTAAGTAACCAGATTGCAGACAAAAACCCTGGAAACTGTTGCTTCATAGATGTCCCCTCCTCGAAGAGTCAATGAACTTTTATTTGAGCAAATTATGACTTATATGGAGTCAACTTTCAGCCCAACTACATTCCTGGTCAGGGTTTCTTTCAGGCATTATTGTTCGGGGGGGCCAGTATTTCGTGCCAAATACAAGTTTAAAATCAAATCACGCACAACCTCAGTTGTTATTAGTTCAATAATTATATTTTAGGTAAAAACATATTGAAAATCATTTATACAAACTAAAATTTAAAATATGTTTAATAACTGAAATGTTTAAAGAAATTTTAAACGCCGAGGTTTTTTTATTAGAAAATGGCCAAAGGAAATTTCAAATCCTGAGATTAAATAATACAAAAAATTGAAAGATTCTTTGAGTTGGGAAGGTAGCTGTTTAATGATGGGAGACAGACTGGTAATTCCAGAGGCACAAAGAAAGAGGACATTACACCAACTACATTCAGGACATTTTCGAATGCAGCGCATGAAACAGTTGGAAAGATCAGCAGTCTACTGATTCAATATTGATAAAGACATTGAGAAGCTTTGCCGAGAATGTCCTTCGTGCCAAGAACACCAAAACAGCCCTCCAAAAGAACCAAACATTTCTTGGACTGTTCCAGATAGGCCATGGAGCCGTATCCACCTTGACCATGCCATTAACTTTCTTGGCACAAACTGGTTGGTGGTAGTGGATGCTTTTTCCAAATATCCCTGCATTCATCCTACTAAAGCAATTACAGCTTCGGCTACTATGGAATTGCTAGAGAAAGATTTTGCACATCTTGGCAGTGTTGTAAAAATTACCTCATTTCGGTAACTAGTTACAAGTAAAAGTAATACCTCAAAAAGCTACTTAAGTATAAGTAAGAATATTGTCTCAAAAATTTGCTCAAGTAAAAGTTAAAAGTTACAGCGTCTAAAAGTTACTTTTAAGTAAAAATTACAAGTAACTTTGATGCCGCCATTATTGTGATCATACATCATTCCGTATTATTTAAAAGGAATTGTTTCTCTTATCGTTAAAACAATTACTGGTATTAACTGCTAGTACTAACAGTCATTAAGTAATAACATTTGAACTAATGCATTCTTTTGGTGTTTTTATTATTTATTACATTACAATCACAAATTTTTGTTAATTTTTCACATAACTAAGTTCTCGAATAGTTTGTCACTCATTATGGTCCTTCAGCTGTTCTTTGTCATACCAGAAGAGCTGAATAAACGTTCCACAGCTGCACTAGCTGGCAGAGGAGTGTTGAACTGGATAAATAATTTCTTCAGGGTATCGCTTCCAGTAATAATGTTCATGTCATCTGATCGGTCTCGAAGATACTGCATCAGAATATCAGTTGACCTTGTGCAATTGAAGAAACTGTCTTCAATACTGTCAGCATCAGATGAATGAGATGTTTTCAGCTCGTCCACCATTGCTGCATTAGAAGATGCTATTTTGGCTACCAGTTTCTCATGAAGCTTGACAACGTTTGGCAACAGATATCCCATATTCCTCAACTTCTGTTGGATGCATGCGTTCCACGTGTTTCTTCAAGTTAGATGAAGAACCTTCATACGCTGAACATGTAGTTTTTGTTTCTGTTGGCAGAGTAGGCATGCATACTTATATGATTTTCCTTTGATTGAAATCTGAACATTTTGTTCAAATACGGCCACGGACTATCTTCACCCTTGTTCCTCTTATCTTCGCTAACGACACTAAAAATGGCTTCAAATGAATCCATACTACGATATATTAAATCTTATATTATTATAAGTATATAATATTATATATTAAAAAAGCTTCGGTATGACTAATCAACAATTTCCGATTTAAAACAAAAACGACCGGCGATAACCACAATAACAAAAGAGCGATGATCGGGAAGGGGAAGGTTCTCGAACGAACCAAAGAATAACAATCTAGAATTTAAATTTTTTTAAAATAAATTAAACTAATTTAAAATGTTATTTATGTTACTTTGTAACGTCTTGCGCCAAAAAGGTAACGAATTAAAAGTATGACCAAAAATAGTAATTTGTTACAAGTAAGAGTACAAAAATTTTTTTTATAATTATTACAAGTAAAAATTACCAAAAAATGTAATTAATTACAGTAACGAATTACATGTAATTCGATACTGCACAACACTGCATTTTGGGTATCCCCTTTCAATCGTAGCGGACAATGCTCGTGCATTCACTGGAGAGGAATTTCAAACTTACATGAAGGAGAGAGGAATTCAACACCTGACGGGTGCTCCTTATCATCCTGCTACAAATGGACAAGCAGAGAGATTTATCCAAACTTTCAAAAGATCCTTGTCCAAAACGTCATTGCCAGTGGATGTTGCATTACAAGAGTTTTTGATGCAATACAGAAGGACACCGTTGGATAATGGACAGTCACCAAGCCAACTACTGCACGGTCGACAAATTAGGACAAAAATAGATACTCTACGCCCCATTTACAAAGAGGAGAAAAGGCAACAAAATTCAGCCAAGTATTCGATGGGACAACCGTGCTACATTAAATACTACGGCCCTCGGAGAGACCGTCAACCAAGGTGGGTTCCTGCCACCATTTTCAAGAGACTGGGCACAAGACACATGCTAGTGAAATCTGTTCCGCATGGACTGTTGTGGAAGAGACATGTGGAGCAGATTCGTCCCAGGTACGGAGTAGACCAAGATAATGATCCGGGTAATTATCATTGGAATAAGTCATCGGACAAAATCAACCTTCCTACGACCAAGAAACCAAGGAAGAGAGTGAGATTTGCTGGGCCTGAAAATTTCGAGACTACGGTCGAAGAGCGGACTCTTCCGAGAAGGTCAGAACGCCTCAGGCAATAGTCCAACCGGGGACTTTAACTTGGTGGAGAGGTGTTGTGTCCGCATGAATATTGTGGACTACTTTTAGTTGCACTTGACCTAGATGTTGTTTACGTTTCGAGTCGATGTTGCCGCGAGTTTCAGTTCTAATAAAGTGGTCTTGTCTTATTACAATTACGAGTTATCTCTTCAACATACTGAAATAACCTGGGGTCCGGGAACTAGTAAGTTTTAGAGTAAGTTCATTAAGCAAGTATTCAGTTAACTGAACTGAATAATCGAAGGTAAGTGCGCCAAGGATATGAAGAACTTTAGAACTGAAAGTTGTACTGAGATGTTGTTGGCCTCTTTGTGTGTCATAAAGTAGATACGACTACGTACAAAAAGATAATGAATATTACCCCAAATATAATTAGATTTAAATCTAATTATTCTCGGCAATATAATTTTAAACATTTATTGCCAAGTTTACAACAATACAATACAACATCTTTATTGTATATTTTTGATCTATGCTATTTGCTGATGAGTTAATATCTAAATAAATGATAATCACTTACTTTATTGTTTAATACTTCATTATAAATTGTGATACTTTACTTTTTAATAGACCAGACTACTGTTACGGACGAGGAGAAAACTTTAGTGAAACGAATGAGAAATATTTTACAATTGATAATAGGCGGAACCATAGCTCTCTGCTGTCTCATGTGTGCATGCAGGTTAGCAGTCTAAAAATGCCGATGCTGGAAAGAGAACATAGGAAATAATCGAAGGAGGGACTGTGGGAGAGGCCTAATAAACTTATTGCTTTAATAAACTTATTAGCTGATCCCCGGGTTATTTTAATATTTTTTATATAAGTTGTCTCGTCACAGATGAAAGGTCGGCCGGGTTTTTTGCTACGGAACTCAGGTCGATGCTTCCTTTTGCTGTTTCTCTAGACCACATGCACAGCACTTGAAAATTTTGCAATGGCATTTACATCTTTACTAAGAGTCAGAATGTGTTCACATTCGTTTTGTATGTCCTCCAGTTTGCAGTCTGTTTGCAGCAAGTTCGGAAGTCCGCGTGCAACATCATCCAAGAAATGTAGACCAGGCATTATATTTTTGGGCAATTATTCATAATAGCGGATCAAAAGAATAGTTCGATACCATCGAAATAGAAATTAAAGATATTGGACAATCTTATAAAATTAGTTTTTGTTTATTAGTAATTTCTCGTAAATACTTCACTCAATTTATTCCTGAAAAGACATTAAGAAAATTAATTTAATTACATTACAAAACTAAAACTTAAAAAAAACCAAGACCAGCATTCAATCATTTAATGAATTTCAATTGGAAAGCTCATCTTAATTCAATTTGTTATCTTCTTTGGAAGAAGATCTTATTGCGTAGAACTATTTTGTGATCCAGAGCCTCCGAAAAAACAGTGTCGGTTCGAGCCTTCCTATGGACCCCCTTCCCCTTTCATATAAGATTCATCTGATTAGAGTCGTTAGCTTTCGTTAAGCTTATATTAACCAAATACCGAGATACTTGCGAATCCAAACATTTACTTAAAAAGAATCTTTACAACAATAATATATATATTAATAATATAACAATAATAAATATAACAATAACTATCGTGAATGAAAGTAGCAAGTTAATGAAAACGGAATGATTCAATGTACAATAAGCTACGGTCTCGGAATAGTTCCGTATACACCCTTCTGATCAAAAGACTCATTAGACTAGATGATGAACAGGTGTGACGTGATGAGGGTTACAGTGATTTAAGGTGTTAAGTGATTCTCTTTGATGAGTGGCTCGTACATATTGTACATCAGTTGATACGTTATACCAAATGACAAATTGAAATCTGTTCTGACACAGCAGAAAAGCTGGAGAACAATTGTTTTGAATAACTGGACATTTGTTAATTATTGTAATTTTTACGTACTCCCTCAAAAGGCCGCCCCTTGGCACTTTCTGCCACACCTTTCTTCTCTTGGATTGTCGCTGCTAGATGGACATCGATGAAATCAAAAGTAGATGTAGTGTTTCAGAATACCGCGCTAGCAGTGGCTCTGCAAGGATTGGCATGTGGTGGAAAAAAACTTCACTGCTAAAAATTTGGCTGCGGCATGGGGTCTTCTTGTAACACTTATTATATATGAATCTTTGGTTCTTCCAATATTTTGGAAAAAGTGCCATTCAGAGAAAGCTTTCAAATTGTCCACGTATTTTTTTATTTTTTTTAGAAAAGTATAGTTGATTTTAACAGCTTCTCATGTGATTCAGCAATATGAAAATGATTTAAAAAATAAGCGAAATAGATTTGAATACGAGTTTCAAGAAATTGAGGATGACACAACTCAGCTTCAAATGTAGTATTAGTAGTGACTGTAAGCCACATAGAATTCGAAAAAGAAAGATTCCATGGGGAAATAGTAGAAGATGACGGATGCCGAAAAAAAAAGTTTTTGTAATTAATTTAGTCGTTATTATCTTACACATTACTATACATAAATTTGTTTTTTTTTAAACACCTTTTGAGAGTTCATTTTGAAACAATAACAAAATACGGATAATCATAATAAATTTAATTAATTGAATTATAAAAATTTATTTTTATTGGTCGCCCCACTAGTTTTAAAACCTGGCTACGCCACTGTAACGCCTCTTTTTAACATTAATAATTTAAAGTCATCATTAGTTAAATTATTATAAATTGCTACATATTTCCTTTTTAGATGTTGCACTAATACGCAGAAATACATAAAAAAAATTATTTTATGTACTCATATTGGTTGCACTTTCTTAAAAGGCAAATAAACAAATACGCGACCGTTTCTAACAAATTTTTGAAAACACGGTCTAAGAATTAGTAATCCAAAATCTCAAGATGTTCATTTAAATCCTAAAAATAACATATTGCTATCATTTCAATCGTTAAAAACATTCATTTTTAATGTAAAATCTGTAACAAATATCTGAAATAACTTATCAAAATATAAAAGGTTATTGTAATAACTTTATCTGTAAAATAAAGTCTGCTCATGACTTGTTTTTATTACATTTGTTGCATTGTTTTGCTCCTTCAAATAGTTTCAGGTTATTTAAAATTATTTGTATTATTTATTGGACATTTGCAACCTTGCAAACATTTGTTATATTTTATGAAAAGTAACACAAATCTACTTAATCAAAAATTGATTATATATTGTGAAAATTTAGTCTAATTTATTTGCCGTCCAAACAGCCTTAGAGAGAACAAATGTAAGAAAATTTAATTATCGCGCATTCGTCAGAAATACTACATTACAAAATAAGATTTTTTGCGATTTTCGGTGATGGCACCCTGTAACAGCAATGCTTTTAATCAAAATTGTATTGATTAAATCAAAATTGAATTGACATTGTAATAACCTTTTAATAGAAAAGAAATTCGCACATTGGAGAACATTGCGGTCATGTTTTATTCCTAATATATATTGCAAAATGAATCTTCCAAGAATCTTTATTGGTATCATTTTAAATAAAGAAGCACTTTACTATTAATATTCAGAGATTTCATTTCAGCTTTTTCCAAGAGGGGCATATCCTCGTAAAAGCTAATATAACGTGGTTAACTGTCGGCGCAACCCAAACGAAATAGAAATCACCACACACACACACAACACACACACACACACACACACACCACACACACACACACACACACACACACACACACACACACACACACACACACACACACCACACACACACACACACACACACACACACACACACACACACACACACACACACACACACACACACACACACACACACACACACACACCACACCACACACACACACACAACACACACACACACACACACACACACACACGCACGCACGCACACGCACACGCAAACGCACACGCACGCACACGCCATTTTTCATATTCCCTGTCACTCAATTCCCTTTTCATGGGATTGTTGAGTCTTTCACACAAGAAATCCGACAAATTCTTACTACTTATATGAATCGTGTTATATCTTTCTTAATGATAAACTGCTTCAATTTGATGCTGCGATCACTGAAACCATCAGACTGAACTGGAGAAATTCACAAATGACGAGATCCAGGATCATCAACGATCAAAGGCCGCAGAAGAAGATTACTGAGCAGACGTTTGTATCTCGGCTTATTTATGACGTAACCCTGTCCCTGAGTGCAGACCATAACCATCTACCGTCCTATACAAACACTCAGCAACTCCCTTTACCACGCACCTTTTGACATCTCTGTAATATCCTTTCCAAATTTTCTGAATTCTTTCAACATGACGTTATCATTGAATACGTCGGCCATGAAATTGTTGTTCCCTCAATGGGCTTCAAACAAAATTCACTTTAATCTCTGGATGCGAAGACTTGAAACCTATTCTTTAAGTTGTAGAATTCCCATGCCACCATATTTGACAAGAGTATGGCAAAAGGGTATTGGAACCTCCGGAAGATGAACCCATTTTCTTGTCGCCTTCCTAATAGCGGTGTCAGAGGACGCCAAAGCTTTAAGAGAAATATTTTCATACGTAAATGTATGGATGAGACTTGATATTAAGTGAACTTCGAGCAAGTACAACCTCTGGCATGGTTTAAGAGGAGCTCTAGAAATGGCGTGAATTGATTTTTGAATTTTTTTCCTCAGTGATATGAATTTTAAACGCGTCCCGACCAATGTTATTTCCATTCGCTGGGAGCCTTCTTAGCGTCTATTGTATTGGATGCCATCAGGTTGCGGAGATGAATTTCCACATTTCCTCAGTGCGTCAAGAGTTTCGGAGATGCTGATGGGATCAGAGAGAGGCGAGTCTTTTGGGACGTAAAGATCAGGGGTCAAGCGCCATTCATTCTTGGTTTGTTCGAAAAGCGGGGAAAGGTTTGCGTTGCTGCTGGCTAATGCAAAGGATCGGGCTGGCGTTTCCGCCTTTTCTGAGTTTCCTATAGTATCCCCAGAATCTGAGAAGATCGGGGGAATTTGTGGACCGGTGTAGAGCCTCGCATAGTCAAAAATTGCAGATGAAAATTACGTAGGATGCGACATGAAGTAGTCGTTGAGCGCTTTAGGAGTCGCTCCAGTCCAGGCAGCAGAGACCGGCATAAGAAGACCAACGAATGCCTTTCACAGTGCGCCCGCATGGCCTAACGGTTAAGGCTGCTTCTCTAACGATGGGAGCGCGGATTCAAACCTTGCTGCGGGAGCACCGTCCTAAGCTCTAGCTATGCAATGGACGTTATTAAACTAACTCATTTATTTATGACGTCCTTTAGTTAACTAAATATTTGGCGAATAAAACTAATAAAAATAGCTTTGCGCAAATTAGAGTTCCGTCGTTCATTTCACCGTGCTAAAATATTCATATAAGTTAATGGCAATATTGAGAAAAAATGCAAAAGATGCGAGTTATTAAACATGTAATCATTAAATGACATGCAGGTTATGCAACAATGGTCAATGTAGCTCTTGGAAAAGTAGCTACATTTTGCAATAAGGTGGTTGAGTCAGGAAAGTTATTGGATGGTGACAAGAATCCCAGAAATAGCCTTTACATGGCAAATGCTTGCAGACCTACGGAACTAAAAATACAATTGGGAAAACCACATAACGTACACTATGTCATCATTTACCCTGGGGGAAGTCAGCACTTTTTTTATGATAAATCGCATTAGATACTTAACAAATATTTTAAGAAATATGCTTATATTTTTACCTTAAAACATTTAACAATTGAAGCAGGTTTGCACTTATTTATTAAATAAGCAATTTCATCATTATAAAAATTGGAATTCACCAAAGAGACAAACTCAAATTGCATTTTCAACCTGTATTTTAATATTTCGTTTTTTTCATTTTCAGTTAGATTACTGACGCACATACTAATACAGTAATTTGTTATATGCAGCACATGGAGGGACACTGGCATACTTCATTATAAATATGAAGGGTCCAGGAGGTACGGAGCACTGCGCAGATTATCCTTTCAAACATATCGTAGCTGGTGTTCCTATGAGAATTAACTGTCGAGACCACAATAAATTGTTTTCCGAGATAATATTGAAACCTCGTAAAGATGATCATAATGCAAATTTTGATATTGCCGAATTTGAAGTTTACAGCTTGGGTGAATTTATTTGTACAACGAAGCAATGTAGAATATTTAAGAATTCTTGAAAAAATTTATTTAGCTTCAGAAAACGAAAGATATCCGCTGTTTCATCGAGGTTGTTATCAAATAAAAGGTGTGCCAGAAGAAATGTCTTGGGAGAATTGCCAGCAAAAGTGCTTCGACGGAAATTATATTTTGGCTGCAATCAAGGTAGCAATAATTAGTTAATTTCAGTAAATCAATTATATGTATTGACACAAAAAACTGTGGTCTATATAATGGGGTAATACGAAACATTGGTTAGATGTGACCAATATTTTAGAAGATGTTGCCATTTGTATACTTTAGAAATCCATTTGTATTAGGAAATGTTTAGTTTATTTTAAATACTCAGTAAAACGTGTATTTATTAGTGCTCAATATAATATCGTGGGTTTAAGTATTGCTTATTATGGGTTAGATCAGTTATATAACCATTTTTAGGCACCCCGTCATAACAGCCCGGCGACAGAATAGCCCCGACAAAACAGCCCCGTCAAAATAGCCCGGCGTCAAAATAGCTCAAGACAAAACAGCCCCGACAAAACCGCCCCGTCGAAACAGCCCGGCGTCAAAATAGCCCAGGACGGAAAAATCCCGTAAAAATGGCCCCGTCAAAATAGCCCCGACAAAACCGCCCGGCGACAAAATAGCCCAGGACAAGACAACCCGGCGATAAAATAGCCCGGCGACAAAATAGCCCCGACAAAACAGCCCCGTCAAAACAGCCCTGTCCCCAGGGTCGGACTGGCTTAAAAAACCGGCCCGGGAAATTTTATTTAACTCCTAGTTTGATCAACTTAAACATAAGAAATACTAGAGTATAAAATTTCTATTCACTATTAACTATTATAACAGCTTTTTATCGTTTCACTGGTAGATGCTAAAACATCAATGATTTCATTGTTATTGATTCTTGGAAAAGAGTCTTTCTCACAAGACATCAGCATGAATGATCTTGATGAAAACGACCTCTCACAAGCAACTTGTGATGAGGATAATGTCAACACAAATTTGTAAGCCAGATACAAATAATATAAATACAATAATATATACGAATAAGCAAGACTATGCAAATTAAACTTCTGGAGAACAATAATAACAACAAACAATACTCAAAACGGTCAAAGCATTCAAGCCACTAATTTCGAATTAAATTTTGATTCAGTTTCACAACATTTTTTAAAAATACTTTGACATGGAGTTATCGTGGGGCTATAATGACGGGGCTATTTTTTCGCCGGGCTATTTTGTCGCCGGGTTGTTTTGTCCTGGGCTATTTTGTCGGGGCTGTTTTGTCGGGGCGGTTTTGTCGGGGCTGTTTTGTCTTGAGCTATTTTGACGCCGGGCTATTTTGACGGGGCTGTTTTGTCGGGGCTATTCTGTCGCCGGGCTGTTATGACGGGTCACCCCATTTTTATAAATAATATTTTATTGATTCGATTTGAAAAGCAAATCGAATCAAAAATAAGGCAAATCGAATCAAAATCACAGAGGCAACCTTGCCTAAATCGCGATTTGATTTGCCCATCACTGCCAGTGGTTTAACTTTACGCAGACTTTATCTGCGTTCTTATTTTGGAAACCTCCACTAAGGATCTTATTTGTAGCTTTAACTTAGAGCCCTTTGAAGTCATATCACCCACTATAATAGAACATGATTTTAATGTAATGTTACCACAAATGCGCATTTATACTTTTGCATAACTTAATATTTCTCAGTCAATTGATGCATGATTAAATAAATATAACAAAAACTCTCCTAACCGCAGAGCATGACTTAGGCTATTTTGCGAAGTGGTTCCACCCACTAGCTTGAACTTCTGCAACTGACATAAAGAATTCGTCCTGCGCTTTTAACTTCCTTTTGGTTCTCAGCAGTGGTTTAACTTTACGCAGACTTTACCTGATGTTGTTTAGCATTCACTGCGTTCTTATTTTGGAGACCTCCACTAAGGATCTTAGTTGTAGCTTTAACTTAGAGCCCTTTGAAGTCATATCACCCACTATAATAGAGCATGATTTCAATGTAATGTTACCACAAATGCGCATTTATACTCTTGCATAACTTAATAATTCTCAGTCAATTGATGCATGATTAAATAAATATAACAAAAACTTATATTTAAAAAAATGTTTTTAACATGCAATTTTTTGAATATCAACATTTAAATTGAGGATTTAGGTGCATGTTATACATTTTTTTGGTCAAACATGCATGAGAAAATAAGATATTAATGAATGTAAATATTGAAAGGCAAATAGTCATTGTGTCTGCTCTAATCTCTTACAAGAAAGTGAATTGCGAGATGATTATGAATGCGACATACCATGTGAAGGCCATAGATACTGCGGGGGCACGAATGCCTTTTCTGTGTACATTAGTGAGTATGCAATAATTCATTTATTATTTATGTATTTAAATACATTGTTTAATCTAATATTTTATCAATTTATTTCCAATGATATATTTTTATATATTTACTAAATTGGGCTTTCATGTTTAGTCAAACCTCCACTTCCATATTATGTTGGATGTCATTATCATCACTGGCTATATACTGGGGCGCATGCTATTAACATGAGCACTAGCCATTGTATAACGGGACTTTGCAACGATTGGCAGTTCATTACATTGAAGGTAATTCTCATTTTAGGTGATTGTTAGCCATGGTCTACAAAATATTTTAGCTGTTCATATAACTTTTCAGTCTCGATACATTTATTTATGTTCTTATTTATTAATTATATTATATATTATTTATTGTTTATATCTATTATTTATTTTCTTAGTGTTGCATATAATGATTTTAGGTTTGAATTTTCATGCTTGTTCGATTTTATAACAGACATTTCATTGGTGCATTTTTTTAACAGTTTCAAAGTTGTTATTAACAGTTTTAGCTGTTCAATTTGAATATAAGATTGTTTTAAATCAGGGGTTGGTAAACTAAAACCCTCCAGAGTACTGACGTTTTTTGTTCGATTAGATATAACTGATAAAATGATGAGCCGCAAAATTATTCTGTACAATATTTACAAACCAGAACTGAAAGGTTTGGGGGTGGGGGAAGACGAAAAATTAAGTTTAGCCCAATTATCAAAGACAGCGAACATTTATTTACTGTAAAAACTGCCTATGCATTGTTGGAGCAAAAAATGACCCTATGAGCGGATTTTCCCTATATCAAGGTGTCTATGTTATAACATAGGAAATAGTAAACACATACAAATTGATAAATAAAAGACAATTTACCATATTTGTTGCCAAGAATTAAAAAATACTCAACTATTACAATTTGTTAAGAAAAAAAGATATAAAAAAAGCTTGATTTTTCTGTGTCTCGTAACTTTACTTCCCAGATCCCAGATCTTGTCATATAAGTTTGCATGCTAACTGTGCAAACAAAATAAACTATGTGTTCAGCATTGGAAGGTTCGTCGTCAAACTTTAAGAAACGTGGGGAACGCAATTGTAATTATCACAATATAGCACATATTTCGAAATATCAATTGTTGACAAAAAGTGCAATTAAGAAAAAGGTACACAACGAACATGACAGCGAAAGGGAAAATTTCACCAAAACAACAGTTTGCCAGTCATTTGTCTGACATTGAGCAGCAGTTGGACTAGAACTTAGATATGTTGAATGTTAACAAACATATGTAATTGTTAATTAAAACTAAAAACACTTTCCTTAGTTCAAATGTTATTGCTTAAATACTTAATGACTGTAAGAACTAGCAGTTAATAACAACAATTGATACATAAGCATTTAATTAATTGTATGATCACAATAAGGATGACATCAATACTTTTACTTTTTACTTTTTAAAGTAATTTTTAATTCCTGTAACGTTTTACTTTTAATTAAGTACATCTTTGAACAAATAATTTTACCTCTACTTAAATAAATGCTTGAGGTATTACTTTTACTTTTACCTAATTCCTGAAATGTGCTAGTTTTTACAACACTGGTGATGTGTTTAGTGTTATACATAACATTATTTATTATTTTTTGTTTTTGTTTTTTATAAATTTACACTAAAAATATATAAATAACTATTTCAATCATAAAAAGAGAAGGTATTATTGTGAATGTTTGGCGGCAGAACCACCGGATATAAGTAATCCAGCAGATTATTGTACCGAAAGTTGTGGTGGGAATGAAAGGGAAGGTTGCGGAAGTGACACGGGAATGGCTACATATAGAAGTAATGACAAAATTATTACAAATACGTATTTTATTATTAGTTACTTAATAAAAAAAGAGACATAATGTTAGCATAACAGCTTAGAGATGTGCAATTCATGAGTATAACACATATCATAAGTATTACATATACATCTATATGTATTAGGTATATATCAAGTAAACTCAGCCTATGAAATTTATATCTATGGAATTTTATATCCTAGGCTGTAGGCAGACGTTATAAAAAATGCTTTTTAATTTAATTTAAAGAAATGATAGAAAATAAAACAATTTCTTAAATAACATTTTGTGTTAAAATCAATAAATGTTTACTGGTATTATTGACTTTTGACTTTTATGCCATCTTTATTTGGTCACCGCAAAAACATATTTTTGGGATATTTTATTATGTTTAAAATTGAGTCTTCAACAATATCTAAATTGATTCTCTTGTCTTTTTCTACAAGAGATCAAAGATCCTTGTAAAAGCCTTTTGCACATATGTTAGGCCAATGCTGGAATACAGCTCTCCTGTCTGGAATCTCCAAAGGAAATCACTGGTAGACAGGACAGTAAAAATTCAGAAGCGATTTACCAAGGCCATTTCCACTCTGACCCCTCATCCCTATATCCAAAAACTGGTGACCCGTCATAACAGCCCGGCGTCAAAATAGCCCAAGAAAAATAGCCCCGTCAAAACAGCCCCGACAAAACAGCCCCGTCAATATAGCCTGGTGACAAAATAGCCCAGGACGAAAAAATCCAGTCAAAACAGCCCCGACAAAATAGCCCCGTCAAAATAGTCCAGCGACAAAATAGCCTAAGACAAAATAGCCCCGTCAATGTATTTACAAAAATATTGTGAGTTGAATTCATTAACCTATAATTGGTTCCAAATTTAATTCAAAATTATTGGTTTGAAGATTTATCGTCTAAAATATTATTATGATTCCGGCTACTTCCTTAGTTTGCATGGACTTTTCAAATTGGTATTTAATATAAATTATCCTTATCTTATCATCAAGTCATGTGGACATGTAACAAATCCGCAAAAAACCAATTCTACCGCTATTTTGACGGGGCTGATTTGACAGGGCTATTTTGTCCTGGGCTATATGACGGGGCTGTTTGTCGGGGCTATTTTGTCCTGGGCTATATGACGGGGGCTGTTTGTCGGAGCTATTTTGACGCCGGGCTGTTTTGACGGGGCTGTTTTGTCGGGGCTATTCTGTCGCCGGGCTGTTATGACGGGGTGCCGCAAAAAGTGAAACTGCTCAAATGACTTTTCTTAGAAAAACGTCGATTGCTGACTGACCTCACACTCTTCAAGATCAAAAATCACCTTACTCACACCACAATAATTTTCATCAGCTCAAATTCTTCTAACCATTTATATAGCGCTCCTTCCCAAGAGCGCTGGTGGCAGTGCAGGTTTTGAACACGACTCATTACGACTGATGCTATTACCGCCGTATGCAGACATGTAACCCATTCTGCCAACCTGCATACCCCTGAGAACCGCTGTCCTATTCTATTAGACAAAAAAACTTTCAACTTCAAAAATGATTTTAAAATCAATTTTTAAAGTGTGAATTTATTTACTCTATTGCTTCCTCTCGACAGATTGCGTAAGAAGTAATATGCTGACTTGCACCATATTAATGAAGTGCGCTGGAAAAAACGATATGTACGGAGTTTGCGACGATAAAGGATGCCAATCAGGGTTTAGTGGTGAATATTGTATGCATAAAGGTAATTTAACTGATTTCGCATTTTTTGATTTTTCTGTATTGGTGAGCAATAACAATTAAAAGATCGATAATTTATAGTCTAGAAAATAAGGTTGTGCTTTGTTATATTTAGCCAATCTTTTTTTCTTTGAAAATCATGTAAATATGACAATATAATGAAAGTGTGCTGGCACTCTACAATCACCCTACATTTTATTCTGTCCTCTACCTGAGGGAGATTCTTGGCTGCGAACATGACTTATTATAGCTGTTGCCATTACCACAGCATATAGGGACACAGACAATTGATACTTTGAGAAACTCTGACTAAACATTACAAACGTGACAGTTGACATAACCGATCCAAGCATCCTTTCATTTACCATATGGACTTTCGTCGAAAACTAGTCCTTTTTCGAATTTTTTCTCTGGATGATATATTGTGATAATTACAATTATGGTCAATATTCAAAATTAAAATTAAAATTAAGTAATGTTAAATGTTTTCGAAAGTAAGAAACGATATCGCCAGCTCAACTAACACTATTATTTTGTTACTATTATTAATATTCTTGATATCGCTTTAGATTTTACCATAACCACAACCACGACAACAACCACAACCACGACCACAACCACAACCACAACCACTACTACGGAAATTACAACACTACCTACAATACTTACCAGTCCAAGTATATTTATACATATTCAATTAGACAATTTCTTTATTGTATATTTTAGATCTGATGCTATTTGCTTATGTTTTAATATTTCAATAAATGATAATCATTTAATTTAATGTTTACTGCTTGATTTTAAATTGTGATACTTTATTTTGTTAATAGACCAGACTGCTGATGAGGATCAGGATAAATCTTTATTGAAACGATGGAGAAATATCTTACCATTAATAATAGGCGGAACCATAGCTCTCTTCTGTCTCTTATTTGCATGCAGGTTTGTAGTCTAAAAATGTCGAACTGATTTTCGTTATAATTTATAGAATTGTTCTTAACAGCGGAGCATTGGAAGAGCAAAGTTCAATACCATCCGAACATCCGGCACCTTCGATATCTTCGAATACCTAAGAATTGTGATAAAAATTCAGGAAATGGGATGATCTTTTAGAATTATATTTTATTTAATATTACTTCTTACTTTAACTCATTTACGTTTGAATTCATATAGAATATTCATATATAATTAATCTTAATTCAAGTTGATGTCATCATAGGATATTGACCTAATTCCAATGAACTATTTTGTGATCCATAAACCAAGATTATTTTTCATAGCTCTTCAATATAGTATTTTTTTAAAGATGCAAACTTATTTGAAAAATGTATAAAAAAATAAAGACTATCGAAGAAATATAAGTTTTTAAAATCGATTTATTTAATCATAGTGAACGCGCTTTTAATCGTACCATCTTATTTACCATTATTTTCCCAAAACATTTCGTTTTTACACCAAAAAATGTTTTTCAATCAAGTAATTTATGAAGTATTTTGTGACAAATAATCCATACTTAGTCAGATGATGATTACAGCATGGCCAAATAGAGAAAATAACTGTTCACATGTCACTGAGGTTGTTGAAGAAGCCAGTTGTTTGAATGCAAAGTTAGCAACAAGAACATATGATGGTGCGCACTTCTGCAACCATTGCAATGAACAAATAGCTTTGGTTCTTTTGGTGATCAATGGTTCAGCTCTCTAATGATCTAACTTTAGCAGATAAATCATTCACTGCAGCAGATGATACTAATCGTCTTCGCTTAGGCATTTGAGGTATAGCTCTATGGCAATACTTAATTATGATAAATTGCAATTTATAGATTATAACATTCTCGAGCTTAAAACTCATAATAACTCAGTTTATAAAAGTACAAATTTCGACTAGCAAAATATACGCTGAATGTAACGTAACACAATCCGTAGCATACTAGAGTGTTGCAGGTCGCGGATGAAACTTGATATCACCAGTAATGATATTGTCAATTGTTATCAAATATATGGAGGTAAGCATCTTTGTGCTCTTAAGTGAACGAAAAAACGATTATACTGTTGAGCACATTTTACAAGTTCTAATCGTCAAATTTAATTGAAATTTACAAGATGTTTATATACAATAAAGTGATGCTATGTATAAAATTGAGAGATATTCTTCCATAACTATCAAAAATATCAAGTTTTCTTAATGCCTACATAAGGCAGAGGTTTGTAATTTATGTAATTTGGTTACCTGTGTAACTTTGTATTTTCAAAGTCGCCTAATACTTCTGTCCAGCTCAAACCCCTGGATATGCATTTTGTTTGGGCGTTTTCTACAGCAACTTCACCCAAATCATCATGAAGCTTGACAAGTTCTTCCTCCAAAGATTCAATATCAGTAGCTGATTCCTTGAAATTCATAGTAGAATCTTGTAAGCGATAAATGTTTCTAAGAATGGCCTTCCAGAAAACTATGAAGTTAGGATTTTATAAGTCAGTAACTGCATCACAGTTGAATCCTCCGATAATTTGTCTGGCAGCCCTAATATAATTCATCTAGTTTTTCATGGATAGCTCTCCGACGTGTTTCAGACTCACGCTTTACTGTGATAGGCACATCTTTTTTAAACTCGTTCACAGTGATATATATATCGTTAAGGTGCTTCGTGCATATTTAAAATTTTATTTTTATTTTTAGTGTCTTTCTAATTTAGTAGTTCAGTGGCTCATCGACTATCGCAATGCAATAAAAGATGTTCTGCTAAAGTAATTTGTAATTTACCACATTTGACACACGTAATTTGTAATTGGTATCTAAATTACATTTCTTGGAGTAATTTGTAATTGGTAACTAAATTACATGGAGGCCTGTAATTTTCCCATCCCCGAAAATCAATGCGTTTATTGTTGACTCGCCTGAGTCGGATATATACAGCTGTCCATAGGATGGTTTGTGATGATCGTTTATGTAGAGTGGAGAAACCATGAGGTAAATTTGTTTATAAATCGAAAGCAGTATGGTCCAACCCCAGGAGGTGCTTTGATTTCTGCCCCCATTAAAGTGAAAGCTAAAGCGAAAGCTATTTTCGGATATGTTCAAGGACATTTTTTGTCTCTGCTGAAATTGTCGTTAATAAATCTAGATGAAGATCAGGAACTGCCGATAAATGTTGAACCAAAACTTTTCCATTATGACATTATTTTGCATACTTTTGGAAGAGTTTAGTTCGTTTATCCAAAGAAGGCACCACAGTATTCACAAGTCTGTTACATATATTTGGTTATATATATATATATATTGTCAACTACGCTATATGGAGTGAATAGTGAGCTGTACTGTTGTGTGCAAGTTGTAAGCGATGATCACTTATGTAGCAAGCTATAAGCTATGATATAGACACTAAGCTCTAAGACAGTAAGCTGTTTTATTTATCAAATTCAAAGCTGAGGTTAACAATCAAAGATACTGAATAGTAATTTTGGTCATAAAGATATTTTACAATTTTATGACCATATAATTGTTACACTTCCTTCCTTCAGAGATCTGCAAAACGGATTGGAGGTTTGGAGATCCTTTCTGACCTTTCCACCTAGTCCGATATCCAGTCATAGCAGCATCAGTGGGGTGTACTGAAGGTGCTTCAGTCGGTTCTTGGTTGTTTTCACTGGCCTCTATGGAGTGCGTTTGAACTGCCTTGACTGGAGGAGAATCCTCTGTGGCTATGAGATGACGCCGATTTCTCCTGAGTTTTCCACCCGACTCTGTTGTCACAATGTACGATCGAGGGGCGTCATGCTTATCATCCACTTGTCCTAAAATCCACTGGCCTAGATGACGTATTCTAACTGTTTCTCCTGGCTGCAGTTCTGATAGACTACGAGCTTCTCTGTCGCAGTACAGCTGCTTTTTCTTCAAGTTTTTTAGTTGTTTTGGCCATTAACCGATTGGGGCACCAGCAGAGACTTTGGAGCTCTTGTGCATCGAATGGAAGCATCGACGACTATTTGATGCTCTTTGGGATACCATCCGAATTCTTGGAAGACATCTTGATATTTCTCTAAAGTCTTTCTTCATGGCAGCTGTGTCACGCTGTCAATCCTGCTTATCAGGTTCGGCTCCAAACATCTTGGCAGGCCTAAGATTGTAGGTACTCGGCGGTTGACCACGAAAAAATCGGTCGGTATACTTCACGGGCATTTGGATGGATTGTCCACGCTCTGGCCCAAGTGATATTGAAAACAGTTCTAAATGGCATTCACGGTAGGAAATGTGGAAGAAATTGGAAAAAATTTAAAAACATTGCCGTTTCTTAAGAGCAGATGGATTATTCCGCAAAGGTGCCCCATGTATCGGATTTTTTGTTTATTATGATGAATTATTATGATTTATGATAAACTAGCTGCATCCGCGCGTCTAGAACAATAATAATATTTCGTTTCGGATGCGATTTGGTTCCTGTGTGGATGTCTTGAAGAGATAGGTCTTTAGCTGACGTTTAAAGAGCTCGAGTGTCGGGCGAAGCTTGGGAAAAGCCGCAGTTGACGATGAATGATTTATGGACTGAATTGTAGAAGATGAGCGAAGGTGATCAGGGATTTGGCGTTGGTAGATGAGATGACAGAGATAGGGAGATAATATTGAAATAACCCGGGAGTCCGCAAATAAGTAAGTTAACTAATAAGTTTATTAGAGCAAGTATTCAGTTAACGGAACTGAATAAGAGAAGTTAAGTGTTTAAGGAATGAGGCACTTAAGGACGCAAATGAATACTTGTGGCTCTGAATTGCCTCCACTGGTTTCGTTGTGTTATAATGTTTTGACTACCCAGAAAAAGATACTGAAAATAATTAATTATAAACTTAATTACGCGCCACGTTTACAACAATATTTTATAATAATAAAAATATGTCAATAGTTAATGCGATTTGATAATTCGACTCTGTTTTGTGCCTAGCGTGCTTTGAGTAATGTCTCGTTTATTCTTGAGTGGTTATCATACAGGTCATACCTTGGATAAGCAATTGTTGTGAATAGATTATCTCCTACCGACCATTTTTGTACCAAGGTGATGTCATCATTTCACAACACGTGCACCCTGACTATGACTTTATTTGATTGCCTCCAAAGGTAAGACTGCATGTTTATTGATTAAGATGTGGCATCACGTCACAGCATTAAAACACCTTTATTCCATATTTTGCATTTTTACATGGAATGTATAGCCTAAATGATCGTGCTCTGAGTGAAACTACCGTTATGTCGGCTCAAGAATTATATGCATTCGTGGCAGCAAACATTGTCCAGACGTCTGGAAAAGCAGCTAGTCGTGTTTTAAAACATAAATTTTAAAAATATAGAAATATAATTAGTTTCAAAATGATAAATTTATTGATTTATCAACGTCATCAACTAATTTTTTCTGCTATATTCATATTGAAGTTTTTCTTTTTTTTTTTGCATGACCACATGTAAAAATGGTGTTTTTACAATGTCCTAAAAGATAAATGGCATAATTTTTAAAGTAAGATTACAGTAGTAAAACAAATCGCTAGGTAACGAATGAGGGTTAAACAGCTGGCAACAGTCAGAGATCGTGAGCCTCTTAATATAACAAAACGAAAGTCATATCCAAATAAGATGATTTTACTACTAAAAACTTCCGAACTTTTTCTTATATCTTTTAGGAGTCTATCTACCGCGAGAGAGGCACATGAGACCGTGGAGCTTCATCCCATATCATTAATTGAGTGCAGTGGTACTTTTGCTTCTGGCGTATTGGGTTTGACGTTGTACGTTGATGTGGAATTTAAGATAAGTAGAATTTTAAATACTGAGTATGCAGTTCTTCCAACTGTTTATGAGACACTTTAATTACAATACAAAACTAAACCTTAAACAAAACCAAGACAACACCATCATTCAATCGTTTAATGAATTTCAATTGGAAAGCTCATCTTAATTTAAGTTGTTATCTTCTTTGGAAGAAGACGTTACTGCTTTGAATTATTGTGATCCGTAAACCAATATTATGCTTCCTAACTCCACATGTAATTTTTTAAATGCAAACTTCTTTGGGAAATGTTTCAAAAACAAATGACTGTCGAAGAAGTATGTTTTTAAAATCAATGTTTGGGGTTTATGTACAAATAATTTACAGTTACGGTTATAGCCTAAATTATAAATAACTTTGACCAATGTTTAATAATTCGTTTTCGTATTTAATTCATCAGTTCGTCAGACGACATTTAATAATAAAGTTATAGCTACTTATGTCATGAAGTAGATGACAGGTAGTTAGAAATTGAAGTAATTTCCAACTGCTGCGCAATGATTTTTAATAATAATAATATTAATATTATTGAAATAACCGAGAGGTCCGCAAAAGCTTTAAAATAAGTTAAATATTCATTTATTAGAACTGAATTTTCAACTGCTGCGCAATGATTTTTAATAATAATATTATGTTTAATTATGTGTAATATTAATATTAATATTATTGAAATAACCGAGAGGTGAAATAAAAACTGCACTGCTAAAAATTTGGCTGGATCACGCGGTCTTCTTGTAACACTTATTATATATGAATCTTTGGTTCTTTCAATAATTTGGAAAAAGTGCCATTCAGAGAAAGCTTTCAAATTGTCCACGTATTTTTTTTTAGAAAAGTGCTGTTGATTTTAGCAGCTTCTTATGTGATTCAGCAATATGAAAATGATTTAAAAAATAAGCGAAATGGATTTGAATGGTGACCCGTCATAACAGCCCGGCGACATAATAGCCCCGACAAAACAGCCCCATCATAACAGCCCCGTGTCAAAATAGTCCTGGACAAAATAGCCCCGTCAAAACAACCCCGTCATTACAGCCCGTTGACGATAATAGCCCAGGACGAAGAAATCCCGTCAAAACAGCCCCGTCAATGTATTTAAACAAATTTTGAGAGTTGAATACATTAACCGATAACTGGTTCCAAATTTAATTCGAAATTAGGGGTTTGAAGATTTATCTTCTAAAATATTATTAGGATTCCGGCTACTTCCTCACTTTACGTGGACTTTTCAAGTTTGTATTTAATATAAATCATCCTCACCTTATCATCATGTCATGTGAACAGGCAACAAATCCACAAAGAACCAATTCTACCGCTATTTTGACGAGGCTCTTTTGACGGGGCTATTTTGTCGCCGGGCTATATTGAAGGGGTTGGTTTGTCGGGGCTGTTTTGACGGGGCTATTTTGACGCCGGGCTGTTTTGACGGGGCTATTTTGTCGCCGGGCTGTTATGACGAGGTGCCGGATTTGAATGCGAGTTTCAAGAAATTGAGGATGACACAACTCAGCTTCAAATGTAGTATTAGTAGTGACTGTAAGCCACATAGAATTCGGAAAAGAAAGATTCCATGGGGAAATAGTAGAAGATGACGGATGCCGAACTAAAAAGGTTTTTGTAATTAATTTAGTCGTTATTATCTTACACATTACTATACATAAATTTGTTTTTTTTTAACACCTTTTGAGAGTTCATTTTGAAACAATAACAAAATACGGATAATCATAATAAATTTAACTAATTAAATTATAAAAATTGTGTTTATTGGTGGGACCTTATTTTAAATGGTCGCTCCACTAGTGTTATAACCTGGCCACGCCACTGTAACGCCTCTTTTAACCTTAATAAGTTAAAGTCATCATTATTATAAATTTCCACATGTTTCCTTTTTAGACGTTGCACTAAAACGCAGAAAAACAAAAAAATTATTTTATGTACTCATATTGGTTGCACATTCCTAAAAGGCAAATAAACAAAAACGCGACCGTTTCTAACAAATTTTTTAAAACAAGAATTAGTCTAAGAATTAGTAATCCAAAATCTCAAGATGTTCATTTAAATCCTAAAAATAACTTATTGCTGTCATTTAAAATCTGCAACAAATATTTGCAATAACTAATCAAAATATAAAAGGTTATTGTAATAACTTTATCTGTAAAAAAAAGCCTGCTCATGACTTGTTTTTATTACACTTGTTGCATTGTTTTGCTTCTTCAAATAGTTTCAGGTTATTTATTGGACATTTGTAACCTTGCAAACATTTATTATATACATTTCATGAAAAGTAACACAAATCTACATAATCAAAAATTGATTATATATTGTGAAATTTTAGTCTAATTTATTTGCTGTCCAAGCAGCCTTAGAGACACAACAAACGTAACAAAATTAATTATCGTGGATTCGTCAGAAATACTACATTACAAAATAAGATTTTTTTACGATTACTACTTATATGAATCGCGTTATATCTTTTTTAATTATAAACTACTTCAATTTGATGTTGCGATCACTGAAACCATCAGACTGAACTAGAGAAATTCACAAATGTCGAGATGCAGGATCATCAACGATCAAAGGCCTCAGAAGATTACTGAGGAGATTTGTATCTCGGCTTATTTATGACGCAATCCTGTCCCGGAGAATGAGCGCAGACCATAACCATCTACCGTCCTACATAAACTCTCATTAACTCCCTTCACCACGCACCTTTTGGCATCTCTGTAATATCCTTTCCAAATTTTCTGAATTCTTTCAACATGACGTTATCATTGAATACGTCGGCCATGAAATTGTTGTTCCCTCAATGGGCTTCAAACAAAATTCACTTTAATCTCTGGATGCGAAGACTTGAAACCTATTCTTTAATTTGTAGAATTCCCATGCCACCATATTCGACAAGAGTATGGCAAAAGGGTGTTGGAACCTCCGGAAGATGAACCCATTTTCTTGTTGCCTTCCTAATAGCGGTGTCAGAGGACGCCAAAGCTTTAAGAGAAATATTTTCATACGTAAATGTATGGATGAGACTTGATATTAAGTGAACTTCGAGCAAGTACAACCTCTGGCATGGTTTAAGAGGAGCTCTAGAAATGGCGTGAATTGATTTTTGAATTTTTTTCCTCAGTGATATGAATTTTAAACGCGTCCCGACCAATGTTATTTTCATTCGCCAAATAATTTCCATTACAATAGTAATTCCGTTAATATTTGCCAAAGAATTTCTGTTCTTATTGTAATTCCATTCAAATTCCTTAAAAATTCCACTCAATTCGAATTACCAATGCTGAAATAATTTCTAATTTCTAATTTCTATTTCTATTCCTATTCTAATTCCCGACTACTATTCCTGATAAAATAAAACGTTGTTTAATCAACAAACCAGTAGAAGCTCAACAACACAATGGCGACTAGAGAACAAAAAGCTTAGAACTCTAAACATGTAACAAAGGAACTATATATATCTCCACAGCATGACTAGGTCACAACTAGAGAACATTAACATAATAAAAACATTGATGTCGCTATTCCAACACCCCCACTCGACAGCAATACCTTCAGTTCTCAATGTGCAAACCAATCATACCAATAATGTTACAAAACTTGTCCTTTGTAAGCGGTTTAGTCATAACGTCAGCAAGCATTTGATCACTAGCACAATACTTCAAGTTCAAGACATCAC
Source organism: Whitmania pigra (assembly GCA_021613335.1). NCBI lineage: Eukaryota > Metazoa > Annelida > Clitellata > Hirudinida > Haemopidae > Whitmania > Whitmania pigra. The sequence goes on along the minus strand of JAJTWR010000248.1, from coordinate 1,019,501 downwards.
GAAATTGCAAATCACGAAGATGATGATGTCGAACATCTATGTGCTTTGTTCGTGCACTGACTTTCTCATTGCATGCCATTTTTATGCATCCTTGGTTGTCTTCATACAATGCAGTTGACTGAATACATGGCACACACAGATCAGAGAGAAGCTGTCTTAACCAAACTAGCTCCTGGCTTGCCAAAGCAGCGGCGATGTATTCTGCTTCTGTTGATGACAGAGCTACTGATGTTTGTTTCTTTGACTGCCATGAAATTATTCCTTCTCCGAGTTTGAACAGGTATCCGCTGGTTGATTTGCGATCTGATTTATCACCTGCCCAATCTGCATCTACGTACCCTGTAAGAATCAGTTGTGAGTCTTCAACTGCCTTCAGTTTTAATTTCAATTCTATTGTCTCTTTCAAATATCTGATTACTCTTTTTACTGCAGTCCAATCACACTGACTCTGCGGCATAGAATAGAAATTGCAGCGGCAATATCTGGTCTTGTAGTGGTAGCTATGTAGAGTAAAGCCCCCACTGCCTTTTGATACTGTTCATTTGAAGGAAGCAAATTTTCATCTTCTGTGATATTTAAGTAATCTGCATGCATTGGTGTTGCAATTCCTTTTGCATCAGTTAACCCAAATTCAGAAATAACATCTTGAATTTTGCTGTTCTGGGATAACAAGAAACTACCATCTTTATCTCTTTCAATTTGAATACCTAGGTACAGGCTTACTTCTCCAAGATTCTTAATCTCAAAATGTTGATTCAGCATGCTTGCAGTTTTCTTGATTATTTCTGAGTTACCACATATCAGTAAATCATCAACATACAATAATATAAACGCAAAGTTATCATCATATTTCTTTGTATACAGACACAAATCAGCTTTACTTTGCTTGAATCCATTCATCTTGAGAATTGAATCAATTTTCTGATTCCAGCTTCTTGCTGATTGTTTTAGACCATAGAGCGCTTTCTTTATTTGACATACTTTGTGTTCTTCACATGGTTTAATAAAGCCTTCTGGTTGCTTCATATACAGCTCTTCATCAATTTGTCCATTCAGAAATGCTGTTTTGACATCATAGTGATTTACTTGCATTTTCTTTGATGCAGCAACTGTTAGAAGCGTTCTTAATGTGATATGCCTGGCGACTGGAGCAAATGTATCGTCAAAGTCTTCACCAAACCTTTGAGTAAATCCTTTTGCTACAAGTCGTGCTTTATGCCTATGTGCATTGCTTTCAACGTCATGTTTTAGCTTGAACACCCACTTACAATCTATTGCTTTCTTATTAGCGGGGAGATCACACAATATCCAAGTTTTGTTATCATTGTGAGAATTCATTTCTTCTTCTGCTGCTTTTATCCAGTTTTTCTGTTCTTTTTCTGGTAGCAATGTCATTTCTTTCCATGATGATGGTTCCTTTTTGACTTCATTTTGTACCATCAATGATAGCCGTTTTGCTGGAACACCTTTATTACTTCTAGTTGATCGTCTGGGTTGATCGATTTCTTTTTCAATGTTACCATTATTTTCAATCTTGTCTTCAATATCTTCTGAAGGAACTTGTATTTTGATTTCATCATTTTCATTTATAGCAGGGTGCATTTCTTCATTTGTTCCATCAGGATTCATCTGTTGTACTGTTCTCATTCCACTATTTGACTCATCTTCAACAAATGTCACACTTCGGCTAATAATAATTCTGTTTGAATCTGTTAGCAACAATCTATATGCTTTTGATTGTTCGCTGTATCCTACAAGAACTGCTTCAGTTGCACGATCATCAAATTTTGATCTCTTTTCTTTTGGAATGTATGCAAATGCTTTGCAACCAAATATTCTAATGTGGGACAAATCTGGCTTTTCTCCATTCCATAATTCAAAAGGAGACTTGTTCGTTGCTGTTGTCGGTAATCTGTTTTGCAAATACACTGCTGTCATTACTGCTTCACCCCAATATTGTTGTGACAATCCAGCATCTAATAACATGCACTTTGCCATTTCAACAATAGATCGATTCTTCCGTTCTGCTACTCCATTCTGGGCTGGAGAGTATGGTGCACTTGTTTGCAGACGAATGCCTTCCTGCTTCAGATAAGCAATTTGCTTATTTCCAGTATATTCACCACCATTGTCAGACCTTAAAACTTTTGGTTTTCTTTGAAATTTATTACTCACTTCTGCAACAAATTCTCGATATTTGTCTGCTACTTCATCCTTCTTCTTAATGAGATAGCATATTGTGTAGCGTGAGTAGTCATCAATAAATGTCACCATATATTTGTTCTTTCCAGGTGTTTGTGTTTTCATTGGACCACATACATCACTATGAATCAGGTCTAGTGGTTGCTTTGAGCAGTGTTCACTCATCTTGGGATATGATTTCAGTGTAGATTTACCCTTTATACAATGATCACATTTCATCATCACACAACACCCAGTAATGTGAATTCCTGTGGCAATTTCTTCTGTAATGATTCGTTTTATGGCATTTGGATCCCGATGCCCTAAGCGTCTGTGCCACAAATGAATGCATTCCTGATGCTTTACTTCAGACTTAGCCACACAAGCAAATGTTGAATCATTCTTACATGATAGCTTATAAAGACCACAATCAAGCTTTCCTATTGCTAATATTCTATTGTTGTCTTTTATAAAACACTGATTTCCAGCAAACTCTACTTTTCTATTTTCACTTGTCAGTTTCTTTACTGATAATAGACTGCCAGTTAAGGTTGGCACATACAAGACACTTTTGATTTTAACTCTATGTATTTTACCATCTTTTAACAAACAGTTTAGGTAACCATTACCTATTCCATCAGCATTAATTGATGAACCGTTTGCAAAGTAGATTTTATCAGTCTTTGTCTGATCAAGCACTGTGAAGAAATTCAGGTTGTTGGTCATATGTGTCGTGGCTCCAGAGTCTATGAACCAGTCACTTGTTGTTGTACCAATACCAGTTGTGAAACAACCATGACTGTCATCATCATCCTCTGATCCAGTCAGTTCGACTGTCAAAGCACTTTTCACTTTGTGTCTTGACTTTGGTTGCTCGCCACGATTTTGCTCTTGTCTTGCTTTCCATATACGACAGTTCTTTTTCAAATGTCCTGGTTTCTTGCACACAAAACAAGTTCTTGTTTCTTGTTCTTTACTTTGTTTTTCATAACGATTGTTCATTTGATTACTCGATCTGAAGTTACCTGAGTACAAAGCTGTTTCTGTTTTGGATTCAGTTGAGTCAGCATCACAATCTTTCTTTCTTTTGTATGCATCAACAAGCTTGTTTTTAACATATTCTAGAGTGAGTTCATCTTTTTCTCTAGCTTCTAGAGCTGTTATTAATGTTTCATATTCATCTGGTAGACAACACAGCAAAAGAGTTGCTATTTGTTGATCAGTTACTTCTTCACCGACACCACGAAGTTCTTCAACAAGTTGTAATGTAGAACTGATGTACTCTTGCATGTTTTGATCTTTTTGTAGCCTTATCTTGTAAAGTTTCTTTCGAAGATACATTTTACTGTTGAGATTCGATCTTTCATGCACTTTTTGCAATTCTGACCACATGTCTTTCGCACTGTTGCAGTTGCAGATATGAATTAACTGGTTGTCTTCAACAGTCAGCGAAATTGTACATTGTGCTTTTTCATCTTTTCTTGTCCATCCTTCCGGGACCGGATTAGGAATTTCATCTTGCACAACCGACCAAGTGTTTTCTCGAATCAATAACATCTTTACTTTAAACTTCCAAACTTGGTAGTTTGAATTGTTCAACTTTGCAACTGTGTACTTGTTATCATTCGATTCCGCCATTGTTTACAGCTATCAGATAACACACGACTTACTTATTAACTATCAACGCACGTTATAGCTAATGATAAAACATAGGTCTATCGAAACTTCTATCGATTTACCGAACCTATTAAGTCGCAAAACTTTTGTTACTGATTAGCTTTAACTGTTGGGCTATACTGGGCCCATAACCTGATAAAATAAAACGTTGTTTAATCAACAAACCAGTAGAAGCTCAACAACACAATGGCGACTAGAGAACAAAAAGCTTAGAACTCTAAACATGTAACAAAGGAACTATATATATCTCCACAGCATGACTAGGTCACAACTAGAGAACATTAACATAATAAAAACATTGATGTCGCTATTCCAACAATTCCAAGGTATTTATAAGTTTGGAAAATTGCACGGATATCTTGATGATGAGCTTTGACATAGGATATGGGATTGACGATCCATACTTTCTGACAGTCCTCAATGTCTACTAGTTCGATGGACTGTGACTTGAGGCTTAAGTTCACGTTTTTCTTCGGGGTGTGGATCCCTAAGCCTGCCTTGTTGTTCGTCGTCTTCGAGGCATCCGTATAACAAAGGAGACTTTCCTGGATATCCCATGTCTTCTCCCTTGCTACCAGCTTCCTCAGAGGGTCGCCGGATGCGAAGGAGAGATTCGAGGTGTCAATCACTGGTTATCCCAGTCTCCAAGGAAAAATTGTGGAAGTTTTCTCTTCGATATCTTTTAAGTTGTCTGCCGGAAGGAGGGACTCGACTTTCTCGTACGGGGTTGTCTCCTTTCGTTTCTTCATCTTGAAGTGGAGCCTAGCTTGAGACTCGGAATTTTTGCCGCCTGAAATGAAGTATTTAGCTTTAACTAAATTCATTTTTAATGGCGTGGTTTGCAATGAGCTTCTTACGACGTAGGTTGAGGGGAAGCTCACCGCATTCCACCAGTAGAAACGAGGCACTTGTTCCTCTCATGCCACTACACCAGTTCCTCAGCGCTTGGTACTGAAGCTTGTTGTAGGTGTCCCTGATCTGTTTGCATCCCAGATCTACCACCTCGCAGCCATAGTCGAGGACGGAGCATATGGCGGCTCTCTAGACTTGTAGCAGAGTGGATTTGCTAGCACCCCATAAGCTTTCCGAGATTGCCCTCATTGCATTGAATCTTTTCAAGCAACGTGTCTTGACAGCCTCTGCGTGAGCAGACCAACTTAGTTTTGCGTCTAGGACGATTCCTAAGAAGGTGGCTGTTGGAGACAGAGAAATTTCCCCCTATCCGATATGAAATCTGATGTTGGCGTCGCTCCTTTTGACCCAGCTAATTGTAAATAAAACTGCATGTGATTTAGACTCAGCTATCTCAAAGAGATACGCCTTGTGAAGTGCTGTTTTCCAATACGACTGGTTCGAAAAGATCTGATCCAACCCTCACTTGAATACGTCTATTCTGGAAGTTGTGGATCCATTCCAATGGTTCGTCCTTGACAACCATCTCGGAAAGCTGTCCTATGATCCCTTCTCTCAAAACCACATCGAAAGCTTTTTCCAAGTCTAAGAAGACTCCAAGAGTCATCTGCTTCTTGGGTGAGGATGAGGCAACATGAAGAAGTCTTTGAGCGCTTTAGGAGTCGCTCCTGTCCAGGCAGCAGAGACCGGCATAAGAAAGCCAACGAATGCCTTTCACAGTCAGCTGTAAGCATTGGGTTCCGAAAAATTAAAACCGACAGAGACATCTGTCTGATCACCGCCCCCCGAAAACGTAAGGAGATTCAAAGGTTCGAAACGTTCGAAAAAGGGGAACAGCCTCATCCTCGATCCCTGTCGGAGATCCGAGGCGGAGTAACAAGAAACTGCTTAATAAACTTACTCAAAAGATTTCTAGTTTGTAGACCCTCGAGATATTTCAGTTATACAGTTATATATCTTTTTGCAAAGCGGTGTACCCCTATTTTTATCATTAAGATCATCTCACAAAACACCTCATTTGGCAATCAACTAATATTCAGCACTTGTTACTGAAGGCTTGTTACGCAATCGATACTAATAACTCATTTACTTATGACGTCCCTTAGTTAACTAAGTATTTGGCGAATAAAACTAATAAAAAAACTTTGCGCAAATTAAAGTTCCGTCGTTCATTTCACCATGCTAAAATATTCAAATAAGTTAATAGCAATATTGATGAAAGATCCAAAAGATGCGAGTAACAAAAAACTGCTTATTAAACTTTTTCAAAAGATTTTTAGTTTGTAGACCCTCGGGTTATTTCAGTTATACAGTTTTATATCTTTTTGCAAATCGGTGTACCCCCAGTTTTATCATTAGGATCATCTCACAAAACACCTCATTTGGCAATCAGCTAATATTCAGCACTTGTTACTGAAGGCTTGTTACGCAATTGATACTAATAACTCATTTACTTATTATTTAACTAAATATTTGGCAAATAAAACTAATAAAAAAACTTTGCGCAAATTAAAGTTCCGTCGTTCATTTCACCATACTAAAATATTCCTATAAGTTAATGGCAATATTGAGAAAAGATGCAAAAGATGCGAGTTATTAAACATGTAATCATTAAATGACATGCAGGTTATGCAACGATGGTCAACGTAGCTCTTGGAAAAGTAGCTACATTTTGCAATAAGGTGGTTGAGTCAGGAAAGTTATTGGATGGTGACAAGAATCCCAGAAATAGCCTAGTCATGGCAACTAATTGCAGACCTACGGAACTAAAAATACAATTGGGGAAACCATATAGCGTAAACTATGTCATCATTTACCCTGGAGAAAGTCAGTACTTTTTTGTGATAAATCGAATTAGATACTTAACAAATATTTTAAGAAATATGCTTATATTTTTATCTTAAAACATTTAACAATTGAAGCAGGTCTGCACTCATTTATTGAATAAGCAATTTCATCATTAAAAAAATTGGAATTCACCAAAGCGACATACTCGAACTGTATTTTCAACTTGTATTTTAAGATTTCGTTTTGTTCATTTTCAGTTAGATTACTGGCGCACATACTAATACAGTAATTTGTTAAATGCAGCACATAGAGAGACACTGGTATACTTCATTATAAACATGAAGGGTCCAAGAGGTACGGAGCACTGCGCAGATTATCCTTTCAAACATATCGTAGCTGGTGTTCCTTTGAGAACTAATTGTCGAGACCACAATAAATTGTTTTCCGAGATAATATTGAAACCTCGTTATGATGATCATACAGCAAATTTTGATATTGTCGAATTTGAAGTTGGAAGCTTGGGTAAATTTATTTGTACAACGAAGCAATGTAGAATATTTACAAATTCTTGAAAAAATTTATTTAGCTTTAGAAAATGAAAAATATCCGCTGTTTCATCGAGGCTGTTATGCTCAAATGGAAGGTGTGCCAGAAGAAATGTCTTGGGAGAATTGCCAGCAAAAGTGCTTCGACGGAAATTATATTTTTGCTTCAATCAAGGTGGCAATAATTAATTAATTTCAGCAAAACAATTTTAATTATTAACACAACAAACTGTGGTCTATATAATGGGGTAATACAAACCATATCTAACCAATATTTTAGAAGATGTTGCCATTTGTATACTTTAAAAATTTATTTGTGTTAGGAAATGTATAGTTTATTTTAAATACTCAGTAAAACATGTATTTATTAGTGTTCACTAGATTATAATTTTGTGGGTTTAAGTATTGAAATAACCTGGGGTCCGAGAACGGCACCCCGTCATAACAACCCGGTGACAAAACACCCCCGACAAAACAGCCCCGTCAATATAGCCAGGCGACAAAATAGCCACGTCAAAACAGCCCCGTCAAAATAGCGGTAGAAATGGTTCTTTGTAGATTTGTTGCATTTCCACATGACGTGATGATAATTTATATTAAATAACAACTTGAAAAGTCCATGTAAAGTGAGGAAGTAGTCGGAATCCTAATAATATTTTAGACGATAAATCTTCAAACCAATAATTTCGAATTAAATTTGGAACCAATTATCGGTTAATGTATTCAACTCAAAAGTTTTTTTTAAATACATTGACGGGGCTGTTTTGACGGGGCTATTTTGTCTGGGTTGTTTTGACGGGATTTTTTCGTTTTGGGCTATTTTGTCACCGGGCTATAATGACGGGGCTGTCTTGACTGGTCTATTTTGTCCTGGGCTATTTTGACGCGGGGCTGTTTTGACGGGGCTATTTTGCCTCGGGGCTGATTTTTTTTTTCGCAAAGTGCTTCCACTTACCATTTCCTCGGTTTTCGTTCCAACCGAAACCAGTGCGGAAATGGGATACGCTTTAACTGATGTTTTATGATGTTTTTGATCTGTTATGACATCTTCCAAATATTCAGAGATGGGCGTCAGCATTATGTTATTTGATATATTGGTTGTAACTTGAAATCCTAAAACTTCTAGAAATTATTATAATATAATAATAATAATTATAATTAATTAATTTATAAGACACCATATGCATAGTTTCAGTGTCATTTGAATTTAGAATCCTAAGTTTTCCAACTTATTTCAGCTTATTCCAAGTGGGTGGGCGAGTTGTCTCCCTTGCTCTCCCTCAGGGGGCTTCTCTGTTTTTAGTATCTTTAACTCGAATGGGTGGTCAAAATTTGTTTTTTAATCAATTTTTTCCAAAGTCTAAGGATGCTTTACCCCATCAAAATTTACAATTTTTTTTTAAATTAAAAAAAATACTTCTAATCTTAATAAAATAAACTGATTTAGAAAATTGTTGTGTGTTTCGGATGGCATGATGTCAGGGGCTAGGGCTGGGGTTAGGGTTAAAAAAAGTTATTTGCTTTAAAAAACGCCTTCACGCATTCACTCTGCAGCTGCCAACGAGGATGGTACCGGCAAGTTAGGGTAAGAATCCCAAAGGAAAAGGCCTTATCCACTTTCGGTACTTCGAGAACAACAGTTAACACCATCCAACAAACAGGAAACCACTGGTTCTATAGAATAAAAAAGTTGACGCGTTTCGACCCTTTCTTTCGACCTCATCATGAGCGGTTTAACCTTAGCTCGCATGGAGTGGCATTACTAGGTGTTTCATCCCATCCCATGGCGTGCAGGTTAGCCGAATGGGTTCGGCGTGCAGGTTAGCCGAATGGGTTACGTGCCTGCATACGGCGGTAATGGCAACAGTCGTAATGTGTCGTGTTCGAAACCCAGCCTGCACTGCCGCCAGCGCCCTTTGGAAGGAGCGCTATATAAATGGTTACAAGAAGCGCCTCTGACGCTATGCATATGGCGCTATATAAGTGAAGTTACAATCTGGACTTATTTATGCTGGCGCCAGGAGCAACTTTGTCGACAATCAGACACACACAACTGTGTTAAAAACCAGGATTATAATATAGCAGTATTGGTATCGCGGTGATATTATCTCCGATAATTTTTGAGTGTCGATATTGATATCTCCGATACTTTTGGTCGTCAGCCAAACTTTTAAAACAAAATATTGGTATTGCCAGAAAAAAATGATTATGAAGTGTTCATTTTGTCATTTTTCAAAATCATAATCAAATTATAATATTAAATAAAGATGGTTTTAAAATTTTATGACTTTATAATGTTATACAAATCAATCGAATTTACAATTATATTCTTTTTTAATATTTCGTGAGGATTGAAGCCTTAATCCTCTCTTAAATACGGGCCTCCTAATACTTTTTCAAAGTATTGTTAACAACTCTGATTATAACTAACGCTGTAAATGGGGTAAAGTAACGATTTATCTATTCAGGATCTAGAACACTTTTGTGGTTGAGGAGCAAATATTGGAATCCTTAACCCTTAAAGCAGTGGTCCCCAACCCCCGGGTGCATATTTACAAACCCGTGTATAGAACATCGCCGGGCTGATTAATATTCATGTATTAGCTAATTTAGGCGCTATGGCTGGACAGATGTCCTCCGAAAGTATGTCACGTATATCGTTTTAACTTCATAAATTATAAAATTGGTTAAAGTGACCATTGCTTTAGTTAACTTTAATAAAAATGATTACCGTATTTCAAAATAATTTTTTTTTATGTTAAGTGGCTAATTTTTTAAAGGATGAGGTTTAATGAGATAAAGATCTGGGAAAATATTTAACTTAATATTTTAGTGTTAAATGAATCCTCTAAAAATCTTCAAGTTTTAGATTTTTGCAATAATTCGGAATATGTGTGTTCTAATATTTTCCTTAGAATGGTTGGTTTGGAGGGTGCTAGCTTATAGGTATGTATCTAAAATTGTTAGCGACAGGCGTTTTTGTTTATTGATTGGCTTTATGTTAGCTCAGAGGGTAGCGTGCCTGCGAACGACGGTAAAAGCAACAGTTGTTACGTGTCTTGCACCGCCACAAAGCACCCTTGCTATACAATTAGGTTGAGCGCCCCTGACGCTTACGCTTATGGCGCCATACAAATGAACTTATTATTATTATTATTATTATTATTAATTAATTAATAAACATATAAGTGAAGTAAAGAAAACATAAATCGACCATAGAAATAATCCATGACTCAAATTAATTTATATAATAAAGGGTTGGCCTTTCCTGAAATGTTTAGATCATAACCAAGTTTAAGGCTCGTTGGCTTACATTGTTACAAAAAATTAATATCAATTATTTTATTAAAATTAGCTAAATCAAAGGACACTTTAGCCAAATTTTTATTTTATGAAGTTAAAACTATATGTGACCTACTTTCGGAAAACATCTGTGACAGATGATCTGTCCAATCATAGCGCCACGTAATATCACCAACCTTTCAAACCTTTACTATTTTAAGAAGGCACTAATATACTTTATTACTAACTCTAAATAATCATGTACATTATTCGATATTACTTAGTATAACTTACATTATTGGGACATTGAAACGCAACATTACTCGTCAATGGCAATAGGACGTCTGTTAGCGGGAAATTTTTCTCTTATGTCGTTCCTTTTTTTCTTTTCGGTTCCAACTTGTATTGGTTTTGTGTTTCAATAATATAAAAAAGGAAAAAATAAATTAGCTAATACATAAATATTGTTGTAAACTTAGTTTTTGAAATTAATTTTGTATTGCTACTTCAGAACCCCAAATATTCATTTGTGCCCTTAAGTACCTACAATCCTTGAACACTTAACTTCTGTTATTCATTTCCGTTAACTGAATACTTGCTCTAATAAACTTATTAGTTAACTTACTAATTTGCGGACTCCCGGGTTATTTCATGGGTGTCAGGAGTGAGATCCAAAAAAGTAAGTCATGAGCAAGGTCTTAGAAAATTTAACTGTTGCTGAAATGAGACGTGAGCTTAAGTTGAAGCAAATGGATTGGAAAGGGTCCAGGAAAGAATTGCAGGATCGCCTGCAGTCGTGGATAACAGACCAGGGTGAGGATCCAGTGGATTATTTATTTATTGATCCCTTTCATAAATTGTTTCTTGCACGAATGGAAAACCTGCAGGCGTCCATTAGGCGCGAAATAGCAGTTGTCACGGATAAGGTAACTGAGGCTTCCGTGAACACTAGCTACGAACTAGAAGAAAATATGGCAAAACACCAGTAGAGATCACAACAGTTGGAGCGTCAGCAGTGCAACCGATTGCCACACTAGTTTCGGTTGAGAAAGATACCGAGGAAATTGTAGATGGAAGAACTTTAGGAGAAATCAAAGTGTTGCTTCTATGGAGTGAGGAATCGGGGAAGAAGCTGAGAATAGAGTTGGATGAGGAGAACGGTGCTGAGGAGACCTTTGCTGAGGTAAGTGAGGGCAGTTTGGTGTTGACAGGGACAGTCCAATAGAGGAGCTTCCCATAAGGATAGGCAATGTTGAGAATGAGGACAACGGTGAGCTGAGGGAGAGTTTCGCAAACACCAAAGAAGTCACGCCAATGTCCGATGAGCCAGTCCCGTGCACTATTGCCTTGTTAGTGTCGGTTGAAAATAGAACCGAGGAAATAATTGAGAGAGGGACTTTGGGAGAGACCTGCGTGGAGCCTCCTTGCGTTGAGGAATCGGTAGGGAAACTGAACAGGGAGGATAGTGGAGAGCAATTTGAGTTGGAGATGGCCGAACTCAATTCAGCTGTAGATGTTATGGAGGTTGGGGCTGTGGATGTCATTGCAGCGGAGAGTAGAGATGCTGGCGGTGAGGTGCTCGGAGGTTGTGAGCCCGAGATTGAGGGGGTTGAGTCAGTGTCTGAGAAATTCACTTGTGGAGTTCTCAGCCATGGCGAACCTTCTGGCCTTCGGAGGTCGTCGGAGACTCGGGGCGAGCCTTTAGTGTTGTTATTTGTTGTGTTGATCTTTTTCATCAAGCGTTTTTGTGGAGATGCGGGAGGAGGACGGGCTTGCATTGAATCGATGGTGGTACATGGATACCATGTAAGAGATTGTGTCCCGAGAGTAAAAATGAAGGTGGCACACATCCGCCGACTGGCGGAGTATCACGGGGAGCGGTCTCCGGTGCGAACAGATTTAAGGAGGGTGTAGTGCTGTAAACATAGTTTTTAAAATTAATTAAGTTTATATTGCTGATGTAATTAAACTTATATTTAATTATATTTGGTATATCTTCTTCGTGCACGTGGTATCGCTATTATTGCTATAGAAAGCATTCTCGCTAATCATCTGACAATCAGTCCGGTCAATTCAGAAGCCCAAATATTCATTTGCGTCCTTAAGTACCGCAAATCCTTAAACACCTAACTTCTGCTATTCAGTTCCTCTAACTAAATATTTGCTCTAATAAACTTATTAGTTAACTTGCTTATTTGCGGACTCCCGGGTTATTTCAATAATAATCAGCCCGGCATCGTTCTGGACACGGGTTTGTAAATATGCCCGCGGACCGGTACCGGTCTATGGATCAAATAGTACCGGGCCGATCAAGGAACAGTAACTTATTTCTATTTTATTAATTATTTCAATAACTAAAATAGTTAGTACGGCTTGAGAACAACCGCTGCCATTTCTTTGTTAGCGTGTTATTTAACAGAATATTGATGTCGTTAAAGTTAAGTACAAATCATCTTAGTTATGCGACGGACTCTAATCAAATAAATAAATAAAGTTAAAGTTATTGACCATAAAACCCTCAAAGAACACGCCCTAAACTCGTGCCTGTTTGATCAGCTTTGGGAGGAGGTGGACAGAGCACACATGTCTTCTCTTATAAGGAAAATGGCAGCTGTTTTCATGTTGGCAGACAAAGTAGCTGCATTTGAAGCCAAACTAGAGTTGTGGGAACAGAGCGTAAACAGAGGCATTTGAACATGCTTCAGACATTATCGATTATTTTACGCGAGCCTGAGCATTCATTCTCTTAGGTGCACCTGTGTTTGGTTCGATTTTGAGCGCTTCCCAACCACAAAAGACCCAAGAACTGGTAAGGAATGAATGACCCATTTGTCAACAAGCCAGGCGAATCTAACATGTCTGTGCAAGAAGATCAACTGCTGGAGATTGCTAATGACGGCGTCCTAAGTTCGAGACAGCAACTCTGCCGGTGTTCTAGATTAAAGTCATGGCGGAATACACTGAGATTGTCTCCACAGCAAATAAATCCCTATCATCATTTATGACATGCTATATTTATGAAGCGGGATTTTATATGTAGTGACAGCAACCAAAACAATGGATTAAATTGGACATAAGCAACACACATCGGCTGTCATTGTCTCCTGTTATCCCCAGATAGAACCGTCTCGTTGCAAAGGAACAAAGCTTAGGGTTCTCATTGATTTAGCCTTCTAACAAGTTAAAATGTTAAATCACCTTATATTCATTTATTTCAGTAACTGTATTTTATTTTAAAGGCACAGTTTAATACAATTAAGTCAAAAAAACTAAATCAACAAAATTAAATAAAATATAAACAATTAACGTCACCCCCAGTGGGCCGCGGTAAAATAATCAAACGTTGACTATTCCGCGGCGAGAAAAAGGTTGGCGACCACTGCTTTAAGGAACCACGTCACAGAATACTGAATAGCAGCAACATTTGATTTCATATAATGCAAACTGTAACGTTTTCGTTTATTTTAATCTTTAACTGTCTAAACACAATGACAATAACAGCTAATCAAAAACAGTTCAGACCACAAGATGGCGACGACATAGGCAAGCGTAACAAAAGATCTCTAATCGAACTAAAATATAAAAATAGACATATGTCACACAAACCGAGCATTATAATTTCTTTAGAACGACCAATGAGATCGGGCTGATGATAGCAATTTTATTTGTTAAATGAACCTATCCGCTCGTAAAGTAGTTGATAATAACGCTTCCTATTTCCTTCGAGTTGCGTTGATAAACTCGAGAGTAAACCACGCGACAGAGTCTATTTTTTTACAGAGTAGTGAAAAGACCTCTCGCAAGAAGTTCCGTTGCCTCCTAGTCTTACAAAAATGTTGGAGACCTCCACTAAGGATTTTAGTTGTAGCTTTAACTTAGAGCCCTTTGAAGTCATATCACCCACTATAATAGCACATGATTTCAATGTTATGTTACCACAAATGCGCATTTATATTTTTGCAAAACTTAATATTTCTTAGTCAATTGATGCATGATTAAATAAATATAACACACTTATACTTTAAAAATGATTTTAACATGCAATTTTTTTGAATATCAACATTTAAAATGAGGATTTAGGTGCATGTTATACATTTTTCTTTGGTTAAAAATGCATGCAAAAGTAAGATATTAATGAATGTAAATATTGAAAGGCAAATAGTCATTGTGTCTGCTTTAATGAATTACAAGAAAGTAAATTGAGAGATGATTATGAATGTGACATACCATGTGAAGGCCATAGATACTGCGGGGGCACGAATGCCTTTTCTGTGTACGTTAGTGAGTATGCAATAATTCATTTATTATTTATGTATTTAAATACATTGTTTAATCAAATCTTTTATCATTTTTTTCCAATGTTATATTTTTATATATTTACTAAATTGTGCTTTCATGTTTAGTCAAACCTCCACTTCCATATTATGTTGGATGTCATTCTCATTACTATGATACAACTGGGTCGCATGATGATTACTTGAATACTGTAAAATGTCTAAGAAGTTGCAACGAATGGCATTTCTTTATATTGAAGGTAATTCTCTTTTTAGGTGATTTCCACCGAAAATGTTGCCCATGGTCTACAAAATTATTTTAGCTGTTCGTATAACTTTTCAGTCTCGATATATTTATTTATGTTCTTATTTATTAATTATATTATGTATTATTTATTATTTATATTTATTATTTATGTTCTTAGTGTAACATATAATGATTTTAGGTTAGAATTTTCATGCTTGTTCGATTTTATAACAGACATTTCATTGGTGCATTCTTTTAACAGTTTCAAACCTGTTTTTAACAGTTTTAACAGTTCATTTTGAATATAAGAATGTTTCAAATCAGGGGTTGGTAAACTAAAGCCCTCCAGAGTACACTGTTCGGCACTTACACGTTGCGATCATAAGCTGATGTTTTTTGTTCGATTAGATATAACTGATAAAATGATGAGCCGCAAAATTATTCTGTACAATATTTACAAACCAGAACTGAAAGGTTTGGGGGTGGGGGAAAGACGAAAAATTAAGTTTAGCGCAATTATCAAAGACACTGGACATATTTATTTACTGTAAAAACTCCCTATACTTGTTCGCAGCATAAAATGACCCTATGAGCGGATTTTCCCTACAGTGCGGACATAAACCTTAAGGACACCCCATATTTTTGTGATAACTCGTTAAATATAAGTTCAATATTACTCAATTTTTTATATAATATCTCTTTATGGTAGACAAAACATCCTGCAAAATTTTAAAAAAATTTAACAAGCTGATCTTGTAAAATATGCAAAATAGCATTTTATGGCCGTTTAAAAACGATAAAGGACATCCCTATTTATTCCCAATAAAACTTGAAATTTGTCATAGTTATGTAACCAAAATGCACATTATGCAAATATTATCAATATATAAACCCAAAGAAAGTTAAAAATTGATGTGAAGTTTATAAAATTACTATTTTATAAATGGCTAGAGGAAAAACGTTGTCTGATAAGGAGAAGGGGCAGATTGACGCTTTCAGACAAGCAAATTATTCGATCAGGGAAATTGCCAAAGAGCTCAAGCGATCCAAGACAGTCATCTGAAACTACGTAAAAGCTCCTGAGGAATATGGGGCAAAAAATGATCATGGAAGACCTAAAAAACTGCCGATTCGTCAGCAGAGACTCCTGGTAAGAAAGGCTTCTTCAGGTAAACTTTCAGCAAATCAAATTAGAAATGAACTTGATTTAAGAATTTGTAAAAGTACAGTGTTAAATTATTTGAGATCTAGTGGTATTTTATTATATGAAAAAAGATTAAAGATTCCAGCTCTTAAAAACCATCACAAGTTGGCAAGAGTGGAATGGGCCAAAACCATGCTTTCTAACAGAGATGGTTGGGGCAATATTATTTTTTCAGATGAGAAGAAATTTAACCTAGATGGACCTGATGGTCATCAGTTCTATTGGCATGGCCTCAGATTAGAAAAGGAAACATTTTTTAGCCGAAATCATGGAGCAGGATGTATATCAAGGAGTCTATGTTATAAGATAGGAAATAGTAAACCCATACAAATTGATAAATAAAAAACAATTTACCATATTTGTTGACAAGATTTAAAAATAAAATACTCAGCTATTACAATTTGTTAAAATAAAAAGATTTTAAAAAAAGCTTGGCTTTTCTGTGTTTCGTAACTTTACATCCCAGATCTTGTCCTGAATCTTCGATAATTTAAATGATATATTTTCTAAAGAATGTGTTGAATTTGCATTAATAATAATAATAATTGGCAATAATAGCTTAAATGTTTTAATCGAGGCTTCTTGGTGGGAAATAATCGCTGACGTAAGATTAGACTCGACAGCGCTTTTTCAGGTTTAGCTTTATTGACACAATCATCGTTGCATCATTTGCCACATCATTCAAAGCAACAAATTCCTGAAACGTCATGTCTGGAGGAAGAATTCGAAAGCATGATAAGGGGAACAACGTTTAAGAGCACACATGACCACATTTAATCCCAATGTTCATATTTAAATCAAAGGAATCAAAATCATATAAGTTTGCAAACAAAATAAACTATGTGTTCAGCATTGGAAGGTTCGTCGTCAAACTTGAAGAAACATGGGGAACGCACGCATCCAGCACATATTTCAAAATTTGAATTGTCGACAAAAAGTGCAATTAAAGGAAAGGTAGACAACGACCATGACAGCGAAAGGGAAAATTTCACCAAAACAATAGTTCGCCAGTCAATATCTGACATTGAGCAGCATTTGGACTAGAACTTAGTTATGTTGAAAGTTAACAAACACATGTGCTGGTTAATAAATAATAAAAACATTTTCATTAGTTCAAATGTTATTGCTTAAATACTTAATGACTGTAAGAACTAGCAGTTAATACCAACAATTGACACATACGCATTCAATTAATATGGAATTACGTATGATCACAATAACGACGGCATCAATATTTTTACTTTTTTAAAAGTAATTTTTAATTCCTGTAACGTTTTACTTTTAATTAAGTACATATTTGAACAAATACTTTTACTTCTACTTAAGTAAATGTTTGAGATATTACGTGTACTTTTACCTAATTCCTGAAATGTGCTACTTTTTACAACATCGCTGATGTGTTTAGTGTTACACATAACATTATTTAATATTTTTTTGTTTTTTTATAAATTTACACTAAAAATATATAAATAACTATTTTAAATTATTATTTCAAATAATTATTTCAAAAAAAAGTTTGGGAATACTTGCAATTGTTTGGACGCAGAACCACCGGGTTTAATCGAACCAGGAAAATATTGTTACCAAAGTTGTTCTGGGGATGGAAGTCAAGGTTGCGGAAGTAGTATAGGAATGACTACTTATAGAGGTAATGACAAAAGTATTACAAATACATATTTTATTATTAGTTAATTAATAAAAAAAGAGACATAATATTAGCATAACAGCTTAGCGATGGGCAAATCATGAGTATAACACATGTCATAATTATTACGTATATATGTATGAAGTATGTATCAGGTACACTCAGCCTATGAAATTCATATCTATGGAAGTTTTGAACGTTTTAAGAAATTTTCTTTTTTATTCAAAGAAAAAAAATTTCAAAGTTTAATGATAAGCAGAGCTAAATTGTCCGAAATCGAGAATGGGAAGACTGAACCCATCAAGGGCGAGGATTGCTAAAGAGTATTTGAAATACCAAATACTTTCTTCAGTAGATATTTAACCTATCAATATTAAAATACATATTTGATATACTTTTATTCAAAATACAAAATACCACAACATTCAACAATACAAGGTTATCAGTGTTGCATTTTACAAACAGTTTCTTCACTGTGGGATACTTACGCAAACTATCCAGAGATGTAGATTTGTCATCTATGTAATGAAGAATTTTTTTATCTGATGCTTTATTGACAATAAAAATTTGAAATATGGCTGAAAGTGTTTTGAAAAATAATAGAAACTAAAATAAAATTTTTCAAGTTTTAAAAAAGTTTTTTAACTTTTATTTTCGTTTCTATAAAGTTTAAGTTATTTAATTTGAATTATTTCTATATCAATTTCATTACTGGTTTTAGTTGTATTAGTTTCAGTTACTGGAATATCTCTGTGGACCAATGTAATTTTTTCTGATGAAACAAAATTCAAAATGGATGGACCTGATAACTCAATTTTATTGGCTTAACCTGAGAAAAAAGAAGAAATCGTTTTATAGCAGAAAGCGTAGAACTGGAACAGTCAAGACGTGGGCGGGAATTTCGCATGATTGTTATTAACAGTAAAAGGGATGTTCAAAAGACTCTGACAAAATTGGACAAACTGCTACAATGGTGCAGAATGGTTTTCAAGCAACAAAGTCCAGAAATTTAGCCCTGACAAGTGGAAACATCTGCAGTGACGTGTCCTTCGTCCCTTCTGTTGTGAAGATTTAAGACTTGGATTCTGATTCCAAGAATGATGTGGCCGCTGACGATTTATAAAATCGGTCAGTCTGCGGTCGTGACATTGCAAGCAATTTTAAACCGATTTTCCAGAAGGTGGCTTGGCTTGCCGCCATGCATGACGTCGAACAGCAGGAAATCAAGGCTTAGACTGCCGTTACGGTCTATCGTTGAGAAATTCATGATCGGCATGATAAAGGCACAGTGTATGTTAATTAACTCAGCAGATTCCAGTGGCAAGTCAAGGCACTGCTCAAATCAGGCAAAGGGTTCAAAAAAAGAGAAAGAGATGGATTAAGCACAGAAAATTAGGGCTCACTTTCAGACCGATCAAAATGGAGTGCATTCAAGTCTATTTGTATTTGTGGATCGAGCCTGGACAAAACCAGATATAAAAACATGTTGACTGGCATCTATCAACTTTTGATGAGTCAGATGTTGCGTGATTGCCCTGTTTATTACTCGTTCCATCACTCTGCAACTGTTGCATCTGTCTGCATCTGTTGAAGTAATGGAGATTGGTCTATAGTTTCCAGTTGCCGTAGTGTGTCCTTTTTTATAGATGGGTGCGACCAGTGCTACTTTCCATTCCTGGGGCAATTTTTTGTCTTTAAAAGATTTTTTATATATGTGGGACAATGGCACAGCAAGCGATGACGCGCATCTTTTTAGGAATATATTGGGAACATCATCAGGTCCTGCTGACAATGAAGAATCCAGTGTAGGAAGAGTTTTATGTATGTATTGTATTCTCTCCAGAGAAATAAATGCTGTTTAATGTGCTGTTGCAACAAGGAGGAAAACAGGGGGTTATACCGTTATCAATCGTAAAGATTAGTGCTAAGTTCAAGCAAGCTTGAAAAAATACTTAAGTAACAAGTAATTTTTAAAATATTACTTAAGTAATTAAGTAATTCAAGAAATATTTTAAAATTAGTTGGAGACAATATACTGAAGTTTAGTTACCTTATTTATTTCTCATCTACAAAGAAGAATTATTTGCGGATAAAGTAGCAAAGCACAAAGAATCAATCATATCATCACTTAACGATGACCTCAACTTTATAATAAACAGTCCAGCAGCATTGAAACACATTTCTGTTTCAACAGAGGAGGGTGGAAGTGAGTTTAGATAGAACTTCAAGCTTTTCAAGATTTTGGGACATTCCTTTGTTGCTTCGTAAAATTTCATTTCTTTCTTAATGTGTGTCAAGATATTTTCTTGAGCACAATCTAAATGTTGATCTGGCTGGCATAAAATGTCATTGAGCTCTTCTGCTTTGGACTTTTTCATAGGGGGTTCCTTAGTGATGTTATGTCCAAAATTTTCAGCACTCTCATTAATAGAATCATAGGGGAAAAGCCGTGAAAGAACATGTCTTGTGAAGAGTGAAAATTCGACCACAAGCTCATAACTGTCTGGAACCTCTAGATATCACAAGGCCACAAATCTCTTTATTTCTCCTTGATTCAATTCTGTCATTGACAGCTGTCAATAATTTCTGTTAAATAGCTCCTGTTTCTTCTGTTAGCCTTTTGAGAACGTACTCAAAAATTGTTTCACTCTTTGAAATTGTGACGTCACGTCTACAAAGAGTGGTTGCACCAATCTCAATTATTTCTAGACTTTTTGCCAAGTCTTTCACAACTGCAACCTCATCCTCTGTCAAGCATTTTGATCCTAGATTGAGCCCTATCAATGTATTGTCAATGGGTGTCCTGACTGTTGGAATAGCGACAAAAGATGCTTTTTAATTTAATTTAACAAAATGATAGAAAAAAACAATTTCTTAAATAACATTTTGTGTAAAATTCAATAAATTTTTACTGGTATTATTGACTTTTGACTTTTATGCCATCATTATTTTGTCACCTCATAAACATATTTTTCGGATATTTTATTAAGTTTAAAATTAAGTCTTCAACAAATTCAAAACATAACTTTGAAACTAAAATCTGAGCAATTTTCATGGCATGTTGGTCGAGATAAAGATGGGCACTGATCATGTATATGGGGCTGAGTGTATTTGCCAAACAAACGCTAATGAATCAAAATAAATATTTTTACAATATAATATTTGTTTCATAATCAAATTTTAAAGTATTTTTTTAATAATGACTCCTATCTTGTATAACTTTTAAAAAGTTAATTTTGTCTTAATACAACATTTTAAAAAGACTATATACTATGTCATATATTGCAATGTTACTAAATACTCCCCCTTGGAGCTCCGACAGGGATCCTCAGAGGAGTTTCCCCCGTCTTCAAACTTTTCGGCCCTTTGAGTCTCCTTACGTTTTCGGGGGGCGGGCCGCATCCGGTGATCAGCCGGATGTCCCTGTCGGTTTGGTCTTGCTGGACCCAACTCTTACCGCCGGCTTTAAAAGGTACTCGTTGGCCTTGTTATGCCGGTCACTGACGCCTGGACTGGAGCGACTGCGAAAGCTCTCAATGGCTCCTTCATGTCGCATGCTGTCTGTTTGTCGCTGATTTGCGATCGTACGCGAGTTTGCTTTGGAGACTGCTGCTTTTGCGGCTTCGCACATTTCTCGAAGGACCTGGTTATGTCGCCATGTGTACCGACCGTTGCAAGGGCATACGTGCAATTGCTGAGCACGTTATGCAGTGTCTCGGTACCGCCGCAGAGCCGGCATTCGGTGTCTTCCACCATACCCCACTTCTGCAAATTGTCCCTGAAGGGCAACTGGTCGTACACTGACCTTATCGCATAGGCAAGTCGGAGCGGGGACATTTTCCACATGTCGCTCCAGGTAAGGGATCGTTGCATCACGTCTTCCCATGTTGTCCACTTACCCTGCTGTGACTGCTGGACTGCCTTCGTGACTCGGTCCTGTTCCACTTTTCGCCTCCTTTCCTGGATAATCATGGCGGCTCTGACTGATGAGCTCGCCTGGGACCATTTTGGCAGGTGGTTCCATTCTACTGCATGACGTCCGTCTGGGTAGGACCTCTCACTTCCTCGAACATCAGCTCGGCAACTGATTCGTCGATCTCCTTCTGGCTCGGAATTTCCTTCCAGATCTAAGCAGTGGCTTGACTTCACGGATCCTGCTGTCCGCGGAGTTGTTGAGCATCCACTGCGTTCTTATTTTGGAGAGTTTGTACTCTTCCACGATGGACCTTAGTGGTAGTTGCAGGCTCGTGCTCCTACTGTAGAGGGCTACCGATGACAGCGCTGGAGGTAGGCCTAGCCATTTTCTGGTGTATCGGTTAACTTTCCTCTCTAGCTTCTCGACCACTGACAAGCCAATCTCATAGATGATTAACGGCCGGAGAAGTCTTGGAAGGAGCACGAACTGGAGCAACCACACTTTGAACCGCCCTTGCAGCGGTGCAGTCCCTTGATGGTTTGCTGGAGAATGGCGTCCCGCATGCTCCCGTCGGTGAGACTTGTCGAAAACTTTTCCAAGGCTTTTCACCGGTTCTTCGGATACTGTAGGGATTCGCTGCTCCGCCACATCAAAGAACACGTCCTCGCGAATTTTTCCTCTGACTAGGGCAAGACTTCTGGATTTCGCTGGTCTGAAAGCCATTCGACACTCTAGAAGATTATTAAACTTGTCCAGGGTATTTTGGACAACCTTCTTCCTGTTCATGATCAGGGTGGTGTCGTCCATGAATGCCTTTATTGGAGGCATGTACACACCTTTATCAATGTGCGCCTCTGGAGTACGAGACCCGGCTGCTTTCAGTAGGATCTGCATCGTCAGTACGAATAAGGAAGGAGAAATTGTGCACCCCATTGCTATACCAACCTCCAGAGGCACCCACCTCGTAGTGTACGTCTTGGTGGAAAACCGCATCATGATAGCTTCCCAGATCATCGAGGTATGCTCGATACAACCGGGTACACCTGGAATGCCTCCCTTTTGGACTGAAATGTCCACGTACTGATTAGACATCACGAACTCCGTGAGCCTCGATGCCATGATAGAGAAAAATATTTTCCCCTCTACGTTCAACAGCGATATTGGTCTGAATTGACTCAGACCATTGGAGTCTTTCTCCTTTGGAATGTAGACGCCCTCTGCCTTTTTCCACTCATCATCGACCGTGACCAACGACCACGCTTTCTGAATGAGGGAATGCAACAGATATAGTGTCTTGGGACATCTCTTGTACAGGAGATAAGGAACTCCGTTGGGCCCTGGCGCTGATCGGTTTCTCGCTTTCCTCACAACTCCTCTCACCTCCTCAAACGAAGGAGCCGCCAAGCAAAAGGAACTGGTCGGCAGAGGAACCGCTGGGATGTCGGCCCTTTCCTGTAGAGACTCATGGCGGAGGGCGTCGCTATACGTTTTGAGTAAGTGTTCTTTCAACTTGTCTTGCTCTACAGAAAATTCTCCCGATTTCGGAGGGTCTAGTAGCGATCTTCCGTATCTGTACGGATCGCTAAAGAAGCTTCTCATAGCTCTCCTCCTCTCGTATTTCCTCTGTCTCCCTCTTTCAGCGCGGCGCAAGTCCCTCACTCGTCTCTTCACGTCCTCCGATAGGACGGAGAGTCCTTCTCTCTTGTCTTCTTTGGCCACTTTCCACCGACGGCGAAGCGCTTTTTTTTCGCCTTTGAGGCGTCCGAGTTCACGCTGTCGCCTGGAGTCCTTCATTTCCTGGGGTCGTTTGACAGGCACGACCCCAAATCTTTTGATACACTTGTTATAGATAAAGTCACTGAAGGATTTCACTGATCCATCCTTCAGGCTTTTCTTAAGTCCTTGCTTAAGTTCCTCATCCAGTCCTGACCAGCCTTTCTTGTCGTTTCCTCGAGGAAACCTTATCCTGCCTCTTGGGGGGTCTTGTCCTTGGCGAGAGACTTGGACACACTCGGAGCGGTGGTGTGACTCCTGTCCGGTGTTGTCCGGCGTTTTTCCTATCTGCAACTTTGCGATAGTACTCTGTCTCAATGCCTCACACCCGCAATTTGATTTGGTTTGGTGGACTTTGAGTCCCCTCTCGGTTGCGAAAACTCTACCACACGTACATCTGCTAACTGGCACGACATTGTCCTGGGCATTATTCAGAATCGAAAGTTTGTTGGAAGCAAAGTCGGTAATCCTTGAGTCCGTTGATGGTCCGTCATTCTCCCCCTCCTTTCGGCTGGGACCATGGGGGCATATATTCTTTGTTGTGGTTGTAGCATTGTTCTTTGTTGCGAACGGGGAGCTAACCCAATCGCGACCTCGTCTTTCCGAGATGCCACCTGTCTATCCAGGTCGTCGCCAGTTTTTCCTGGTTGCCACTCGGTCTGTTCCCGATCGCCAAATGGCCAGTGCCGTGATGTAGTTACTAAATACTCCGCCTTGGAGCTCCGACAGGGATCCTCAGAGGAGTTTCCCCCGTCTTCAAACGTAAATATTAATTACTTTATGTGAGAACATTTGCAATAACCAGTTAAGTAACCTATGAATTACGTTGACATTAAAGGTGTAACTCGTTCTCCTATTCCAGCGGTTCTCAACCTTTCTGGTGCTGCGACAAGTGTCGATTGCTATACATTGACAGCCAACAACAATAAAATTGATTAGACTACCTTTCACTAAATTAACTTCAATGTCCTAGTTGTGTCTTAGACTTTTTTACTTGATGACCAGTGCAGTTACAAAGACTGCTTGTTGTTGGAAAAGAAAAACGTAGACCAGAGACGTAGTTAGGGTCGTTGCATCTGTGATTTTCTTATTTAATGAGAGGCCAAGAAGTTATATTGGTGTATATCCGACCTTAAACAGCGAATATGTGACAGAAACCATAGAGCATTGTTTGTCAACTGTGACTGCCACAGCTTAAAGTTAGCACTCAGCTAAGCAGGATCCATGTGTGATATTTTATATTATATGTTGTCACATTTTTGGAACGACTGAAAGTTTGTGTAGTAAAAACATTCAACACGGACACCTTGATAGAGGGAAATATTTTTGTTAAATAAAATTCGTAAAAATAGCGGGTGATAAAGCATCAAATCAAATAAGGTAATTTGTATGGTAAATCCAAGCATCTTTGGATTTGTGCTTATGTTAGATTTCAAACATCTTGACACGAGAACGGTTGGAAATTGCAAACACTTTGACAATAACAACTACTTCTCATCAGTTTTCACAAAGAAAGTGGGAAGGCTGTGCCTGTTTTGCACTACACAGTTTGTGCAAACATGGTGGTATGCATGATAAACTTTTGCGATTTCATGTTCAATGTCCAATCTGGACCTGTACTTGGTCATTATTGCAGTAACAGCAGAAAATGCAGCTTCGCACAATTACGTCACGGAAAATTGTAGCAGGATATTGATGGCTTTGTCTGACTGCAGCGAATACTAGCGAAACATGCTAGCCAGAACGACAACAGTGGCAGTCCGCTGAACTGCAAGCGCAGTGTCGTGTCAGACGACAATTCGGCCAATTGTTCTTGTTCGCGACCAGTTAAATCGGTTAGCTCACACTCAAAGGGATTTCGAATCCAATCAAATGCACTGACATTGTCGTCGCCGAAATACTGATGAAAATAATGCAACAGCTGCTATATGTACTTCAATGCAATGATGCCTGTCGAAATATCGTTCACTGTAAGAAAGTTAGCCGACAACGGAAACATGTCATAGGTGCTTTCTTCACATTTTCCCCTCCATATGCGAAGTTTCTTCTGGAAGTCATCGACTTTGTCATGCGTTTTCATAACGTTTGTAACAGGTCCCTGTAATGACAGATTTAAATATTTCAAATATTAAAAATGTCTATAAGATAAGCTAGTCTGGCAACACATGTCTCGTGTGTAAAGAAGATTTGTTATGCTGGTTTAGGAAAATGAGCAGCTCGTCTCGTAATTCACAAACATGCCGAACAACGCGACCGATTGACAGCTACCGTATTTCCGTGTGTAGCAACAAATGTGTTCGGCTTCCATTTTGCGGCACATGTTTTCAAACAAACGGTGATTGAACAGTCTGGCTTTGATGAAGCTAACAATTTTAATACATTTGGAAAACGCGCCAGCAATATCTTCATTCATGTTTTTTGCCGCCAAGGCCTCGCGGTGAATCACGCGGTGACGAAAATACTATTTGAGGCGCTGCTTGTTTCACTCGTGCGACTAAACCAGACTTACGACCAGTCATCCCTGCAGCGCCGTCCGTGCACAGTCCAACACATTGTGTCAGGCCAGTCTTGATTCTACAAAAAATGCATCAACGGAAAAGTTCTTCACCGGTTGTGCGCCCCGGCCGCGACTTGCAGAACAAAAGGTCTTCCACGAAAATAACGCGATGGCGGTTATAAGATCGTCTGCAAAATATAAACATTGTGACCGCCTCTATTAAAAGTATCCCTATCCTCAGTTTTCTGTTCCTGCTCACTTTTTGCTTTGTTTTCTTCAAGCCTGTACAGTATAATGTTTTTTCTTCTCTTTTCTCTTTCTACTTTCTCCTGAGCAATCTACCTTTTTCTGCGGGCGATAAGTGCGGTTGTTTTTGTTTAAGCTCTCGCGTTTAGGCAATTAAAACTCGATTTAAAGCCAATTCTTCAAATTGTCTTTATCTGTTGCTCGTGCCCCCTGCCGTTAGCTTGTCTTTCGGTGAACAACTTACTTTTTTCGAGGTAAATAAAAGGGGCAAATATCTAGCGTCGGCGAGTTACGTCGCGTGTTTTGATTTCTTCCTGGATTATCACTCGTCTTGTTATTGTTGACCGCATCTACATGGCCGTTATCCGGTATACCAGCGAAGACTTGTTTTCGCTCCTCCCTCCAAAGGATGGCCTCAAAATTGCGAGAGAGGTGAGGAAAACTTTATTCTCTCACAATATCTGGAATCCACGCCAGTCTCGCTCACGAGTTTACAACGAGCTCAGTCGCAGGAAGGCCTCCAAGCGCCGCGCCTCGTTGAAACTGGGCTTATTAAATGCGCGCTCAGCCGTAAACAAGGCCGCTCTCATTCAAGACAGTCTATGCGATGGGGCTCTGGACATCCTTGCCCTAACGGAGACTTGGATAGCTTCAGACGCTCCCACTTGCATCACTAATAGCCTTGCCCCAGACGGCTTCACCACAATCCACCAACATCGCGGCAAAAGAGGGGGCGGCATTGCTGTCATCCACCGCCAGGACCTCAAACCCACCAAATAGAGCGGGGTTCTGCTGAATTCGAAGTTCAACACCCGCAAATCATCATTCATAATCTCATCCATCTATCGCCCTCCCGGGCCCGTCACTCTCTCATTCCTAGCCGCTTTCGAAGAACATATCGACTTCATCTCATCACATGACATCCCCTTCGTCATCTGCGGCGACTTCAACGCACCTGGCACAGGGGCAAGGATCCACCACCTCCTGGAGGAATCAATCGAGTCTCACGGACTCACACAGCATGTCGCCGCCCCAACCCACACTCATGGCCACATACTCGATCTTCTCATCACGTCATCATCTCACAACCTACTCTCCAATATAAACATAATTGATGTGACGTATTCCGATCATCATCTCATATCGTCCAATATCTCAGTGGAGAAACCCCAGCCCTCGGTCCGTGCCATTCACCGTCGCCGACTCAACAGCATTGACTGGGACACCTTCGAGAGGGACCTCCACTCAGTCTCCGAAGAGCTCCACACATGCGACCTTGACGCCGAAGGGTTCGCCACTCTCCTCAACAGAAAGCTAGAGCATATCTTCGACGAACACGCCCCCTTCAAGAAGCTGACCGTCCGCGTGGGCCAGTACTCAAACAACCAGCTCTCCAACGAAGCTATTGAAGCCAAGAAACGTTGCCGACGCTTGGAACGTCTATATCTTCGCAAACGTACAGCAGCTACAAAACAGGAGTACAAATCCGCAAAGGACGCCGCCAGGCTGGCCATCCTCAACTTCAGGGCATCTTCTATCAAGGAAGAACTCAGCTCCAACGCCAATCCACGTTCCATGTGGCGTTCGCTTCATAGCCTATTGCACAGCAACCCTCGTCAACACTACTCCGACGCTGAGTGCCAGTCTCTCGTCACCTCATTCAATGCATTTTTCATCTCAAAAATAGCCAACATTCATCAGTCAATCGCCAATACACTTTCTTCATCATCTATCTCATCCCTTCCAGCCAGGCAGTTCACCGGCACGCCTTTTTCAACTCTCCCTCCTGTCTCGCCGATAGAAGTCTTGAAAGCCATTCGAGCTCTGCCCAACAAAACCTCCCCGCTAGATCCTTTCCCAACCTCTCTCCTAAAAAAAGTACTCTCCCATTCTAGCTCCAACTCTCTCCAAACTCGCTAACATTTCCTTCAGCTCCGGTGTCTTCCCTTCCATCTTTAAGCGCGCGCAGGTACTCCCCTTGTTAAAAAAGCCAGGCCTCGACCCTAGCTCCCCGTCTAATTACAGACCAATCTCCAACCTCTCTACTATATCAAAACTACTAGAAAGGCTCACCCTTTCTAGAATCAGTCCCCATATTACTAAGTCCTCTAACTTCTCTCTATTCCAATCCGCCTACAGACCTGGTTTCTCCACAGAGACCGCTCTTTCCCATATTTTCAACAATATATCTCACATTTGTGGAAATCGTAACTGCGCCGTTATGGTCGGTCTAGACCTATCGGCAGCCTTCGACACCATCAACCATAGCATACTGTTAGACAGACTCCGCTCCGACTTCGGCATCGAAGGCCTCGCACTTTCTTGGCTTCAATCTTACCTCTCCAATAGATCCCAATACGTCAAACTGGGCTGCCATACTTCCTCTTCTGTTGATCTCCTTGCTGGAGTCCCCCAGGGCCCCGTCCTGGGACCCCTACTTTTCACAACCTACACTTCACCCCTGTCTGACATCGTCAAAAATTTTGACGTGTCCTTCCACCAATACGCGGATAACACGAGTCTCTACTCTGTCCTCTCCAGCGACAACGTCTCTGCTCAATTAGACAATCTGCGAAGGTGCACAGACGCCATTAACGACTGGCACCTCGTAAACTTCCTTCAACTCAACCCTCAAAAGTCCGAAATAATGTTCATCGGCACTCCTCTTCAACTGAGAAACCTATCCCCTCCATCTTCAATAACTATCGCTGGCACCCTTCTTCCTTCTTCTACCCTAAAACTTCTCGGCGTTACTTTTGATTCCCATCTCAGTTTTAAACAACATGCCTCCTCCATAGCAAAATCTTGCAATCATCTCATCTGGGCTATACGACACATCCGCCCACTCCTCTCGGTTGACACGACTGCTGCTCTCGCCCGCAGCCTGGTCCTCTCCCGCCTTGACTACTGCAACTCCCTCCTGTATGGCGCTCCAGCCTCCCTTACCCTCTCCTTTCAGCGCATTCAAAACAAGTTAGCCAAACTTGTTCTTCTTAATCCCTATCTCACCAGCTCCGAGGCCCTGACACAACTGCACTGGCTACCCATCCATCTTCGCATCATCTACAAAATATCTCTACTCACTTATCGCACATTAACTACATTTAACCCCCCTTATCTCCATCATCTCATTCGCCACCGTCACATCCCCGATCACCTCCGCTCATCTTCTATAATTCATCTTTACCAACCTGTTCACAAATCATCCATCGTCAACCGAGGCTTCTCTCATGCCTCACCCGCCGTCTGGAATAGCCTGCCCCCCATCATCCGGTCTCAGCCCACGCTCGAGCTCTTCAAGCGCCAGCTGAAGACCCATCTCTTCAAAAAGTTCCTTGAAGACTCAAGGCGCCTTGTGCGTAGCGTCAGAGGCGCCATAGAAATAAACTATTATTATTATTATTTTTTTGCAATATCTGTCCATGCAAGATCCTTGTATTTAGTGCCAGCTTTGGCAATCATGTCAGCGTCGACTGTGACTAGTAAGCTCTCTATTTTCCCCTCCAGCTTTGAAACTTTATTTTCTACCAGATCTCCTCATTACTTCTTGACTGCTTTCTAACTTTTTTTTTTGAGCAACTCGATTATTTGTTCCCGTGGACCCCTTTGAAGCTCCCCGCGAACAACAGGTTGAAAAATTCTGATCTAAGAAGATGAAAATCATATAGTTCACACCGGATATTTTCTTGATGACTAATCTTGGCCTCAATTCTTCACTGTCAGCAGGACCTGATGGTATCCCAAATTAGTTTCTGAAAAATGTGCCTCATCACTAGCTACTCAACTATCCCACTTATTTGAAATATCCTTCAAAGATAAAAATTACCTCTGGAATGGAAAATTGCCCTGGTGAAACCCATACAATTTGCTCCTGCTAAATTCCAGACTCTTTTGCTGATTGGCTGCAGAAGAAATTTTAAACCTTGTGAATATTTGATTGATAGTCACAAGCTAGCAAAAGGTGACATAGTTCGAGATCTAGGGGTGCTCATTGATTTTTCTCTCCACTTCTCAAACACATTGACTATATCATAAAAAAGGCATCAACCATATCTAAATTGTCTTTTTCTACCTCAAAACAAATCAGCAATTCGACAAATAAACTTTAACCAATACCTCAGATTTAAAGGTGCTTTTGAAACGATTGCATTCTTGAGACAAAGTAATTTTTGAGCCTTTTTGTGGTCTAACTCTATTGCTTGGTCATGTTAAAAGCCCTTTGACCTGGTGTGGATAAATAAATAAAATAAAAAATAAATAAAAGTCAATGGTAAAGTGTTTGAATGGTTCTGCAAAGAACGCACCAAGAATCTATTAGTAACAGGTCCATTGCTGTAAGACGATTTGAATGCTTGCAAATTCTTCTTGAAATTGCATATGACAATGATACAATTGTGCTTATGTCAACAAGGCTGAAATGAAAAAAAAACGCTATCGAACTTTTATCAAGTGCAAATTGTGTGTTAGGTAAATTAGGAAAATAATTTGAAATGTCTTCAAGCATTTGCAAGTTTGAAAAAACACATCTTTTTTTTTTGGATTATGAGTTTATTGAATCAAACATACAAACAAGCCGTTTTATATATATAGAAAAACAAAAAGCGAAAGCAAATAATTCAAATAAACCCAAAGGGCCAGCATCTAGCTTCATTTATATGGCGCCCCATGCATAGCATCAGAGGCGCTTCTTCTAACCATTTATATAGCGCTCCTTCCCAACGGCAGTGCAGGTTTCGAACACGACACATTACGACTGCTGCCATTACCGCTGTATGCAGGCACGTTACTAGAGATGTAAAAAAACATGTTTTTTTTGGTCCGAGTTTTTTATGGTTTTTTTTATTGTTTTTTATGTTTTTTTTTTGTTTTGTCTTTTTTAAATTTGTTGAAAGTGATGGTTCATGATTAGTTAAACAAGTTTATTGCAACATAAGTAAAAAATAATACAAAACTAGAGCAACAGTGCTAATTTAAATCAAGTTCTGAGTCCATTTCACCAAATAGTCTTTTGCTTCAGAGTTGTAATTACCTTCTGAAGAAGCTTACAGCTTTAAGTTTTGGGGAATAAAAACCAGTTTTGTAGCTCTGTTTGTGGTGAGTTGGTTCCGTTTATCATTTTGGATAAATGAATATGCACTGAAACACTGAGTATACTTAAGGATGACTTTAACAACCTATTCAAATGGGCAGAAGATTGGCAGATGCTTTTCAACATAAGCAAATGCTCCATTATGCATATGGGATGCAAATACACGAAAGTTGAATATGTATTTGGATGAAGCATTCTGGAGCAGTCTAATCATGAAAGGGATCAGGGGGTAATAATGCAGAACAATGGAAAAGCATCTCAACAGTGCATGGAAGTTGCTAAAAAAGCAAACAGAGTACTTGGAATGATAAAGAGAACAGTAGTGAGTAGGGACAAGTATTTAATACTAAGATTGTATAAGGCATTAGTAAGGCCACATCTTGAGTACTGTGTGCAAGTGTGGAACCCTCATTTGAGAAAGGATGTAGAAGTGTTGGAAAGAGTACAAAAAAGGGCAACCAGGATGATAGAAGGTTTTGGAAAGCTGCGTTACGAGGAAAGATTAAGTAGATGTAAATTAACAACTCTGGAAAAGAGAAGAAATAGAGGGGACCTCATCGAGGCATTCAAAATTTTATCAGGAAATGAAGACCTTTTGCCTGAACAGTTTTTCGAAGCCATAAAAAGTGCTTCAACCAGAGGGCACAATTGTAAAATATATAGGAAAGCATCGGGAAACTTAAAAAATAATTATTTCAGAACAAGGGTGGTTTCTTTAGAACATCAAAACTTCATTTTTAAAGTTATAAATTTTTTGTTTTGTTTTTTATGTTTTTTTGTGTTTTTTTTTTGTGATTTTGAAATATTTCAAAAAGAACAAAACATTTTGAAATAAAACAATTGAAATATTTCACGCTCACATCTCTACACGTAACCCATTCGGCCAACCTGCATACCCTTGAGAACCGCTGTCCTATTCTATTAGACAAAACAACTTTCCACTTCAAAATTGATTTTAAAATCAATTTCTAAAGTGGGAATTTATTTACTTTATTGCTTCCTCTCGACAGAATGCAAAAGAAGTAATTCTCTGTATTGCACCATATTATTGAAGTGCGCCAATATCAACGATATGCACGGAGTTTGCGACGATAAAGGATGCCAATCAGGGTTTAGTGGTGAATATTGTATGCATAAAGGTAATTTAACTGATTTCGGATTTTTTGATTTTTCTGTATTGGTGAACAATAACAATTGAAAGATCGATAATTTATAGTCTAGAAAATAAGTAACAAGGTTGTGCTTGGTTATATTTAGCCAATCTTTTTTTTCTTTGAAAGTCATGTAAATATGACTATATAATGAAAGTGTGCACCTTACTTTTAATTCTGCCCTCTACCTGAGGGAGATTCCCGTCTGCGAACATGACTTATTATAGCTGTTGCCATTACCACAGCATACAGAGACACAGACATTTGATACTCTGAGATACTCTGACTAAACATTGCAAACGTGACAATTGACATAACCGATCCACGCATCCTTTTATTTACCATATGGACTATCGTCGAAAACTAGTCCTTTTAAGAATTGTTTCTCTGGATGACATATTGTGATAATTACAATTATGGTCAATATTCAAAATTCAAATTAGAATTAAGTAATATTAAATGTTTTCGAAAGTAAGAAACGATATCGTCAGCTCAACTAACACGATTATTTTGTTACTATTATTAATATTCTTGATATTACTTTAGATTTTATCATAACCACAACCACGACAACAACCACAACCACGACAACAACCACAACCACGACCACAACCACAACCACAACCACTACCACTGAAATTACAACACTACCTACAATACTTACCAGTCCAAGTATATTTATACATATTCAATTAGACAATTTCTTTATTGTATATTTTAGATCTGATGCTATTTGCTTATGTTTTAATATTTCAATAAATGATAATCATTTAATTTATTGTTTAATGCTTGATTTTAAATTGTGATAATTTATTTTGTTAATAGACCAGACTGCTGATGAGGATCAGGATAAATCTTTATTGAAACGATTGAGAAATATCTTACCATTAATAATAGGCGGAACCATAGCTTTCTTCTGTCTCTTATTTGCATGCAGGTTTGTAGTCTAAAAATGTCGAACTTTTCGTTATAATTTATAGAATTGTTTTTAACAGCGGAGCATCGGAAGAAAGTTCAATACCATCCGAACCTTCGATATCCTCGAGTACCTAAGAATTGTGATGAAAATTCAAGAAATGGGATGATCTTCTAAAATTAAATTTTATTTAATATTACTTCTTACTTTAACTCATTTACGTTTGAATTCATATAGAATATTCATATATAATTAATCTTAATTCAAGTTGATGTCATCATAGGATATTGACCTAATTCCAATGAACTATTTTGTGATCCATAAACCAAGATTATTTTTCATAGCTCTTCAATATAGTATTTTGTTAAAGATGCAAACTTATTTGAATAATGTATAAAAAAATAAAGACTATCGAAGAAATATAAGTTTTTAAAATCGATTTATTTAATCATAGTGAACGCGCTTTTAATCGTACCATCTTATTTACAATTATTTTCCCAAAACATTTCGTTTTTACACCAAAAAATGTTATTCATTCAAGTAATTTATGAAGTATTTTGTGACACATAATCCATACTCAGTCAGATGATGATTACAGCATGGCCAAATAGAGAAAATAACTGTTCACATGTCACTGAGGTTGCTGAAGAAGCCATTTGTTTGAATGCTAAGTTAGCAACAAGAACATATGATGGTGCGCACTTCTGCGACCATTATTTTAGACAAATAGCTTTGTTGATCTTTGGTTCAGCTCTATAATGATCTAACTTTAGCAGCTAAAGCATTCACTTCAGCAAATGATACTAATTGTCTTCGTATAGGCATTTGAGGTATTTGAATCTAGGATCCAGCGCTGTGGCAATACTTAACCATAATAAATTGCAATTTATAGATTCTAACATTCTCGCAATTTAACTTATAATAACTCCAGCTTATAAAAGTCAGTTTATAAAAGTACAAAATATACGCTGAATGTAATGTAACACAATCCGTAGCATACTAGAGTGTTGCGGGTCGAGGATGAAATCAATTATTGTCAAATATATGGAAATAAGGATCCTCGTCCTGTCGAGTAATTCTCAGATAAAAAAGTCAGAGATAAGGTATACGTAGCAAAAAACGTGGAACATGCGACAGCTCACAAGTTTACGTCAATGAGCATCTCTAATCTCAGAAACTAATCTATGGCAAAAAAATTTATCTTTATTCCCATGAAAATAGTTTCTGTTTCGGACTTTGATTTATATAAAGAAGATTCCGTTTTTTCAATGAGAAGATATTGACACAGACTATAATTTTGTGAATAAAGAATTCTCAGATTCTTATATAACCTGAGGACATTGCTGGCCTGCCAAAAATTCCAAATGATACCTCATTTTTCCACATAAATTGTAGAAGCTTGCCAATCAAAATACATGAGATGACATCGACATTAAAGTTTAACCGAAAATAATTTTTGAGTGGGAAAATTCTAAAATTGGCCGAAGATTAAAAATGCGTATAGACGTAAACGAAAACATAAATAAATTTAAATTAAAATAGTTTTAATTTGTTTATTAAATTTGAATTTATAAACAACTTTTTAACAACTTTTTATGAATGCTTATACAATGATGAGCAACAAGTATAGATATTTTTGTTTTGATTCCCGAGCCTCATGCGCTGACCTAAAGCTACCGTATTTTCACCCATATTATACGCGCGTTATGTTACGTAGCGAATTTACGTAGCGAGCACCCCAATATGTGTGCTATAATCGTATGCGTGGTATGCTAGATTAAATTTACATGAATTTGATTCCCGACCAACAAAAATAAAAAATTTAAATGATAGCACAGACTATTGATTGTATTTTTTTGTAAAAGCTTTAGAATATATTTTTCATTTTAAATAGTTTAGAATTGGTTGGGCGTTAATGCATTGCATAAAGAACTTCCGATATATGCTTACAAAAGCATGGGGCAAAGCAGTCCCGTTAATCACTGCATTGTCCGGCTCTCGAATTTGAGTCGCCAACTTGAATTTAGCTGAAATTAATTGATGGCAACTATAAGAAACTTGTGGGGTTTTGTACTAATTTATTTATGTCATAATTATTCAACTATTTGTTACCATGGTTGGTACAGGTCCTAAAAAGTCCTAAATTTCCGAAATTCGGTTTTTTAGTACTAAAATGTCCTACAAAAGTGAAGGAGGTCCTAAAAAATTTAAAAAAGTACTAAAAATGATAAAGGTTAAAAAAAAATAATAATGTTCAATAAGTTTTATTGAAATAACAATTAGCTGGAAATCGGTCCCTTTGTTCTTGCGGTCTCATTGTTCTAGTGGGAACTCACCCAATTAAGTTTCCTGTTACGTTCGTTCGCTTGTCTGTTTGATCCTTTAAGTTTTGATAGCACTATCAATCATGCCTGGACTTTGTGTTTTCAATAGCAAATGGCTAGACAATGAAGAATGGAGTTGGCTGAGAAGGAATACTACAGATTCCCAAAAGGCGTATTGTTGCGCTTGCAAAAAGAACTTTGACATTTCGAAATTGGAGTTACAGCAGTTACAACACACGTCCAAGCATCAGACTGCGATAGATATCTGAAAGAATATTCAAAATTTGCAAATTCTAACAGAACAATTCTTAATGCATATAAAAGGGAGCAAAGACTTGATATTTTCTTCAGGGAGCGTGGGCAGTTGCGATGACTACGCATTGATATGGAGGGACATAGTAACAGTTTTGTAAACTTTGAGTCATGGTCAGGCATCTGTTGAAAGAGGTTTCTCCATAAATAAAAGTATGATTTGTGAGAATCAAAAAGAATAGAACTTGAATTCAACGAGGATAATTAGAGACGATGTTAACAGTGTTGGAGGTATAGGCAATTTTAGGATAGATAAATCTGTCCTTTAAAGCATCAAGACAAAGATATAAATTTTGTTTGGATACCTTGCATGAGGAAGAGTGACAGGCAACTGTAATCTCAAAACGTAAAGCAGATGAAGAGAACATGCTCAGAGGAAGAAGCTGAAGACTCCAAAACATGACAGGGATATGTTGGACAGAGAATTTCGAATATTAATGGGCGAAAGTGTAAAAACGAGGAACATGGATCTTTTGGTCCAGGTAAATAGCCTGAGGAAAGATAGCAAGGCAAAAGCGACAGAAATTGCAACTTTAGAGAAAGACTTGGAAAATTGATTTTTATTTAAATAATAATAGTTAATTCCTAAAAGAAGAAATAATTAGTTTTATTAGAATTTTTACTTTGAAAACCAGTCAGATTTGACAGAAAAAATATAACAAATATTTACTAGCCTGTAGTAATCAAGGCAGTTTTAACTGTGCTGACCCTACGTTTAGTTATCCCGAAGATAGAAATAAACGCCTTAAAACAAACTTGTATGCATTGGACACTGTTGTTTCGAACAATAGGAATATTGTATTCATAACTGTAATCATTTGGTGATGAAACTTGTGAACTGGTTCTTGGATGACGTCTTTTTATTGGTTTAATGTTGATCATTGTACTTATGTATGAATCCTGTTCATCTTTATTAGACATCCCATTAAATTGATTCACAAGGTTCTTCCTTTCTTCTGTTGTTGTCATCTCAAAACATTTATATCGAATACATTTACAATCTTCACCCACTTGATGGTTTGATAATCTCTGTTTTTTCAAACATTCAGATTTGCTTTCAAGTTTTCTCCTCTTTTTTGGTTTTTCAGTTAATTGGGGATTGCAGATTGCATCCGCCATGTTCATAAAACAAACTAAAAACTTATCACAAACTCTTAATAATAAAGTAATGCTTAAAATGTATGATAACCGAATTGAACGCTAAAGCAAACAAAACGAACGAGAAATATTCCAATCCGCTGATTTACGTCACGTGGTTAGACGTATGTGACTATGCTCGTTTTTACAGTGGAGACTTGTGACATCTCCCGTTCTTTCAAAGAATAAACTATTTTCTTCCTTGAGTCATTTGTGACTGAGCCTGTTTTTCTGGTTGATGTTTTGATAGACTGAAGATAATAAAATAGAGAATAAGCCAAGATGAAAATCTCAATTTTTTTCAAAATGTGACTATGCCCGTTCTTTCGGTGTGGTCTTCAATTATATTTGATGTTAGAGTTTTCACTTTGTATGACTGTTTTTTCAGCACTGGTTTCAGATAGAGATTTGGTTGATGGTATTTAACATTTTAGTAGTCAAACATCACATGCATGGATTTATTGTAGCAAATGTCTTCAATCTCTTAATGGTCCTGTTATAAAAACTCTTTGAACACTTCTCAAAAGCATGGAACAAAATAGATACAA
Source organism: Whitmania pigra (assembly GCA_021613335.1). Taxonomy (NCBI): domain Eukaryota; kingdom Metazoa; phylum Annelida; class Clitellata; order Hirudinida; family Haemopidae; genus Whitmania; species Whitmania pigra. The sequence goes on along the minus strand of JAJTWR010000248.1, from coordinate 981,837 downwards.
TTTTGATATTACTGTCAGTTATCAGTCTTTTGCAGTCTTTATTGGAAAACAAAATGAAAGTCTTAGCCTATTCTCTTGGACCTCATTATGAAGATTCAAATTGGTAACTGTAACGAATAAGAGCATATCATTGGATGCCAAGAATTATATGAAGCTTACTATACTTTCATGTTATAGTTGGTTCATTGTTTGGTCACAACATTTCCATACCTTCACAGTGAAGTTGTGTCCCAGGCAGTGACGCCGAGAGGGGGGCAGGTGGGGTCCCTGCCAGGGGGCCCGGCAGGCCCGATCATGTCAATTTTTGCAAGTCTCATCGTTTACCGTAGGCGACAGAATTTAATATCTTAATAGCCCCACAGTTTTAGATTTTATAATGCCGAACAAACAGTCCATTTCACGTAGGGTGTTCAAACTCTGTGTTCTGCTGTGAGACGCTAGGGTAAGGTGGTGTAGGACCCCCACACCATTTTAGGCGAAATCCTTTGATTTGTGTTGTTCTCTAGCAGGAAAGGTTTGATTTACCATCACTTGTATTTCTGTGGAGTTGTACACACTAGATTACGGCTAAAGTTGATTTTTGGTCTAAAGGATGTAAAAATCTTACACACTTAATTTGTCAAACTATCACGATATTGAAAGAGCCTATCCGTTGCTATAATAAATAACAACAGCTATGTTATTGTGTCATTTAATAATGGCGTCATAACTAGGAAAACGCAGGATAATACAGAAACGCCCACTTCGAGTTAAACATTTTATAACGCTCTCTTGCAATTTATATAATCGCATTGGACGTCATTTCTCTACCACATGTTAGGTTACAAACTGACGTTCATGAAATTTTCTCTGAAATAACTGATGCAGTCGAAAAGTCGGCGCGTGTTGAGCCTCTACACGACAGGGCTGATGCATCACTTACTCTAGAAGGGAAATTGTTGGGAATTCCATGGATACAGTCGGCCTCTTAGAAATTCAGTCTATATGCTGTTGAATGAGCTGGAGCATCTGAAAACTATACACGTTGCAAACCTCGGACAGAAAAGTCTGTCGCCATTCGACTTGATGAACCGTCTACACACTTTGAAAACCGATACACTGTTTCCAAACGTTGTCATTATGATACGTATCTTCTGCACGCTTCCGGTTACCGTTGCTCAAGCAGAACGATCTTACATCACATTTGCCCGAGTTAAAAATGTTCTGAGATCGACAATGTGTCAAGAACACCTGACCAGCCTTGGAATGCTGGAAGTGGAAGGTCGATTTGCAAGAACGATTGATTACAACAGTATAATTGAACTGCCTTCACGCAGAAAAGCCCGCAAAGTTTTGTTGTAGCCATCTCTCTTGCATGTCGTAAAAGTCGGTTCCACATAATTACATCGTTTTTAAGAACTTGTGTTTTGTGCTTAATCTTCGTCGAAACACCAGTTTGTTTAATGCACAAAAATCTATGTGGGCTGTGCCATGTGGCTGGTTATCTTTGACTAAGGCTGTATGGTCTAATGGTCGTTGCAGATAAGGACACAATTATGATGAAATGAAAAACTGATAAGCTCACCTATGATTAGAGTTGGCTAATTTAAAGCGCCTCGCTGCGTGCTTGACCACCAAAAATTACTACTTTCATTTTGATTAACTGTAAAACAAATAAATTCAAATTAGATGACGAACATCGTTTACCTTTGCAAAAGTCATTTCTGTATTTTAATTTAACACCATGTATGCGCGAATGTTGAACCTTGCATGTAACATTTAGCTCGATTTACAGGTTTTATCATAGCGACAAAATTTCTAAATACGGTCAATTCCGGATATAGTCACGTCCAAAACGGTGGGCTGTTGACTTGACTATATCCGAATATTTACTATAATCGAAAATAGTAAGCTACGTATGGTTTACACGGTGCAAGAGATCAGCTTGACTGTATCCGAAACTTGACTGTAACCGACTTAACTATATCCGGAATTGACAGTATTTTGACAAGGAGACCGCAATGATGTCCTGCCCTGGGGACCTTGTTGGCTCTCGGCGCCCCTGGTCCCAGGGCATGGTACATCTGCATAACTTCAGTATCTGCTTTAAGAATTGATCTCAATTTATTTAAAAATCCTTGTTTCTTTCAATGCAATTATAAAGCCTATTGTACATGAGCTACATTTCATGCTCAAATCAATGATCCATTTATGGTTCTTGAAAGGGATACTTTTACTTTGAAATCTCATGAAATTTTATGTTATAATTGATGTACTGTTTGGACCTCAACAATTCTATACCTTCCAGTGAAGCTGTCTCGCAGCATGGTACATCTGCTTAACTTCATAATATACTCCAAGAATGTTTTAAAATGCTTTTTTACATTTATAATATGTGCTTTCCGTATTTAGGGATTTATGGGACACAGAGACTTGTTAAGCGGACTCTTTGCAGCGTGGAATTGGTTAACGAGTTCGTTACCGTCCTTTAAAGTATTGCTTCACTTTTGTCTTACAAATTATTATGCGTAAACAATATGCATTCCAAAGTAGGAAGTTGATGCAAATCTTAAAATAAAAAGAGTTTCGAGGAAGAATTGGAGAGAGAACGCAATACCGAAACGACGGCTCGTGACCAATTTTGGTCAAATGCAGCGATCTCATGAATCGTTAACCAGTTCTTTGAAGTTTTTAAACACTTTATTAACAGACATAATGCACATTCAAAAATTCAATCAGAAGACCAATAATTATTCCTCATCATCAGCTAAGCCTTCAAATCCGTCGACAAAAAGTCGAACAGTCTTCATATTTATTTTCGATTCTTGCGGGATCGCAGGCTAGTTCGAAGTCCGGGTGGTCACTTTACTCCTTTCCTGTAGACTTAATTCCAGCCTTTCTAAAGCCAATCAGAATCAAATCAGACAACACTTTATCCCATGCTCGTGCAACCCACGTGCCTACCTCGGAATACAAGGCCTTCCTGTCTCGCCCAGACGATGTGTGAGTGTGTGTGCCATTCTGCATCTATTCCTCCCTCTCAGATCTGTCAATTTCTCAACGATTTGTAGTTGCAGTTTGGATGATAGACCACCCGGGATGATTGCAATGCGACATCCGCTTAAGTTGAACATCTTCTTAACTTAACTCTTTGTGAGCAGTCATTGCATCCATGATCAACCGCGAGCTCTTTGAGAACATTTCTGAATCCAAAGCTTCATGCTGAAAATTTTTCGCATTGTCCCTTGAAAATCAATATTGGTTTTGACTTGGTGCCAGCCGCAGAGCATCCAAGTATGGCTGTGAAACATGTCCGTTCGTGACCACTTGTTGTTATTGCCACAGTTCTGGCGCCAGATGCTTCTACTGTTCTCCTAGCGGGAATGTCGAAAGCTATATCTTCCTTTGTTCCAAGACTCAAAGCTTTAGATCATATTCTAACTTTGGCCATTTTGCATTATGGTCACGGCAGGCATGTTTTCTCAGGTTCAGTTTCTCAAGCAAGCATTCCTTCTTTCTCCATTCGAGAACTGACACTTCATTAACGTTGAACTCCCGAGCAGCTGCTTTGTTACCTTTGTCTTTTGCTCTAGGAACGACTTGAAGCTTGTAGGCAACAGTGTACGAGTTACATTTATCAGCCACTTTCTTAATGACGTCGATATTTCAATCAAGAGCACTTATCTAGATATATATCAGTGTATCTATTACTTCAAGCATCGGCCGCTCAGCCAACGGAAGATTTTTTGATATCTTTTATATTTGATTGTTTTATATATTAGATACTGCTTCAATTTAATATTTTAATATATATAATTATAATGTTAAATTTCTTTAGCAAAAAAAAAAAAGCGTCTATTGGTGCGTGTTATAATCGTTTGCGTGTTTTATAAGTTGTTTTTTTACATTAATTGGAAAAATTGCGTGTTATATTCGTTCGCGTGTTAAATTCGTCTGCGCGTTAATTTCGTGAAAATACGGTAATTGCGATTGGAGCTTCACAAACGCTGACTGACTGGCAATAAATTAATCAACTTTAAGAATGGCAAAACACTTAACGCATATTGTAACTACTAAGTAACACAAATATTAGTTCAGCTTCGTCACCCGGAATGGATGGGATACGGTAAATTTATCGCCGGAAAATTAATCTCTGAAAAATTCATCTCTTACAAATTTTTTTCATTATGTTTTAATAATTCAATACTAGCGGCAGTCCTACTTAGAGTTCACGGCTGTAAACCGGTTTTGGTAGCTAGATACAAAGTTTTTTGAAAGTTTGACCCTGAAATTTATTGATCGTCGTAGTAAAGGCTAAAAGAAGAAGATACTCTTTACGTTTGAATTTGGATAAGTGGTATCCGCGGTGTTAAAACAGTTTCTATGTTAGCTGATTCTAGTGCCCGACCGATAATCGTATCGGGAATCGTATCGATACGGATATTCGCAGTATCGGTAAATATCGGCATCGACGATCTTTTGTGCGCATATACCGATATTTACGGTTAGGTCAGATAAAAAAAACCGTTAAAAAGCCAAGATTATAGAAACTTCTTGCAAATTACTTGCGCTTCTCTTCTGCGACTTCCTATTTTTGATTGTTTTGTGTGTGTTTAAGTTACAATTACAGCGAACTTAAGAAACACTGTGTCGACAATGAGTCGTTAGCTAAGTCCATTATGGGAACATTTCACAATAGTTGCCCAAATAAATTGTAATGAGTGTGGGAAGCTGGTTTCACGTGGAGGTTCGTATTCCTCAACTCGTAATATCTCCAACCTGGTCAATCATTTGCGTCGTCATCACCCCATTTCATTAAAGAATGTGTAGACTAAAGTAGAGAAGAAAGCTGCTGGCATCACCTCTCCAGTGACATTATCAGGCGCAAGTTCTATTAATGACCAATCATTTGATAAACCAAAATTTTTAGGACTGCAATTTCAAAAAAATCAATGTTAATTAACACACTGAGGCTGACTGCAGAGTTCATTGTTCTTGATGGCATGCCCTTCGAGGTGGCTGACAGTAAAACACTCCAGCAAATTTTGCAAGCCCTGGAACCTAGATATAAGTTGCCAAGTTCAAAATATTTCAGTATTTATTAATTACTAGATGGCAAGGTAACTGAGAGCATTAAACGTGATATAGCGGTCGACTTTATAAGTTTCACAACTTATGTCTGAACTACTCAATACACAGATTCACTACTCAGTCTGACTGCCCACTGGCTGGATGGAGATTTCAACAGATATTACGTGCAACGCTAGATGCCAGTTACATGATAGGTCAGAATACCGCCGTTCTTTCTGCACATTTTTATTAGAAAAGATGATGCAAAACTAGGATTTACTATGGTTTTTTTTGTAAAGCGCCATAAGCGTAAGCATCAGGGGCGCTCAACCATTTGTATAGCGCCGCATCCAAGGGGAACTTTATGGGGGTGTGAAAACGACGCGTAACGACTGTAGCTTGTATCGAATGTCAGGTGAATAACGAGAATGCTTTTCTGTAGAAATATTAGATACCACGTGCCCGACAAAGATACCAAATATAATGAATTATAATTTTAATTATTTTATCAATACAAAATAAATTAATTTCTAAGTTTACAACATTACACCCTCCTTAAATCTGTTCGTCCCGAACAAACTGCTCCCGGTGGTACTTCGCCAGTCGGCGGATGAGTGCCACCTTCATTTTCACTCTCGGGACACAATCTCTAACATGGTGTCCATGTACCGCTATCATTTCAATGCAAGCCCAACCTCCTCCCGTATCTTCACAAAAACGCTTGATGAAAAAGATCAGCAAGACGAACAACAGAAGGCCAGAAAGCCCGCCCTGGCTGAGAACTCCACAAATGAACTCCTCAGACATCGATTCAACCTTATCAACCACGTACTCACGACCGCCGAGTACCTCACCGCCAACATCTCCATTCTCAGTTACAATGACATCCGCAGCTCCAACCTCCACGACATCTACCACTGAATCGAATTCGGCCACCTCCAACTCGAATCGTTCGCCATTGTTCTCCGGGTCCAGTTCCTCCTCTGATTACTCAACGCGAGGAGGCTCCACTCTGGTCTTTACCAAAGGCCCTCCTTCAATTATTTCCTCGGTTTTCACCACAACCGACACCAACGAGGCAATCGTGCACGGAACGGGCTCATCGGACACTGGCGCGACTTCTTTGGGGTTTGCGAAACTCTCCCTCAGCTCGCCGTTGTCCTCATCCCCTACATTTATGGGGAGCTCCACTATTGGACTGGCCCCGTCAACCACCAAACTGCCCTCATTCACCTCAGCAAAGGTCTCCTCAGCACCGTTCTCCTCACCCAACTCTTCCCTCAGCTTCTTCCCCGATTCCTCACTCCATGGAAGAAACACTTTGCTTTCCAAAGTTCTTCCATCTACAATGTCCTCGGTCTCTTTCTCACCCGGAACCAGTGTGTCAATCGGGTGCATCGCTGATGCTTCAGCTGGCATGTTGTTTTTGGTGCTTGTTGGAGTCTACTTTGGTTGATACCTAGTGGCAGCTTCGTCAAAGGAAACCTCAGTTATTTTCTCTTGAAGCTCCATTTCAGGAATCGAAGATTCTTCGATAGTTTTGCTTGGGACGCTTTTTAATTTCTTGATTCTATTTTCGTCTTCTGTCAAGAAATTCATCACGCGCTGCTGTTGTCAGTTTAAGTCGGCACCCAGCTTGGCCATCAATTGTATATAGCCATGGTCTTCAAATTCGTATTCGTCCACCTCATAACCATTGTCGATGATCCAATTCTCAAGACATTCTAGAAGTTCTTTCTTCTTCCCTTTAGGGTCCAACTGTCTTACCCTGAGTTCTCGCTTCAATTCGAAAACATTTAACTCTTCCAATGCTTTGATCTTACTTGCTTTCACCTTAACCGCTCTTAACGTTACCAGATTCCTAATCCCAAAGGTTTCTCGACAATCCCAATGGCCGTTGGAAATTCCATTCCTGACACCAATGAAATAACCTGGGGTCCGGGAACTAGTAAGTTTTAGAGTAAGTTTATTAAGCAAGTATTCAGTTAACAAAACTGAATAATCGAAGGTAAGAGTTTAAGGAATTGAGGTACTTAGAAGATGCAAATGGATATTTGGGCTTCTAAGTTGTTTGGATTCTCGCTGAATGTCAGGTGAATAACGAGAATACTTTTCTGTATAAATATTAGATACCACGTGCCCAACAAAGATACCAAATATAATTAAATATAAATTTAATTATTTTAGCAATATAAACTTAATTAATTTCTAAGTTTACAACAATATATATATATGTATATATATTGAAATAACCCGGGAGTTAACTAATAAGTTTATTAGAGCAAGTATTCAGTTAACGAAACTGAATAACAGAAGTTAAGTGTTCAAGGATTAAAGTACTTAAAGATGCAAATGGATATTTGGGCTTCCAAGTTGTCTGGATTCTCGCTGAATGTCAGGTGATTATCGAGAATGCTTTTCTGTAGCAAGCATAGATACCACGTGCCAGAAAAAGATGCCAAATATAATGAAATATAAATTTAATTATTTTACCAAATTAAATTTAATTAATTTCCAATAATCTAAGTTTACAACAATATATATATTGAGCTGAGTGTATGTGACCTACTTTCGGAAAACTTGTCCAATCATAGCGCCTAAATTACCTAATACATGAGTATTAATCAGGCCGGTGTCGTTTTAGATACGGGTTTGTAAATACACATCCAGGAACGCCTTTGAAATTAAGCAGGTGGTCCTGCTTCGTCCAAACTGTCTCGTTATTCAACGGGCGTTAATTTACCTACCACTGGATTATAGGTGGAGCCTTTTTTTTAAGTGCTCGCTCCCCCTGGCTCTAAAATCTGGCAACGCCCCTTTTCACCTTTATAATTTAACGCAATCATTAGTTGTGATGATTAGAAATTATTGCATTCTTCCTTTTTGGATGTAGCACTAATACGCTAAAAATCAAACAAATTACTTGTACCCAAATTTGTTGCACATTCCTAAAAAAAATAAACAAAAACGCGACCGTTTATAACACATTTTGAAAACACAGTCTAAGAATTAGAGATTCAAAATCTCAAGATGTTCATTTAAATCTTAAAAATAATTTATTGCTGTCCTTTCAATCCTTAAAAACATATATTTTAAACGTAGCACAAAGTCTAATCATGACTTGTTTTTATTACACATGTTGGATTGTTTTGCTTCTGCAAATAGTTTCAGGTTATTTGAATTTATTTATGTCACCCCGTCATAACAGCCCGGCGACAAAATAGCCCCGTCAAAACAGCTCCGTCAAAACAGCCCCGACAAAACAGCCCCGTCAACATTGCCCGGTGACAAAATAGCGGTAAAGTGGGTTCATTGTGAATTTGTTACATGTCCACAAGACGTGATGATAAGGTGAGCCCGATAAGTTGATTCACTTTGTGTGGCTCGAATATGTTGTACGTCAATCGATAACACAGATTAAATTCCAATTCCAAATCAAACCCTTAATTGTACACATTGCAACGGGAACTCAGGGAAGTATCAAAAGAAATGAAATGATCCACGGAACCTTCGTGAATTAATGAGTGTCTGGTAAATTCTCTTTGTGCAGGTTGCACACGTTCATTGTCAATCGATAATAAATTATTAAATACCAAATTTAAAAGTCCATCTAAAGTGAGGAAATGGCAGGAATTCTAGTAATATTTTGGACGATAAATCTTCCACTTAATGAAATTCCCTAATACCAATTAAATTCAAAACGGTCATAAGAGCATTGAAACTACTAACTTCGAATTAAATATGGAACCAGCTATCGGTTAATGTATTCAACTCACAAAATTATTTTTATACATTGATGAGCTGTTTTGACGCGGCTATTTTGTCCTGAGCTATTTTATACTGGGCTATTTTGACGAGGCTATTTTGTCGCCGGGCTGTTATAATGGATCACCACTAACACAACAATATTGCACAAACAAAAGAAGTAAGAACCTTTATCGGTGTCATTTTAAATAAAGGAACTTTTCTATTAATATTCAGAGACGTCATTTCAGAATTTTTCCAAGTGGAACAAACCCTCGTAAAATATGATACGACGTGTTTCACTCTGGGGTATATCGACGCAACTCAAACGAAATGGAAAGCTTTTTTAACAACAAAAAAAGCCAACAAATTTAAAAACATCTCCAACAGAACTACTCTAGCTAACTTCAAGAATTCCACATGCTCCTCTCTATACTATATGATATATGGTCTTACTCTGTATGACGAGCTGATTAGTTCATTTAAAAAAAAAAACAAAAAATATCATCAGCCCGATATGATTGGTCCTTAAAAATGCTGACATCAGCTCGATCAGGTGAAGACAACCGTGACATATGAAATGACCTTTTTTCTAAAAGTGTAGTCTAACATTTGGTGGGGATAACATCAATGTTAATATTACAATAATGTTATTGCAAATATTATAACCCTAATCAAAAGTCATTAATAAATTCATTGATTAAGTTTATTATTTTGAATCTTTGAAACGAAGCATGAGATACTTAATTAAATTTAAAGGAGTTCGAAAGCAATATCCAAGGCAGCCAGAAGCTCTAGATTCTGAGTTTCCTAACTTAGATATTCAGTTAATAGAACTGAATATTTGCTCAGGTAACTTAGTTAATTTGCTAGTTTGTAGAGCCCCGGTTTATTTCAGTAATATAAAATAATATTATTGGGCCAAGGAAGCCATGAAAGGAATGAGGTGTTATTTCCAAACTCTGAAAAATTTGTAAATTTTCGTTTAACATTACAATCCTAAGTTGGATGTAAAACTACTTGACTTTACAGAACTTTACATATTACGTAAGCGAGTGAAACACACTAAAGGTTAAGCAATGGTTGAATTACATGTAGGCAGTGGCGAATTTAGGAGAAGGCCATGCCCCCATTTTTAAAGTCTAAGAATAAAAGCTAAAATCTTAAATATCTAAAAATACTGATAAACTTTGTCCCGCAAGCTTACACAAAACGCGTAACTATCATACATTTCAATTTTGAAAGTCATAAGTAATGACGTTCCCAATAATTAGGGCCGAGGTTAGCCGGGGTCGGGGTATAAAATACATGATTAGATATGACACTTTCTAACGCATTAACAGTATAATTTTCTGCATTTCTTCAACATGTTAAAACTATTTTATTTTAAATATTTGCAATGCATGAAAATTCATTAATGAATTGGCTACAATTCCATAATTTCATGACATTTCTACACATAAAACTTGTGTTTACTATGCCTTCATTAACTATCATTGGTTATTAACCTCAATCAAAGTCTAAAGAGAAAATCAGTTTTTTTGAGTCGCTTGACTTTAGATTAGAATGAAAAAGGTCACCTCTTAAAGTTTTACGAGTTTTACAAGGTGGTGACCCGTCATAGCAGCCCGGCGACAGAATAGCCCCGACAAAACAACCCGGCGTCAAAATAGCTCAAGACAAAACAGCCCCGACAAAACAGCCCCGACAAAACAGCCCCGACAAAACAGCCCCGACAAAACAGCCCCGTCGAAACAGCCCGGCGTCAAAATAGCCCAAGACAAAATAGCCCCGTCAAAATGGCCCCGTCAAAATAGCCCGGCGACAAAATAGCCCAGGACAAAACAACCTGGCGACAAAATAGCCCCGTTAAAATAGTCCCGTGATAACCCCATGTCAAAGTATTTTTTAAAAATGTTGTGAAACTGAATCAAAATTTAATTCGAAATTAGTGGCTTGAATGCTTTGACCGTTTTGAGTATTGCTTGTTGTTATTATTGTTCTCCAGAAGTTTAATTTGCATAGTCTTGCTTATTCAAATTTGTATATGGCTTACAAATTTGTGTTGACATTATCCTCATCACAAGTTGCTTGTGAGAGGTCGTTTTCAAATTTGAAATACGTTTTGAACAGATTAAGAAATTTTCTGAACCAGTCAATTCTACGATCATTCATGCTGATGTCTTGTGAGAAAGACTCTTTTCCAAGAATCAATAACATTGAAATCATTGATGTTTTAGCATCGACTAGTGAAACGATGAAAAAGCTGTTATAATAGTTAATAGTGAATAGAAATTTTAGTGTGTCTAGTGTTTCTTATGTTTAAGTTGATCAAACTAGGAGTTAAATAAAATTTCCCGGGCCGGTTTTTTAAGCCAGTCCGACCCTGGTGACAGGGCTGTTTTGACGGGGCTATTTTGTCGCCGGATTGTTTTGCCCTGGGCTATTTTGTCGCCGGATTATTTTGTCGAGGCTATTTTGACGGGGCCATTTTGACGGGATTTTTCCGTCCTGGGCTATTTTGACGCCGGTCTATTTTTTGACGGGGCTGTTTTGTCGGGGTTATTCTGTCGCCGGGCTGTTATGACGGGGTGCCTTACAAGGTTTGCAAGCCATTAGGTAGAAAAAGGCCACTTTGTATGTTATTTGACAGCGCTGTTTCAGTCAGACAAAAGACATTTCCAATGAAGTGGACGTGGTTAGTGGCGTGCCTCAAGGGAGTGTGCTCGGACCTACACTTTTCCTCATATATATTAACGATGTTACCGATACGCTTACCGATAACCACGTCAAATCAAAACTGTTTGCTGACGACATCAAACTGTACTCAACATCATCACTTCCTCAAAGTTCCTCCCTACAGTCTGCTGTTGAAAGGTTGGTGTCATGGAGCAACAAGTGGCAACTACAGCTTGCTCCTGAGAAATGCATTCAAATATTCATCAGGGCAGCTTGTACCAAAACTCCACCAAGACATTACACAATTGCTTCCAAAACAGTACCTCTATTAGAAACTACACGAGATCTTGGAGTCCTCATCGACGACAAACTTAAATACAAGGCACACATCAGCAATATTGTCCACAAAGCATTTGTGAGGTTACGCTTGATTTCCAAATGCTTTCGCACCAGGAACAAAAACATTTTAACCAAGGCAACTGCTCCTACGTCCGGCCAATCCTCGAGTATTGCTCCCCAATATGGAACCCACACACTAAACAACTTACAATGAAAATAGAAAGGGTGCAAAAATACTTCACAAGATTGATTCCTGGTCTCAGAGCACTGCCCTATCACAATAAACAACTCGGACTCAAAACCCTCGAACATCGTCGCCTCATCTGTGACTTATGCTTATGTTACAAAATAATCCACGGCCATACTATATGCAAAATTTCCGAGTTCCCTACGTTTCTAGCTTCCAGAACCCGTGGTCATCCCCTTCGTCTACGCCAAGAGAGTGTCTCACCAGTCACAGACAGAACTTTTTCACCAACCGGGTCATCAAGCCCTGGAACTCCCTACCTCTTGATGTAATAAACTCCTCAACATTATCTCGATTCAAATCTTGCATCTCGTCTACTGACCTTAACAAATACTTATCGATTTAAAGAATTTGCTTCTGCACTTTATTTGCGTACAATTTGTTGAACTTACCCAAATTTGTGTAAGTGGTCATTGAATGACCCTTCAATTTGTTGTGTAATAAATAAATAAATAAAAATTGAAGCAGTTTCTAATATATAAAACAATCAAATATAAAAGTTGTAAAAAAATCTTCCGTTGGCTGAGCTGCCGATGCTTGAAGTGATAAATACAGTGATATATAGATAGAGGTGCTCTTGATTGAAATATAAGTCACAGTCATCTTAGTCATGCAACGGACTATAATCAAATAAATAAATAGATTGAAATATCGACGTCGTAAAGAAAGTGGCTGATAAACGTAACTCGTACACTGTTGCCTACAAGCTTCAAGTCATTTCTAGAGCAAAAGACAAAGGTAACAGAGCAGCTGCTCGGGAGTTCAACGTTAATGAAGTGTCGGTTCGCGAATGGAGAAAGAAGGAATGATTGCTTGAAAAACTGAACCTGAGAAAACGTGCATGCCTTTGCCAAAATGCGAAATGGCCATAGTTAGAGTCTGATCTAAAGCTATGGGTCTTGGAACAAATGAAGAAATAGCTTTTGACATTCCCGCTAGTGAAAGCATCTGGCGCCATAACAATAAGTGGTTACGAACGGACATGTTTCACAGTCATACTTGGATGCTCTGCGGCTGGCACCAAGTCAAAACCAATATTGATGTTCAAGAGACAATGCGATAAATTTTCAGCATGAAGCTCTGGATTCAGAAATGTTCTCAAAAGAGGGGATTCTTTTCAAAGAGCTCGCGGTTGATCATGGATGCAATGACTGCTCATAAAGAGGAGTCAGTTAAGAAGATGCTCAACTTAAGCGGATGTCACATTGCAATCATCCCGGGTGGTCTATCATCCAAACTGCAACTACAAATCGTTGAGAAATTGACAGATCTGAGAGGGAGGAATGGATGCAGAATGGCACATACACTCACACACCTGGACGAGACAGAAAGGCTTGGGTTGCACGAGCATGGAACAAAGTGTCTCCTGATTTGATTCTGAGTGGCTTTAGAAATGCTGGCATTAAGTCTACAGGAAAGGAGTAAAGTGACCACCCGGACTTTGAACTAGCCTGTGATCCGGCAAGAGCCAAAAATGAATATGAAGACTGTTCGACTTTTGACGGATTTGAAGGCTTAGCTGATGATGAGGAATAATTATTGGTCTTATGATTGATGTTTTGAATGTCTGTTAATAAATTGTTTAAAAACCTCAAAGAACTGGTTAACGATTCATGAGCTCGCTGCAAGTGACCAAAATTGGTCACGATATTGCGTTCTCTCTTCAATTCTTCCTCGAAACTATTTTTATCATAAGATTTGCATCAACTTCCTACTTTGGAATGCATATTGTTTACGCATAATAATTTGTAAGACAAAAGTGAAGCAATACTTTAAAGGACGGTAACGAACTCGTTAACCAATTCCACGCTGCAAAGAGTCCGCTTAACAAGTCTCTGTGTCCCATAACTCCCCAAATATGGAAATCACATACTTTAAATGTACAATTAAGTGTAACATGTTAAGAGACATTTTTGAATATTTAAGATCAATTCTTGGAGTAGATGATGAAGTAAATCAGGTGCATCATGCTGTGAGATAGCTTCGATGGAAAGTATAGCATTGTTGAGGTCCAAACCGTACATCAATTATAACATGAAATTTTATAAAATTTCAAGGTTAAAGTCTCCCTTTCAAGAACCATAAATGGATCATTGATCTGAGCATGAAATGCAGCTCATGTACAATAACCTTTATAATTGCATTTAAAGAAACAAGTTTTTTTTTAAATAAATCGAGATCAATTCTTGAAGCAAATACTGAAGTTATGCATTTGTACCATGCTCTGAGAAATAGCTTCACTGTGAAGGTATGGCATTGTTGAGGTTCAAACAGTGCATCAACTTTAACATAAAAGTGTGGCCAAAAGCTGCCTATAATTTATACCATCCAATGGGTTTCATGATTTTCTCTTATAGCAATGTAGAAAATCAAGTGACTCATTACCAGAAAAATCCAAAGCAATGGTGGTAATTCATTACAATTACCAATTTGAATCTTCAAAATGAGTTCCAAGAGAATGGGCTAAGACTTCCATTTTGTTTTCCAATAAAGACTGCAAAAGACTGATAACTGACACTATTACCAAGATTGTATCTATTTTGTTCCATGCTTTTGAGAAGTGTTCAAAGAGTTTTTATAGCAAGACCATTAAGAGATTGAAGACATTTGCTACAATAAGTCCATGCATGTGATGTTTGACTATTAAAATATTAAACAGCACCAACCAAAGCTGTCTGAACCAAAACAGCTGAACAGCTGAAAAAAACATTGTCACACAAACTGAAAACATTAGCTCCAATTATAATTATGAGTGGCACCCCGTCATAACAGCCCGGCGACAGAATAGCCCCGACAAAACAGCCCCGTCAAAACAGCCCCGTCAAAACAGCCCCGTCAAAACAGCCCCGTCAAAACAGCCCGGCGTCAAAATAGCTCAAGACAAAACAGCCCCGACAAAACCGCCCCGACAAAACCGCCCCGACAAAACAGCCCCGTCGAAACAGCCCGGCGTCAAAATAGCCCAGGACGGGAAAATCCCGTCAAAATGGCCCCGTCAAAATAGCTCAAGACAAAACAGCCCCGACAAAACCGCCCCGACAAAACAGCCCCGTCGAAACAGCCCGGCGTCAAAATAGCCCAGGACGGGAAAATCCCGTCAAAATGGCCCCGTCAAAATAGCCCAGGACAAAACAACCCGGCGACAAAATAGCCCGGCGACAAAATAGCCCCGTCAAAACAGCCCTGTCACCAGGGTCGGACTGGCTTAAAAAACCGGCCCGGGAAATTTTATTTAACTCCTAGTTTGATCAACTTAAACATAAGAAACACTAGAGTCTAAAATTTCTATTCACTATTAACTATTATAACAGCTTTTTCATCGTTTCACTAGTCGATGCTAAAACATCAATGATTTCATTGTTATTGATTCTTGGAAAAGAGTCTTTCTCACAAGACATCAGCATGAATGATAGTAGAATTGACTGGTTCAGAAAATTTCTTAATCTGTTCAAAACGTATTTCAATTTTGAAAACGACCCCTCACAAGCAACTTGTGATCAGGATAATGTCAACACAAATTTGTAAGCCAGATACAAATTTGAATAAGGAAGACTATGCAAATTAAACTTCTGGAGAACAATAATAACAACAAACAATACTCAAAACGATCAAAGCATTCAAGCCACTAATTTCGAATTAAATTTTGATTCAGTTTCACAACATTTTTAAAAAATACTTTGACATGGAGTTATCATGGGGCTATTTTGACGGGGCTATTATGTCGCCGAGCTATTTTGTCGCCGGGTTGTTTTGTCCTGGGCTATGTTGTCGCCGGGCTATTTTGTCGGGGCTATTTTGACGGGATTTTTCCGTCCTGGGCTATTTTGACGCCGGGCTGTTTCGACGGGGCTGTTTTGTCGGGGCTGTTTTGTCTTGAGCTATTTTGACGCCGTGCTATTTTGACGGGGCTGTTTTGTCGGGGCTATTCTGTCGCCGGGCTGTTATGACGGGTCACCATTATGAGTAACAAAGAGTTGAAAAATTATGTGTGAAAATTCATAAAATAGTACAACACCCTACAAGTTTCCTATAGTTACCATCAATTAATTTATGTTAAGTTCAAGTTGACGTCATAAATTCGAGAGCTGGACAATGCATTGATCAAGCGTGAATGTTTTGTCACATGTTTCTGTAAGCATATATCGAAAGTTCTTTACGCAATGCACTAACGCCCAATCAATTATAAACTATTTCAAATTAAAAATATAGTCTAAAGCTTTTACAAAAACAATCAACGGTCTGTGCTATCATTTAAATGTTTTTATTTTTTGTTGGTCGGAAATCAAATTCATGTAAATTTAATCTAGCATAACACGCATACGATTATAGCACGCATAGGGGGGTGCGTGGTAAGTAAAATCGAACATAACACGCGTGTAATATGGGTGAAAATGCGGTATTCTTATAAGTTATTAATAGAATGCGAGTTATTTCACTACTTATAGTAATTATTACTTACATCAAACATGTAATCATTAAATGACATGCAGGTTATGCAACTATGGTCAACGTAGCTCTTGGAAAAGTAGCTATGTTTTGCAATAAGTTGGTTGAGTCAGGAAAGTTATTGGATGGTGACAAGAATCCCTCAAATAGCCTTTACATGGCAACTGATTGCACACCTACGGAACTGAGAATACGATTGGGAATACCATATCACATACACTATGTCATCATTTATCCTGGAGGAAGTCAGTACTTTCTTGTGATAACAAATTGCATTCGATACTTAACAAATATTTCAATAACAAATATTTAAATATGTTTATATTTTTACCTTAAAGCTTGTAACAATTGAAGCAGGTCTGCACTCATTTATTGAATAAGCAATTTCATCATTAAAAAAATTGGAATTCACCAAACTCGAATTGCATTTTCAACCTGTATTTTAAGATTTCGTTTTTTTCATTTTCAGTCAGATTACTGGCACACATACTAATACAGTAATTTGTTAAATGCAGCACATAGAGAGACACTGGTATACTTCATTATAAACATGAAGGGTCCAGGAGGTACAGAGCACTGCGCAGATTATCCTTTCAAACATATCGTAGCTGGTGTTCCTTTGAGAACTAATTGTCGAGACCACAATAAATTGTTTTCCGAGATAATATTGAAACCTCGTTATGATGATCATACAGCAAATTTTGATATTGTCGAATTTGAAGTTTACAGCTTGGGTGAATTTATTTGTACAACGAAGCAATGTAGAATATTTAAAAATTCTTGAAAAAATTTATTTAGCGTTAGAAAATGAAAGATATGCGCTGTTTCATCGAGGTTGTTATGCTCAAATGGGAGGTGCGCCAGAAGAAATGTCTTGGGAGAATTGCCAGCAAAAGTGCTTCGACGGAAATTATATTTTTGCTGCAATCAAGGTGACAATAATTAATTAAGTAATTTCAGTAAAACAAGTTTATGTTTTGACACAGCAAACTGTGGTCTATATAATGGGGTAATACAAAATATTGGTAAGATGTGACTAATATTTTAGACGATGTTGCCATTTGTATATGATCACCCTACTTTAGAAATCTATTTGTATTAGGATATGTTTAGTTTATCTTAAATACTCAGTAAACCTGTGTTTACTAGTATTCACTAGATTATAATATCGTGGGTTTAATTATTTTTTATTATGGGCTAGATCAGTTATGGATCAGATCAAACAGTGTGGTCTATATAATGGGAAAACACAATTTATTGGTTAGATATGACTAATATTTTAGAAGATGTTGCCGCTTATGCATGATCACCCTACTTTTAGAATTTTGATTTTTTCGAAACTCGGCCACATGTAATGTGTCATAACTAATGTTGTAAATGAGATAGAACATTAATATTTAGTGGTTTGTTTGACTATGACCTATTGAATAATATACTCATTTTATATATATTATTAATATATGAAAGTTTTTAATCAATTTTTTCCATAGTTCTAAGCTTTAAAACATGTCAAAATTTAGAAAAACATACTTTGCGCCTTAATAAAATAAACTGAATTAGAAAAACGTTGAATTTTTGAATTGGTATCGCGGTGATATAATCTCCGATAATTATTGAGTGTCGGTATTGATATCTCCGATACTTTTGGTTGTCAATCAAAATTTTAAAACAAAGTATTGGTATTGCCAGGCCCATGGCAAGAAATTGATTTCGAAGAGTTCTGTCATTTTTCAAAATCAAAGTATAATAATAAAGATGGTTTTAAAGATTTTATGATTGTATGATGTAATAGAAATCAGTGGGCTACGTTCACACTTTTATGCCGACGACACGCAGGTTTACGGTCACTGTGATGTCAATAACGTCGCAAAGCTTTCCATGTTGGTCTCGGCGTGCGTTGACATCGTCTACCAATGAATGAAATCGAGTTGCCAACAACTCAATTCAAACAAATCGGAAGTCATTTAGTTTACAACCCGCCGTCGTAGTCACCAGTGCCCATCTGCGCCTGTACAATTGGGAAATAATTAGATTTCGCCATGTTTTTCAGCTCGAGACTTCGGAATCTTCCTGGACTCCAATTTAGCAGTTGCAAACTCACGTTGGCCATATAACACGCGTGTGCTTCATTATGCTGCGACAGATCCCAACTGTTGCAGCATACCTTCCGACGTTCGTAACTAAAACAACTCACCACTTAAATTCTTTCCAAGCTCAGACTTCTGCCATTTAGTCTGGTCAGGCTACCCAAAACTCTAACTCGTCGCCTCCTATCCATCGTCAATGCAACTGCCAAGCTAAGAAAGCAGAAATATGACACATCATCCCCAACCTCAGTGAATTCCATTGGCTGGGGATAATACGCAGGATTGAGTTCAACACTGCTACTTTTCCAGTGCCTCAAAGAGATAGCTCATCCGTATTTTGCATCGAAAGTGACTTGCCCCCGTGACTTGCCCAGTCAAAAACGATTTAGATCATCTTCTTTGTTGCTCCACTTCGTTCTGGCCGGGCAACTAAAAGGCCGTTCATGGCGGATCTGGAACCAACTTCCACCTCAGGTTACATCCGCAACATCCATTGAAGGCTTTAGAAAGTCTCTCAAGAGAGAGCAAAGTCCAACTCATCTCAGTCGTGCAACGGACTATAATCAAATAAATAATGAAGAGATAGCAGTGCGATTGCATGGCTTAATGGTTAAGTTTACGCCTCTCACGATGGCAGGCAGGATTCAAACCCCGCAGCGGGAGCACCTTCCTAATCCTCTAGCTATGCAATGGACGTTAATAAAACAATCAAGAGAGAGCATTTATTTGGTGGCCTTATGTCCCGTGATTCGGACTCTACCTTATTCTCTTCCTATTTGATTTAAATCATATTTACAATTAAATTCATTTTTAATATTTCGGGAGGGTTGAACACGTAAATCTCCCCTTAAATACGGACGTTCTTATACTTTTACAAAGTATTGTTAACAACTCTGATTATAACTAACGTTGTAAATGCAGTAAAACAATAATTAATCTAATCAGTGGCAGATCTAGAACACTTTGGAGGGGGCGGTACTGGAACCTATACCCGTTAAGGTCTCCCTTAACGCGCTTGCCCAAACTATAGTACTGCGGATATTTCAAGCCATGAAGAAGAGCCGACATTACAAGACCATAGAGAAACATGTGTCGACAAAGAGCAAATTCCAATGTGCCTCAAGGAGGAAGGTGATTCTAATTTTCGGACTCTGAATAAGAAAATGTACTCTAAACTTAAAAACCTCCTACCGCGGAGCGACCCGACAGAGAATCATCAGAGGATTGCCACGTCTTCGAACGTTTCGACCCAAACTCCTGACGTTCTTGAGGGGTGGGCCACATCTGTTGATCAGGCGGAATCTCTATTGGCGAAAACCTGACCTCTTCCACTTCATCGTAACGCAGCGCACGGCACCCCGTCATAACAGCCCTATTTTGTCGCCAGACTATTTTGACGGGGCTATTTTGTCGGGGCTGTTTTGACGGGATTTTTTCGTCCTGGGCTATTCATATGCGCACGTTATATGGTAATCAATGATACTCAAGGCGACCTCTGCTCATCGATTTCATATAATGCAAACTGAGCGTTATGTTTTCTTTAGAGCGACCAATCAGATCGGGCTGATGTCGGAATGTTTATTTTTTAAATGAACCTATCAGCTGGCAAAAGTATGGTAAACTACACTCAGGACGGAAACCATAAGGACACCCCATTATTTCGTAATAACTCGATAAAGAAACATTTGATTATAGGGAAATTTTAATATGTTATGTATTTATATATTTGTGATTATCTCTTAAATTTTCATCCAAATATGTTTATGCATTAATTTTAAAATTCCAAAAACATGATTTCGGGGCGTCCAATAACCATAAAAGACACTTGCAAAAATCATCGAACAATGACTAAAAACTTTGTATAAAAACAAGTAAAAGGTTTATTAATAAGAAATAATGTTTCCTTTATTTTCAATAACTTTAAAACATCTGTTATCCATTGATTTTATTAGAGTTTTTACGAATTTTCTGTCCAGTTCTTTCCAGGCACTCCTAATGGCATTTTCCAGGTCAGATTTTGAGTGAAACCGCCTTCCATTGTTGTAAACAAGTCTTGACAACATTCCTCAGACATTTTCTATAGGATTTAAGTCCGGGAAACAAGCTGGCCAACTCATAACTTTCAAATTTCTTCTCTGGAAAAATGTCTTTATCAACTTGGAAGTGTGGATCGGGGCATTATCTTGCTGGAAAATAAAATTTCCTCTATAATAATCTTTCCCAAAAAGCAACAGATGATTTCCTAAAACTTTGATGTAATCTATCAAAGACTGTCTCCCATCTAAAAAGGCTAATTCAGTCATTCCTTCACTGGAAATTCCTTCCCAAATCATCACCGATCCTGCTCCATGATTTCGAATAAAAAATGCTTCTTTTTCTAATCTCAGGTCATGCCAGTAGAATTGATGACCATCAGGTCCATCCGGGTTAAGTTTCTTCTCATCTAAAAAAATAATATTGCCCCAACCATCTCTGTTGGAGAGCATGGTTTTTGCCCATTCCACTCTTGCCAACTTGTGATGGGTTTTAAGAGCTGGAATCTTTATTCTTTTTTCATAAGATACCACTAGATCTCAAATATCTTAACACTGTACTTTTACAAATTCTTAAATCAAGTTCATTTCTAATTTGATTTGCTCCAAATTTACCTGAAGAAGCCTCTCTTACCTAAGAAGTCTCTGCTGACGAATCGTCAGTTTTTTGGGTCTTCCATGATCATTTTTTGCACCATAATCTTCAGGAGCTTTTACGTAGTTCCAGATGACTGTCTTGGATTGCTTGAGCTTTTTGGCAATTTCCCTGATCGATGATCGAATAATTTGCTTGTCTGAAGGCCTCAACCTGTTCCTTCTCCTTATCAGACAACATTTTTCCTCTAGCCATTTATAAAATAGTAATTTTATAAACTTCACATCAATTTTTATTTATTTATTTGATTATAGTCATTTGCATAACTGAGATGATTTGGGCTCATCAATTTTTATTTTATTTATTTATTTATTTATTTATTTGATTATAGTCCGTTGCATAACTCAGATGATTTGGACTTTAATTAGTGTTAGTAAGTTAGAAAAAATGAAAAGTATTAGAATAATAAATGCATTAATTAGTCATGGTAAAATTGTAAAGGACTCATAGTAAGCCGCATCTGTTTTTGCAGATCCACCGATAAATGATGTCCACACTTGCTGGATTGCTAAGCATGGACTCATCAATTTTTAACTCTCTTCGGGTTTATATATTGATAATATTTGCATAAAGTGCATTTTGGTTGCGTAATTATGACAAATTTCAAGTTTTATTGGAAATAAGTAAGGATGTCCTTAACGTTTTCAAACGGACCTAAAATGCTATTTTACATATTTTACAAGATCTACTCGTTAAATTTCTTTGAAATTTTGCAGGATGTTTTGTCTACCATAAAGAGATATTATATAAAAAAATTAAATAATATTGAACTTATATTTAACGAGTTACCACAAAAATATGGGGTGTCCTTAAGGTTTCCGTCCGGACTGTATATATAGAGATGAGTTCTGACGAGAGAATTCTTGAAGTTAGCAAGAATATTTCAGTTGGAGTCGTTTTTTAAATTTATTAGCCTTTTTGTTGTTAATAATGCTTTCCATTTCTTTTGAGTTGCACCGATTAACCCGAGAGTTAACCATGTCACAGAGTATATTTTTCTTACAGAGTAGTGAAAAGCCATCTCGCAAGAAGTACACCTGTAACCTAATCTTGCGAGAATTTTCTTTGACTACCGCAGTTTTGGTAGCTTCCAACACTTCCTTTAGGACCATATTATGTCGCCACGTAGACCTACAAGGGCATATTCGAAATTTGAGAGTACATGCTAGAGTGTCTCGAAAGAGCTCACATTTACAGTCTTCTGTCAAAGCCCATCTTCAAAAATTGCCTTTAGGAGGTCATAAATCGATGTTATCATAAAAGCCAAACGATGCGGAAACATCTTCCATATCTCGTTCCTACTTATGGAACGCTGAACAACATGTTCCCATGCGGTCCATCTAAGTTGCTACGACTGCTGCACTGTCTTAATGACACGATCTCGTTCCATTTCCCTCTTTCTCTTCTGAATAATAAGCCTTGCCCTAACCGATGGGCATGACTCAGACCTTTTTGCAAAGCGGTTCCACCAAACAGCTTGACGACCCTCCTGGATAGGATTTCGCACTTTCTCAAACCCAAGTTCTAAAAACTAACTTATCGAGTTCGTCCTGTGCTTTTAACTTCCTTTTGGCTCTCAGCAGTGGTTTAACTTTAAAGCAGACTTTACCTGATGTCCGCGGAATTGTTTAGCATCCACTGCGTTCTTATTTTGGAGACGATCTTATTCCTCCACTATGGATCTTAGTTGTAGCTTATTTATTTATTTAATAAGTAATGATATGTATTAGAATAATGAAAATATATTAGTTAGGTTAAAATTGTAAAGAGCTTAGAGTAAGCCGCTTCTATTTTTGCAAATCCACCGATAAATGATGTCCACACTTGTTGGATTGCTAAGCATGGACTCATCAATTTTTAACTCTCTTCGGGTTTATATATTGATAATATTTGCATAAAGTGCATTTTGGTTGCGTAATTATGACAAATTTCAAGTTTTTATTGGAAATAAGTAAGGATGTCCTTAACGTTTTCAAACGGACCTAAAATGCTATTTTACATATTTTACAAGATCTACTCGTTAAATTTCTTTGAAATTTTGCAGGATGTTTTGTCTACCATAAAGAGATATTATATAAAAAAATTGAATAATATTGAACTTATATTTAACGAGTTACCACAAAAATATGGGGTGTCCTTAAGGTTTCCGTCCGGACTGTATATATAGAGATGAGTTCTGACGAGAGAATTCTTGAAGTTAGCAAGAATATTTCAGTTGGAGTCGTTTTTTAAATTTATTAGCCTTTTTGTTGTTAATAATGCTTTCCATTTCTTTTGAGTTGCACCGATTAACCCGAGAGTTAACCATGTCACAGAGTATATTTTTCTTACAGAGTAGTGAAAAGCCATCTCGCAAGAAGTACACCTGTAACCTAATCTTGCGGGAATTTTCTTTGACTACCGCAGTTTTGGTAGCTTCCAACACTTCCTTTAGGACCATATTATGTCGCCACGTAGACCTACAAGGGCATATTCGAAATTTGAGAGTACATGCTAGAGTGTCTCGAAAGAGCTCACATTTACAGTCTTCTGTCAAAGCCCATCTTCAAAAATTGCCTTTAGGAGGTCATAAATCGATGTTATCATAAAAGTCAAACGATGCGGAAACATCTTCCATATCTCGTTCCTACTTATGGAACGCTGAACAACATGTTCCCATGCGGTCCATCTAAGTTGCTACGACTGCTGCACTGTCTTAATGACACGATCTTGTTCCATTTCCCTCTTTTTCTTCTGAATAATAAGCCTTGCCCTAACCGATGGGCATGACTCAGACCTTTTTGCAAAGCGGTTCCACCAAACAGCTTGACGACCCTCCTGGATAGGATTTCGCACTATCTCAAACCCAAGTTCTAAAAACTAACTTATCGAGTTCGTCCTGTGCTTTTAACTTCCTTTTGGCTCTCAGCAGTGGTTTAACTTTAAAGCAGGCTTTACCTGATGTCCGCGGAATTGTTTAGCATCCACTGCGTTCTTATTTTGGAGACGATCTTATTCCTCCACTATGGATCTTAGTTGTAGCTTATTTATTTATTTAATAAGTAATGATATGTATTAGAATAATGAAAATATATTAGTTAGGTTAAAATTGTAAAGAGCTTAGAGTAAGCCGCTTCTATTTTTGCAAATCCACCGATAAATGATGTCCACACTTGTTGGATTGCTAAGCATGGAACTCATAGAACGGATAGATTCGTGTTAATAGGGATTTCTCTCCTCAGGGCAGACTGGGCCGGACATTCCATGAGGAAATGCTGCACATTTTCTTTTTCCTCTTAGTTGTAGCTTTAACTTAGTGCCCTTTGAAGTCATATCACCCACTATAATAGCAACATGATTTCAATGTAATTTTACCACAAGTGCGCATTAATGTTTTTGCATACCTTAATATTTCTCAGTAAATTAATACATGATTAAATAAATAAAACACAATATATATATATACACAACTTATATTTAAAAAATGTTTTTAACATGCAATTTTTGAATAACGACTTTTAAAATGAGGATTTAGGTGCGTGTTATACGACGTTTTTGGTTAAAAAAGCATGGGCGAAAATAAGATATTAATGAATGTAAATATTGAAAGGCAAATAGTCATTGTGTCTGTTCAAATGAATTACAAGAAAGTAAATTGAGAGATGATTATGAATGCGACATACCATGTGAAGGCCATAGATACTGCGGGGGCACGAATGCCTTTTCTGTGTACATTAGTGAGTATGCAATAATTCATTTATTATTTATGTACAGTCAAATCACGATACTATGCCACCTCGATGCTATGCTACCTCGATACTATGCCACTCTCGCTATTATACCACTTTTGCTCGGTCCCGACAAAATTCAATATAAAATAAATTTATTATGCCACCCTCTACTTTCGCTACTATGCCACTATTGTGTGACTGTTAAAAGGCAAGAGTCGTGAAAAAGTCTGTATTTCTGCGCAATGTTCGATTATTTATAATAATCTAATGACTGTCTATATAAATTTACCCATCACTACACTAAATTAATTGAATTTTACTTTAAAATTTAATTTAAAATCTGGACGATTGTTATTCTTTAGGTGGTTCTAGAACCTTTCCCTTTTCAATTAGTCGTTCTTTTGTTATTTTTCTTCAAATTCAGCCCATAATGTCAGCTCAGAAACGCAAGCGAACCGACTTTACCCTGTGGGAGAAAAGGGCGTTTTTATTTGAGGAAATAAGACCGCTTTTACAAACCCTCGCTACTATGCCACTTTTGCTCGGTCCCGACAGGTGGCATAGTAACGAGATTTGACTGTATTTAAATACATTGTTTACCAATATTTTACCAATTTATTTCCAATGTCGTATTTTTAAATATTTACTAAATTATGCTTTCATTTTTAGTCAAACCTCCACTTCCATATTATGTTGGGTGTCATTATCATTACTATGATGGCAGTGGGAATCTTGACACTTCCTTGACAACTGTAAGATGTCTAAAATATTGCAAAAATTGGCCGTTCTTTACAATGATGGTAATTCTCATTTTTGTTGATTTACCCTGAAAATGTTACGTATGGTCTACAAAATTATTTTAGCTGTTCGTGTAATTTTTCAGTCTCTTTTATTTAAGTTCTTAGTGTAAAATATAATGATTTTAAGTTTGAATTTTCATGCTTGTTCGATTTTATAACAGACATTTCATTGGTACATTCTTTTAACAGTTTCAAATCTGTTTTTAACAGTTTTAACAGTTTCATTCTGAATATAAGAATGATTTAAATCAGGGGTTGGTAAACTAAAGCCCTCCAGAGCAGTGGGTTTCAACATTTTTTAGGCCCGACAGATAGTCCAGTCTGGACCTGTACTTGGTCTTTATCGCAGTAACAGCAGAAAATGCAGCTTCGCACAATTCATAGAAAATGGTAGCAGGATATTGATGGCTTTGTCTGACAGCAGCGGATACTCCTGGAAACACGCTAGCCAGAACGCCAACAGTGGCAGTCTGCTGAACTGCAAGCGCTGTGTCCTGTCAGACGACAATTCAGCCAATTGTTCATATTCGCGACCAGTTAAATCAGTTAGCTCGCATTCAAAGGGATTTCGAATCCAATCAAATTGACTGATATTGTCGTCGCCGAAATACTGATGAAAGTAATGCGACAGCTGCTGTAGGTGGTTCAATGCAATGACGCCTGTCAAAATATTGTTCACTGTTAGAAAGTTAGCCAACAACGGAAACATCGTAGGTGCTTTCTTCACATTTTCCCCTTCCTATGCAAAGTTTCTTCTGGAAGGCATTGACTTTGCGTTTTCATAATATTTGTGACAGGTCCTTGCAATGACAGATTTAAATATTTCAAATGTTAACAATGTCTACAAGATAAGCTAGTCTGGCAACACATGTCTCGTGTGTAAAGAAGATTTGTTATGCTGGTTTAGGAAAATGAGCAGCTCGTCTCGTAATTCACAAACATGCCGAACAACGCGACCGATTGATAGCCACCTGACTTCCGTGTGTAGCAACAAATGCATGTGTTCGGCTTCCATTTCGCGGCACATGTTTTTAAACAAACGGTGATTGAGCAGCCTGGCTTTGATGAAGCTAACAATTTTAATACATTTGGAAAACGTGCCAGCAAGATCTTCATTCATGTTCTTTGCCACCAAGGCTTCGCGGTGAATCACGCGGTGGGTTGATGCTATACATGTATGAGGCGCTGCTTGTTTCACTCGTGCGACTAAACCAGACTTACGACAGTCAGTCCTGCAGCGCCACCCGTTCACAGTCCAACACATTGTGTCAGGGGCCAATCCTGATTCTTCAAAAAATGCATCAAGTACACGGAAAAATTCTTCACCGGCAGCGGCTTGCAGAACAAAAAGTCTTCCATGAAAAGACGCGATGGAGGTTTTAAGACCGTCTGCAAAATATAAGCATTGTTACCGCCTTCTATTAAAAGCATTCCCTATCCTCAGTTTTCTGTTCCTGTTCACTTTTGCTTCCTTAAAGCCTGTACAGTATAATATTGTTCTTTTTTCTCTTTCTACTTCCACCTGAACAATGATTTTTGCCATGGTGATTTATTTGGTTTGGATTCAAATCCTCGACATTTCCATACATTTCGCATTCTTCGCATTTTTAAATCTTTAGAACTCCTCGTAGTCATTTTAGCGAAACTTTCACTAGAGTGTGTAAATCGACTACTATAATAAAACAAATCTTATCAAATTTTTTGATTTATTTACTAACATTTCAAAAATTATTTGTCACATAAGCAAGTCACATGACAGAACAGCATAATAGGTTCATCGCAAGAGTTTCACCCCGTTTCATCGATGCGTTAGCGAAAAAATCAATTCAAAAATTTCTGCTCATTGTTATCTGCAGTGAGGTCAGTACTTAAGTACTCATAGCTAGTATTTCTTGTTTAGATAAAAGCTAACCAAGCCAGGCAATACTTTATACAAGAAAAATCACTACTTTCCTTGATTTACCCCTTTGAAGCTATCATGTTTTTAAGAATTAATAACATATTATTAATAAAAAAGTTGTTAATAAACATTGTTAGCACATGAAAAATAACGAATAAAAAATTACATTGGCAATCGTAGCCGTCATCGTCGTCGTCATCGCCATCGTCGTCGTCATCATCGTCGTCGTCATCATCGTCGTCGTCATCATCGTCATCGTCATCATCATCATCATCATCATCATTATCAGCAGCAGCGGACTGAAAAATGGTTGAAAATCTCTGCTCCAGAGTACATTGTGTGGCGCACGTTGCGGTCTTACGTTGACGGTTTTTTATTGGATATAACTAATAATGTAATGAGCCGCAAAATTAATTTGTACAATATTTGCAAACCAGAACTGAAAGGTTAGGGAGAAACTAAAAATTAAATTTAGCGTGGCGCGTACAGCACAACAATCAAAGACAGTAAACATATTTACATTAAAAACTGCATATATGGACAGTTTAACATTGCAGCAAAAATGACCCTATGAGCGGTTTTGCTCTATATCAAGGTGTCTATGTTAAACTACAGGAAATAACAAACCCATACACATTGATAAATAAGAGACAATTTACCATATTTGTAGACAAGATTTAAGAAGAAAAAAATACTCAGCTATTACAATTTATTAAAAAAAACTTTTGATAATAGCTTGACTCTTAACTTTCTCTTAACTTTGCCAAAATTGCCTTGTCTTAAATCCTTGATAATTCAAATTACACCTTTTAAAGAAGGTGTGGAATTGGCGTAGAATAATGGCTCAGATGTTTTATTCAAGGCTCAAGGAAGGACGAATCGGCTTAAGGTGTAAGCATAACAGGCAAAAGGATTTGTTGAGGAAAATAGCAGCGAGGGCCTATCAATGCAAAGATTGCGTCCCCTAGTAAAAATGAATCTTCCAAGCCAATCTTCTACGAAAATTCTATTTTAAACATTTACCAAATAAAAGACTTTCTGATTGCTATTTTAATGTATAAATATTCAAACAATCTATTGCCTCATTCAATAACTTTTTTAAAGGTTCATTCACTCATATTGTTTGCAGTCCGTCGACAAATATAGACCTGAAGTTTCTCGAACCACGCTTAAAATATTTTCCTTGAAGTGCTCTGTCCCTCGCATATTTCACAACATAAAATAATAAACAGGAATCAACACGGATTTGTGAGTGGCAAATCCACTGTAGCAAATCTATGTGAATGCACGCAAATTGTTTGGAAGCACTCCAGTCCAGACATTCGGTGGACATCATATACCTAGACTTTAAAACGGCATTTGACTCTGTAGCGCACAACAAGCTTTTAACCAAATTACAATGTTAAAGAATCCATGAAAACGTTAAGGGGTGGCTCGCCAACTTTCTTTCACAGAGGAAACAGCGCTTTAATATAGGTGGAATTTTATCAAATATCGTTCCCGTGACCAGTGGTGTCCCCCAGGGCAGTGTGATTGGCCCCACACTCATTTTCATTGTACATTAATGATCTTCCGATCATATTCAAAGATACAGGTGTCGTTTACAAACTATTTGCTGATGACATTAAGCTATATTGCTTCCCAACTTTGTCCGAAACCCAACTGCAGTTTGCTATCGACAACGTAGCTCAGTGGAGTCACATCTGGCAACTGCAGCTCGCACCAGAGAAATGTCAGGTTTTCTCCGTTGCTGGCCGCAGAAAGAAAAAAAATAATCATGAGTACACAATCAACGGTCAGACCCTCCAACGAGTGGACATGATTAGGGATCTCGGGATAATGGTGGATCCAAGCTTAAAGTTTGCAGCCCACATTGACACAATCGCCCATAAATCTGCAACAGTTTTGTAAATGATTAGGGCATCCTTCTCCTCGAGAGACCAGGATGTTCTAAAGCTTGCCTTTTGCACCTTCGTCAGACCTATTCTTGAATATGGTACCCCAGTATGGAACACTCACCACAAATAGCTAATTGATAGAGTTGAAAATATCTAAAAACGATTTACCAAATCAATACCTTCAGTTGATAAACACCCCTACATGGAAAGGCTAAGGCATCTTAAACTTATTACCCTGGAGTGACGCCACCTCCTGTCGGATTAACATTTTGCTTAAAATTACTAAATGGCTTTGCGGACTACCACCTGAAGCATCTGCTACTCGTCCAGGATTACCCAGGCACGAAAGGACACATATTCAAACTTCGACATAGTAAATTTTCAACAGATGTCAAAAATTCTTTCTGCAATAGGTTCGTAAACCATGGAACGCAATATCAAGCAAAATCGTGAATTTAAATACAATTTCTCGCTTTAATGCAATAATACGCGACTTTGACTTCAATCGTTTCTTTTGGTATGTAAATTGTACAGACTTGTGTTAGTGGTCTCAAAGACCCTTCAGTTTGATGATTAATAAATAAATAAATAAATATTTGCTTCGATTACCATCACCATTACTTCCTCTAAGTCCATATCTGTTTTCAAACGTACTTACAAATCATATATCCCGATTAATTTAAATTACCTCATGTGGCTTTTCTGAAATTAGTCCGATTTCTTTTTGGAACTGCCACCTTATTTTTGAACTTCTGAACGATTTTTTTTAATTTTGTGACGTTGGTGTTACTCGGTTTACATTTTTTGTCATTGAAACAGGCAGCCCATCAGCCCGATTATTTTTTTTTACAAAAGTTATGACTAAAGTTAGCACAAAAAGTGCTTCTACTAGAGGGCACG
The DNA here is from genome assembly GCA_021613335.1 of Whitmania pigra. Taxonomy (NCBI): domain Eukaryota; kingdom Metazoa; phylum Annelida; class Clitellata; order Hirudinida; family Haemopidae; genus Whitmania; species Whitmania pigra. The sequence goes on along the minus strand of JAJTWR010000248.1, from coordinate 951,350 downwards.
ATTGTAAATTATATAGGAAGGCTTCTTAAGAAGGAAAACTTTAAAAAAATAATTATTTCAGCGCAAGGGTGGTTTCCTTATGGAATAAACTAGATAAGGAACCATTCATGCGGACAAGGTAGATACATTTAAGATTTACTTAAGTAAATTTGGTTATTAGAACTAAAAAGAGTGGTTATAACACAGATCTAGGTTTTCTTCACCACTATAAATAATTGTGTAATTATTATTTATATAAATATATAATTAAGCGGGTTTTTTAGTAACTGCGTTTGAATATTTTGTTTAATAAATTCCTCTAAAAAAAACATGCCATGTAAAAAACATTTAACATGTCATTGTTAAATCTTTCCTTTGTAAGAAATTTTTCAACATCAAAAATCACAAAAATCGCTCTGTTTGACATAAATTTTAAAACCAAAGATGTTAATATATTTATTCTTTTGCATTTATTTTTTATCGTAGAGTTGTTTAATAAGAGTTTGAACTCTCCAATAAATGCAGAACAGTTTTTCTAAAAACATTTTGTCACGAGATACATGACCAAAACTCATGATGTTCCACAAGTGGAACGTTGGGAGATAAAATGTCCCCTTTAAGAACAAAGTAATTTATTTGATAATATCTTCAAAATTTGACCTGATATAGCAAAGCGGCTTTCCGACTTGAAATCAGCATAAAAGACTGCTTAAGAAAATGACATGTAAGATATCTACAACTTGTTTTCCAATGTAATTAGCCAACTAGGGTGTCCCAAATTATAATCTCTTTTATGGAAAATTATAATGAAATTTAACATTAGTAAAGTAAATATGTGATATAAACATGAAAATGGCACTGTTGTGTTTAGTGTTATACATAACATTATAACTCTGTTGTTGCTTTTTTGTAAATTTACACTAATAATATTTAAATGATTATCTCTATCGTTAAAAGTTTGGGGATCGTTGTAAATGTTTGAAGTCACAACCATGGGATATACAAGAACCAGCACGTTATTGTTATAAAACCTGTTTTGGGGATCGAAGTCAAGGTTGCGGAAGTGAAATAGGAATGACTACATATAGAAGTAATGACAAAATTATAAAAAATACATATTTTATTGTTAGTCAATTAATAAAAAAAAAAGAAACATAATATTAGTACAACAGCTTAGCGATGAGCAATTCGTGAGTATAAGACATATCATATATATTACGTATGTACGTACTAAGTACATATCAAGTGCACTCAGCCCAATATCTATGGCAGGGGTACGTTTTTGTTTTATACTTTTAAGAAATTTCCTTTTTTAGTTTATTATTCAAAGTTTAATGATAACCAGAGGTAAATCATTGTCCGAAAACGAGAGGGGGAAAACTGAAGCCTCCAGGAATGTCAAATATTCAAGGGCGAGGATTGCTAAAGAGTATTTGAAATACCAAATACTTTCTTCAGTAGATCAAAATATTAAAATACATATTTTGATATACTTTTATTCAAAATACAAAATACTACAACATTTAACAGTATAAGGTTATGGTTTGCCTTTAAAAGCAGCTGTTGTTGAAAATGGTCATCAGAAAACATGATTTCTTTTTGCTAAATACCATCCCTGCATATGAAAAGATCCTCTTGACTGGCGAGGAAGGTGGTATATCAGTGTTGCATTTTACAAACAGTTTCTTCACTGTGGGATACTTATGCAAACTATCCAGAGATGTAGATTTGTAATCTATGTAATGAAGAATTTTCTTATCTGATACTTTATTGACAATAAATTTTTGAAAAATGGTTGGAAATTTTTGAAAAATAATAGAAACTAAAATAAAATTTTTCTAGTTTTAAAAGTTTTTTAGCTTTTATTTCGTTTCTATAATGTTTAAGTTATTTAATTTGAATTATTTCTATATCAATTTTATAACTGGTTTTAGTTGTACTAGTTTCAGTTACTGGAATATCTCTATGAACCAATGTAATTTTTTCTGATGAAACAAAATTCAAAATGAATTAATCTGATAACTCAGTTTTTTCATAACCTGAGAAAAAAGAAAAATTCATAGAACTGGAACAGTCATGACTTGGGCGGGAATTTCGCATGATTGTTATTAACAATAAAAGGGATGTTCAAAAGACTTTGACAAAATTGGACAAACTGCTACAATGGTGCAGAATGGTTTTCAAGACAACGAAGTCCAGAAATTTAACCCTGACAAGTGGAAACATCTGCAGTGATGTGTCCTTCGTCCCTTTTGTTGTGAAGATTCAGGACTTGGATTCTGACGCCAAGAATGATGCGGCCTCTGACGATTTATAAAGTCGGTCAGTCTGCGGTGGTGATATTTCAAGCAATTTTAAACCGATTTTCCAAAAGGTGGTTTGGCTTGCCGCCAGGCCTGACGTCGAACAACAGGAAATCCAAGATTAGACTGCCGTTACGGTCTATCGTTGAGAAATTCATGATCGGCAAGATAAAGGCACAGTGGATGTTAAATAACTCAGCAGATCCCAGAGTCAAGTCAAGGCACTGCTCAAATCAGGCTAAAGATTCAAAAAAGAGAAAGAGCTGGATTAAGCACAGAAAATGAGGGCTCACATTCAGACCTATCAAAATGGTATGCATTCAAGTCTATTTGTATTTGTGGATCGAGCCTGGACAAAACCAGATATAAAAACATGTTGACTGGCATCTATCAACTTTTGATGAGTCAGATGTTGCGTGATTGCCCTCTTTATTACTCGTTCCATCACTCTGCAACTTGTTGAAGTAATGGAGATTGGTCTATAGTTGCCGTAGTGTGTCCTTTTTTATAGATGGGTACGACCAGTGCTACATTCCATTCCTGGGGCAATTTTTTGTCTTTAAAAGTTTCAATATATGTGAGACAATAGCACAACAAACGATGACGCGCACCTTTTTAGAAATATATTGGGAATACCATCAGGTCCTCATCACAATGAAGAATCTAGTGTACAAAGTGTTTTATGTATGATTTCTCTCCATAGCTGGAGATGCTTCATCAATATTGTTGTATCTCTGTTTGTCCTCATCGTTGCTACTTCGTTTCCAAATTTTCCTAAGTTTCGATTTTGTCTGAAAAAGCCACTCCCACCTAATGTCTAAACTTCTGCCACTGTGGGACAGAACTTAAAAAACAAGATTCCATTTTATCTCTTGTAGATATTTATTGAGCGTGAGATAATCGGCTTTCCTGAAGTTGTGTGAAGGTGGATGGCACCGCCTGATTGCACAACCGATGAAACATTTGGTCTGAAGCTGATGACGTTGTAATCACTATTTTAAATTGGGCATATCGTTTCTATTCTGGTTTTTATAACTAAATCACTAAATCAAGCAAATTTTCATGTCTTGTTGTAACAAATTGATGAAGTCCAAAGTCATTTAAAAAATTCCAGGAACATATTGTAAATTCTTTTTCTTTTTTTTCTTTTTTTTTTTGAGCAATTTTATTAATCATCAAAATGAACAAAACAAATCAAACAAAAGAGACACCAATGTACGGATTAATAAAGAACTCATGGATCAGCTTTAAGGAAACGCAAGCTGACCTTGAAATATCAATTAATTAAGAAAACGAATAATAAACCCGTCAAATAAACAGTTAATCAAGAATACCACGAACGAAGTACAATTTGTAGGACAATTTAAATAATAAATATAATAGCATGAATGGTCCAGTCTGTGTATGATTTTTGATAGATGAAGGAATGGTGTTGTATAGTCTAGGTCCGTAACATGTTATTGAAAAGAGCTTGAGGGTGGTTTTGGCAAAAGATGGACTATATTCATGGGTATGACGGAGGGAGTATTGTAGGTTTAGTGTAGTTGACACTTTCAGACTTAAGACCTACAAATTTATCTGGAAGGGCATTCTTATTACAAGAGAACATAAATATGGCAGTTTGAAGACTATGAATTTGTCGAAGAGTTAGTAAATTGTCATTCATAAAAGTCAATTCTGTATGAGATGAAATTGGCAGTGAGAATATTATACGGATGATACGCTTTTGTAAAATACATAGTTGGTTTAAACGAGTGTGAGAAGTAGATGCCCATACAATATTACAGTAAGTGAGATATGGATAAATAAGGGAAAAATATAATAATAATGCTGTCTTGGTATTTACGAAAGGACGGATTCTGGCAATGATACCAATATTCCAAGCTATTCGGCCCTGTATATATTTTATGTGTGCATGCCAGGATAGATGTTCGTCAAGTATAACACCAAGATAACGAAAGCTAGTGACTCTTATAAGATCAATATTATTTGTGGAAGGAAGAGACTCCCAAAGTATGGCCTTTTTTGGAGAATGAAATATAATGAAATTTGATTTGGCTATGTTAAGTGTAAGTCGATTAGCAATAATCCAGTTATTGATGTTATGAAGTTCCTTATTTAAATATTGAATAAGATTATTGATGTTGTCACCGGAAGTATAAACAGCGATGTCATCAGCATATAATAATGCCTTAAACAAATTAGATGTACAATTGAAATCATTCATATACACAAGAAAAAGAAGTGGACCTAAAATAGATCCTTGAGGTACACCATAATTTACCATGAGATTTTCAGAGTCTGTGTTATTACAAACAGCTTTTTGCTTTCTACTAGCTAAATAATCAACGAACCAGTTTAAAATTATGCCTCTAAAACCATAATATTCAAGTTTAAAAAATAGAATTTGGTGATTCACAGAATCAAAGGCCTTTTTCAGATCAAGAAAACAGGCAACGAGAACTTCTCCAGAATCTACAGCATTAGAAATATCAGACTGAAGTAATAAAAGAGGCATATAGGTAGAATGATTCTTCCTAAAGCCAAATTGTGAAGTGTTAAAAAGATTAAATTATTATGTCAAAATATTCATATAACCTATTATGTGCAATTTTTTCAATGAGTTTGGAAAAATACGGTAAGATGGAAATTGGTCTATAATTATTGAATTGACTATAATCTCCAGATTTATGTATCGGAATGACTTTAGCAAATTTTTATTCTAGAGGGACAAGACCAGTGCAAAAGGAACAATTAAATATTGACGATAAAGGGTCTGCAATTAAAGGTATGAATTCATGTACAATATGTGGATCAATATCAATACCAGAGCTATGTGATATTTTGAGTGTACGAGAATGTTTTATTATCTCCAAAGGATTTGTTGGAAGGAAGCTCATAGATTGTACACTTGGTTGAGTAAGGTATGTTTCGAAGCTATTATTTGAGTAAGTAGAAATGTTGCTTGCAATCGACTCACCAATACTGGAAAATTATTGGTTAAATTGGTTTGCAAAAGCCTGAGATGTTAGTAGTTTACCATTATCATCAAAAAGCAAAAAAATATCCATTGACAGATTTTGGTATCCAATTAAAGATCTTATTAGACTCCAGGTTTTGTGCATATTTGATTTATATTCTGAAAATAGTTTGTTGTAGTAAGTCTTTTTGGCATGAAATTTAACTTTCTTGAAGGTATTTCTATATTTAACAAAAGCTTTCTTATTTTGCTCAGAAGGGTATTGAATAAAATATCTATAAAGTTTATTCTTTCGTTGACAAGATTTGAGAAGTGCAGAAGTCATCCACGGTTGCTTACAATTTTTTGTGGTTCCAAATTGAGACACTAAAGGAAATGACTTGTTATATAGATCAGAAAATAAGGACAAGAAATTGGTGTAAGCTAAACATGGATTATTTTCTTCAACATATTTGTACACATTTGACCAATCACACAAATTAAGTAAACTAATAAATTTATTTTTGCATTTTTGGTTATTAATCCTGAATTGTTTAGGTTTAGGACTGTTAGGGTAAAATTTGAGGAGAACTTGAAGAAATATTGGGAAATGATCAGAGATGTCAACAAGGATTTTAGATGTACAGTTATAGAGAGGAAAATTTGTGAAAATATTGTCAATTACAGTTTGAGAGTGAGGAGTAATTCTTGTGGGTTTTGTAAATACTGGAATTAAAGAGCAAGAAGCAATGTTATTATAAAACTGTGATGATGATTGATGTAGAGAAGCAAGAAATTCTAGCTTATTCTAAGAGAGAAACATAGAGGTTTTGAGTTGGCAGGCTTGCGTCCTTGACCTTGATCCTATTGAAGATGCTTGGGATAAGTTGTCCAGACTTGTGTACAAATATGGAAGACAATTTATCTCCAACTCAGAATTGGAAGATGCCGTCAGGATTGTCTGGAATAGGCTGTAGGCAAAAGTTATAAAAAATGTAGACAAAAAAATGCTTTTTAATTAAATTTAAAGAAATGATAAAAAAAAAGAAAGCAATTTTTTAAATAACATTTTGTGTAAAAATCAATAAATTTTTATTGGTTTCATTCACTTTTGACTTTTATGCCATTTTTATTTGGTAACCACAAAATATATTTTTGGGATATTTTATAAAGCTTAAAATTAAGACTTCAACAAATTCAAAACATAACGTTGAAAGCACTATATAACAATAATAACTGAGCAATTTGCATGGCATATTAGTTGAGATATAACCAAAATATGGTACTTGTCATGTATATTTGGCCGAGTGTATTTGACAAACAAACGTTAATGAATCAAAATAAATATTTTTACAATATAATATTTGTTTCACAATCAAATTTTAAAGTATTTGTTTAATACTGACTCCTACCTTGTATAATTTATAAAAAGTTGATTTTGTCTTAGTACAAATTTTAAAAAGACTGATGTCATGTATTGCAATGTAAATATTAGTCGCTGTATGTGAGAACATTTGCAATAACCAGTTCAGTAACCTAAGAATTATGTTGACATTAAAGATGTAACCTGTTCTCCTATTCCAGCGGTTCTCAGCTTTTCTGGTGCTGCGACTCCTCGGTAAAACTTGCCATACTTTGCTAACCAAAAACTATAAAATTTATTAGACTACCTTTCACTCAGTTAACTTCAATGTCCTTGTTATGCCTTTGACTTTTCTACTTGATGACCAGCACAAAGACTGCTTGTTATTGGAAATGAGAAGCGTAGACCAGAAACGTAGCTAGGGTTGTATCTGTGATTTTCTTATTTAATGAGGAGCCAAGAAGTTATATTGGTGTATATCCGGCTTTCAACAGCGAATATGTGACAGAAATCATAAAGCATTCTTTGTCAACTGTGGCTGCCTGATCCAACAATATCAGCTCCATTAAGATGCAAAGGTATTGTAGGGATAAGATGTCGCTTTAACTCGGAACTAAACCACATTGCATCCGCTTTATTAGAGTTAAGATGGAGACGGTTGCCCAAGCAGCAATCGCTACATGCGTCATCGTACACAAGCTCTAGGCGTGCAAGACAAAGGATGCAGGACACTAAACTCCTCCCACTTGCACCATCGCATACACCCGTCTCTAGGAACTCTAGGCTTACAAGACGTGGAGTACAGGACAATGAACTTCGCCACAAAACTTCTCCCGGCTACAAGCATGCAGGACGACGCTAATGACTCAGCGCATAGCAATGGACTCTTTTGTTTAAAGTCTTAGCGAAAGTCTATTTAAGCAACCAGAAGGAGACTCACATCAGCTCGCCTCGTTCGTCTTCTATTTCGCGGCACACCTTCATAACAGCCCGGCGACAAAATAGCCCCGTCAAAACAGCCCCGTCAAAATAGCCCAGGACAAAACAGCCCCGTCAAAACCACCATGACAAAACAGCCCCGTCAAAATAGACCCGGTGTCAAAATAACCCAGGACAAAATAGCCCCGTCAAAACAGCCCAGTCAATACAGCCCCGACGAAACATCGATAAAATTGGTTCATTGTGGATTTGTTACATGTTCACATGACGTGATGATAAGGTGTGGCTCGAATATGTTGTACGTCAATCGATAACATAGATTAAATTCCAATTCAAACCTTTCATTGTAAACATTGCAACCGAAACTCGGGGAAGGATCAAAAGAAGGTAGACGATCAAAGGAACCTTCGTGACTTGATGAGTATCTGGTAAATTCTCTTTGTGCAGATGGCACATGGTGCTTGTCAATCGATAATTTCTATTAAATATCAACTTGAAAAGTCTATGTAAACTAAGGAAGTAGCCGGAATCTTAATAATATTTTAGACGATAAATCTTCCCCTTAATGAAATTCCCTGATACCATTTAAACTCATAAGGGTCTTAAAAGCATTCAAACCACTAACTTCGAATTAAATTTGGAATCAGTTAATAAATTCAACTCACAAACATTTTTTAAATATATTTACTGGGCTATTTTGACGGGGTTGTTTTGTTCTGGGCTATTTTGACGGGGCTATTTTGTCGGGGCTATTTTGTCGGGGCTGTTTTGTTGGGGATGTTTTGACGGGGCTATTTTGTCGCCTGGTTGATATGACGGGTCACCCTACTTCGCTTGGTTTTGACTCATTCCTCGTTTTCGCTTGGTCGCATCGGCTCTTGTCTCGATGGGCTCTAGACACTTGTCTCCGGACTCTATCTCGTGTTTGTTAATAAACCTCTAAAAATTAAGAGTGTTAGTTTTATGTTGTGGTGCCGCAACACCTTACATCAGCAAGATCTGGAATGCAAAGTTAAGGGAAACATAAAGAATCAAAGTATTATCAAAAGGGAAATTTAAATTGTAACAGCTGAGTATTTTCTTTTTAAATCTTATCAACAAATGTGATAAATTGTCTTCTATTTCTCATTTTGTAATTTTTTGTATCATTTTACTATTTCCTATAGTTTAAAATAGACTTTGATATACGGCAAAACCGCTCATAGGGTTATTTTTTGGCTGTAATGTTGAACTGCCCCTATAAGCAGATTTTACTATATTCGATTTTTTCCAATTTAATAATTTTATAGTTCGTCCCCGGACGCAATATATCTTAGCTATGCCTTTGAAAGAGACGCAAAACAATCTCAGACAAAATAGGACATGATGTACAAGCAGTTGGCCCAAAAGATTAAGCGACCTACTAGAGAAATCATTATACGATAAGTCGCTGGTTCAGCGATATCCTCTTGTGGATTCTCCGGAACAGCAAATTGTGTGTTAGGTATATTAGGAAAACTTCTTCAAGTTTGAAAAAACACATCATTCCATTTTTGTTTCTTTCTGATTCAACAACATTTTTCCCCAACATGTAAGCTTTCTTTTCACCTAACATATTTCAACACTGTCACATCGAATTGTTAATCTAGCCGTCCTATTACAGACTGGCATGATTATTAGGTGCTAAATAAAGTAACTTGTGCTAAAAACAAAGTACCTTAATCAAAATATGTTTCTAAAAAGTGTTTTAAAAATTTTTAGTCTCAGGCGACCCCTGGCAAAAACGTCAAGAGACTCCCTGACCTTGAGAGCCGCTGTCTTATTCTATTAGACAAAACGGATCTTTTCCAGATAAGCCCCGCCAAAAAGTTAACCCCCCGCCACCAAAAAAAAAAGAATATAAAACAGAGGATATGAAATTTGTACTTTTAGTTTTTATTGAAGAGGGTAAAATTAAAACATGTCATTAATAATTTTCATGAAAAGGTCCGTATTTTTGTACCTTTACCTCCAAGATCGGTGTGTGCCGCATTGGCTCTTATTCTGCATCTTGTAGACGTGCCACAAAGATTCGATGGTTTGTGTGTGAGCTCCACTCGTTGGATCCACAACGTTTTCTATATGATTAACCGTTTGATGATTATAAAGTTGAAAGTGTCATCTGGTGACCATTGTTGCATAAACGTTGCTGATGGATCACTCCGTGGCAAACAAAAAACATATTGCCGTCACCTTGTCGTGAATGAGAGTCGAAAGTTCATTTCAGGTTTTAGGTCCGAATGTAGAAAATATTTGCACAAAATGGGCACAGAGGTGGATAAGGAGTTGTTTTGATGGCGTGTATTTAAATATTCAAATGTCCAGACATCAGAAATTGGATGCGTGCATGAAATTAGAATGGCGGGGCTTAACTTTTCGTGAGTACAATTTTATCATTAGTGGCGGGGCTTATCTGGAAAAGATCCGACAAAACAACTTTCAAGTTCAAAATTTATTTTAAAATCAATTTCTAAAGTGGGAATTTATTTACTCTATTGCTTCCTATCGACAGCATGCATAAGAAGTAATTCTCTGATTTGCAACAACTTCTTGAGGTGCGCCCATGACTACGATATGTACGGAGTTTGCGACGATAATGGATGCCAATCAGGGTTTAGCGGTGAATATTGTATGCATAGAGGTAATTTAACTGCTTTCGGATTCTTTGATTTTTATATATCGGTGAATAATAATCACTGAAAGACCGATAATTTTTAGCCTAGAAAATATGTAAGAACGTTGTGCTTAGTTATATTTAGCCAATCTTATTTTTTGTTTTGAAAGTTTATTATGACTATGACAATATAGTGAAGGTGTGCTGGAACTAGGTAATCACTCTGCATTTTATTTTGCGCCTCTACTGAGGGAAATTCCTGGCTGCGAACATGAAATATTAAATATGTTGCCATTACCACCGCATATAGGGACACAGACAATTGATACTTTGACTAAATATTACAAACGTATCAAAGTTAACCGATGCATACTTCCATTTACCATAAGGACATTCGTCGAAAATTAGTTCTTTTTAGAATTGTTTTTCTGGAAGACATTTTGTGATAATTAAAATTATGGTCATCAATATTCACATTAAGATTATGTGATTTTAAATGTTCTTGAAAATTAAGAAACGATGTCGTCAGCTCTCCTAACACGATTATTTTGTTACTGATTTTGATACTGTTGGTATTGTTTTAGATTTTACCTTAACCACAACCACCACAACCACCACAACCACTACGACCACGACTACAACCACAACCACTACCACGGAAATTGCAACACTACCTACAACACTTACCAGTAAAAGTCTATTTACATATATTTAATTACACTTTCTTCATTGTATATTTTTTATCTGATGCTATTTGCTTATGTTTAATTTTGAATAAATGATAATCATTAACTTTATTGTTTAATACCTCATTTTAAATTGTGATACTTTGCTTTATTTATAGACCAGACTGATGATGAGGATGAGGATAACAAATTATTGAAGGAATTGAGAAATATTTTACCATTAATAATCGGCGGAATCATAGCTCTCTGCTGTATCTTATTAGCTTTAAGGTTTGTAAAATGTCGAACTGCGTTTCGTTTTAATTTCTAGAATTGTTTTCAACAGCGGATCAACGGAAGAGGAAAGTTCAACACCATCCTCATCTTCGGGGAGTAAAGAATAGTAACAAAAATTCAGGAGATGGGACGATCTTCTAAAATTATATTTTATTTTATTTTTTCTTAATACTTTGCATAATTTTTAGCTCAAAAAGCATTAAGCGGATGGACACTTTAATTATAATATAAAAATTAAAACTTAAACAAAATAAATATTAGACCAGCATTCGATCATTTAATGAATTTATATTTGAAGATTAATTTTAATTCAATTTGCTGTCATTATAGGTTATTGACCTCATTCCAAAGAAGTATTTTGTGATCTATTAACCAATATTATATTTCCTAGCTCTTCAACAAAATATTTTGAAAAAATGCAAACTTACTTGAGAAATGTTTCGAAAATAAATAACTATCGTAGAAATATAAACTTTTAAATCGATCGAATAATTTTTTAAATGTAGCTAACGCGCTTCTAATCGCACCATATTATTTTACAACTAATTTTCCAAAAGACTTAATTTTTACACCAAAAAATTTTATTCATTAAAGTAATTTATAAAGTTTTTTGTGACATATAGAGCATACTCGGTCAGTTGATTACAGCATGGTCAGATAGAGAAAATAACTGTTCACACCGTGTTTGCTGAAGAAGCCATTTATTTGGATGCTGGCATAGCAACAAGGGCATATGTGCATGCTAGGCATCGGCGGAGAGACACCGTTTGACCGCCTGACAATCATTTGTATAGCGCCGCATCCAACTTTGAGGTGGTGCAAGCTGGGTTGCGAAAACGACACGTAACGACAGTTGCTTGTACCAAATGCCAACTGTTTTGACTTGTGCTATTTTGACGGGTCACCGCATTATCACGCATCATGGCGTGATTCCAACCTGTTAAATTTGCTCAGAGGGTAGCGCGCCTGCGTACCTTTGTGGCGGTGCAAGCTGGATTGCGTAAACGACACGTAACGAATGTTGCTTTTACCAAATTTAACAGATTGGAATCAGGTCATGATGTGTGATAATGAGGTGACCCGTCAAAATAGCCCAGGTCAAAGTAGCCCAGTCAAAACCGTCGGCGGCACCCCGTCATAATAGCCCGGCGACAAAACAGCCCAGGTCAAAATAGCCCCGTCAAAACAACGATGAAAAAGTAAGAAAAGACAATAAAACTTACGAACTCTAAGGAATAATTACTTCAGCACTAAATTAATTTAAAAAAAAAAAGTAATTAATCTTTGGAATAAGCTCTATGAGGAAACATTATATTCAGATTCGCTGGAAGTATTAAAAATACGACTATCGAACTGTGAATACTGATTTATGAAGTAGGAGTGGTTTGTCACACAGACATTAGTCTCCTTAGATCACTATAAATTAATGTCTGGTATTGTTATGAAAATGTGACAATGAAAGATATAGATCAACTGGAACACATATTTACAAACCTGTGTCCAGAACGACGCCGGGCTGATTAATATTCATGTATTAGCTAATTTAGGCGCTATAATTGGACAAATGTCTTCCGAAAGTAGGTCACATGCATACTGCACGTATAGTATAAGATTTAATAAGATTTTATCTATCAATATATTGTAATAAACGGGGGTCCTCAAACTTGTAAGTTAGCTGATAAGTTATTAAGCGCTTGATCGAACTGATTAGTTCCATGGATTTTAAGAATTTATAGGATCAGGTATGAGATTTTGGGATCTGTTGTGGAATTATAGAATTCAGGAATACGAACTATTTTTGTGATTCATCAGCTATTTTTGGAACCGTTTGTTGGACCACGTGTAAGAACAAGATATTAAATACCATGGCCCCCGTCAAAACAGCTCGGCGTCAAAATAGTCCAAGACAAAATAGCCCCGACAAAACAGCCCCCTCAATATAGCCCGGTGACAAAATAGCCCAAGACAAAATAACCCGGTCAAAATAGCCCCGTCAAAACAACCCCGTCAAGATAGCGGTAGAATTGGTTCTTTGTTGATTTGTTACATGTCTACATGACGTCATGATAAGGTGAGGATAATTTATATTAAATACCAACTTGAAAAGTCCATGTAAAGTGAGGAAGTAGCCGGAATCCTAGTAATGTTTTAGACGATAAATCTTCAAACCACTAATTTCGAATTAAATTTGGAACCAGTTATCGGTTAATGTATTCAATTTACAAATTTTTTTAAATACATTGATGGGGTAATAACTTATTTGTTTTTTATTTACGTGTGTTGTGACCTGAAATAGTAACTCCATTTTAAAATTAATTTTTAATATAATTAATAATTTAATTAATTTTTGCTAGTCATAACAGGAATTATATCGCAGTGACAATAAGTGCAATTTTTTTATCGTAACTATGCTAAATTGCAACAAATATTTTCAATTTTTGGTTTTCTCCAAATAGATCTCATAGTAGGTGAATTAATTTTTATATTGGGAGCAGTGCCGGATTACCAATTAGACAGAGTAGGCAACTGCCTATGGGCCCCGAGACTTTTAGGAGCCCCATGACGCCGTGACAAAAAAAAAATTTTTGTAGAATTGCATCTAAGTTAGAATAAGTTAAAAATAGATTTTGCGCTCTCCTTCCCCCTATCCACAAAGAATCTATGTCAGGTTACATCCCTTTGTGGGCATCCATACACCCCTAACAGCCAACAATTATGCAGACAACACAGAAGTTTAATAACATTAATAATGCAACGATTTGTATAGAAACACAGCCTAAGTTATTATTATATTGCTCAATAACGGTCTTAGTAACTAGCCTCTGATTATCAAAAATGAACGAACTTTATTATTCTCAAAAAAAAGTTGCAAGTTAATTTTAGTGAAAAGACAAAAAAGAAAGATATTAAGCGATTGAAGTCAATAAAATGCACACTCATCGTCATCAGTAGGGAATGGTCGTTAAAAGTTGTATATGTATTATATATTATGTTATTATTATATATAGTAATATAATATGTAATATAACTATATTAGTTTTATAATATAATTAACCATTAATCATAAAACATAAAAAGCTTACGCAGAAAAGCATAAAGCAAAAAAACATAACGCCCTTAGAAATATTTTTGAGCAGACCAGCGATAGCTGTTCGAGGCCTAATGACATCAAGCATGTTGTTTCTGTAGTTATCTTCATGACTTCTAGGATAACTAATGGTATTATCTCTGTATGGAGAATTAAGAATCAAGGCATCTTTGTATCCTCTTGGAACTGACAGTGCCATGAAAAGATTTTCTTCGGTCACCTGAATTAATTTTAAAATTGCTTACTCGGGAAATAATGTAATTTTTAATTTATTAACAAAGCCCAGGTTTAAAAACTGTTAAAGAAATAGAACAATATCTGCCAACTCACTTCATCGATTTCTTCAAATGTGAACATCTCCAACAAATCATCCATCAAATAACCTTGTTGAGGTGGTAGAACCAGAAAAGGACTGCCAACAAATAATAATATTATAATTACTAATAAAATGATTAAAACTACTTATTTAATCAAATAATAAAAACTCTCACCACTTTTTCATCGTAATCTCAATCAACCAAGGCATTTTAGCACGTTGTGCTGGGTCAATTAATGCTTTATTAAGGTACTTCTTAATAAATGTGTTATTATGTCTTAAAACTTCATGGTCGCTGAATGCAGTTCCTACATTCTGAAATAAATTCATACGGCAAGAATTATAATTGTTCAAATCAAAAATTGAAATATTTTAGTTTAAACCATTTTAAAGCTCGAAACAAACCTTAAGAATGTCTTTGCGCATTTTACAGGTTGTGTTTAAAATGGACATGACATGCAGCCATTTCATGATGTTATCGTATAAGAAGTACTTCTCCATCGTATAATCTGGTTCTCCGGAATCCGACGATATCGTTGTCCCATCATTCATTACAATATAATCATTATCCTCTCTAATCATACAATTAATGCCTTTATCGTTCAAATAAGGTGTGATATCGTATCTATTCCTTCTGTCGATAGATCTGAATATGTCTTCCATATGTTTGTAATTCTAAAAAATCAGAATGAACAATTTTAATAATTTATTATGATAAATTTAAATTGTGAATTCTTACTTCCAATGCACATTTGAGCAATTCAAATAAGTCGTCGATCACTGCAATTAATTGTTTATATGGCTCAATGTCATATTTACTCTGATTGTCTAATGCTTGAAGAAAGTCCTTTATGCGCTTGTTTCTTTCTACTTCATTCTTAGCAGAAACGAAGAATCTATGAAGCACGTTGAAGAAATCATGCCTAATTGGCATGTTCTTTAACAATGTAGTAGTACATCTTCTGTATTCACTGTGTGTCTTTTTGATGAAATTAGAGTCGAATGTCTCCTTTAACATCAAAGTTATGCATGATATTACAGTGATTGTGAATTAAACTGGGTTGTGCTTTACAAAAACTCTGTATTGTGATTCATTTAAATTTTAAAGGCTAGAATGAAGTGATCAAGTCACATTTAAATCGTCATAAGGCTCAAATAATAAGAAACAGCTACCTTACCAAGAGCGTTATGGTTCTAGCAATGTCTTTGGCATGTCTTCAGCAACAATGCATTAAATATTAGATTTTGTCATCGTGCATTTTTATGTACAGGGTGATCGGAAAGTAACTCCTAAACTTACAATGCTGTATTTTATTATATTGTAATATATTTTTAATATAATAAAATATATTCCATTCTCTAAGTTGTATTCTTGTTTTGTTTTCTTTCTTTTTTTGATCGTTTATTTTGTTAAAATTGGTTCGAAATGAAATTTCTGAGTAGTGGCTGAGTTGAACTCGACCAAGGTTGATATTTGATGATGGTATTTTGAGTGCTAATGATGATGGTGGTGATGGTAGTGATGTTGATTGTGGTGATAGTATTGTTGATGAAACTAATTGTGATGCTGATGTTGATGGCGATGATTATGTCATCACTACCAATACATTAATTATCTAATTTAATTTAAATAAAATTACACCTTTATCTTCTTTTCATTTTGTGTAAGAATTAGTTATAACAAATTATTATTATTATTTACAAATATGAAGTTACTTCTCGATCACCCTTTAGTTTAGGAACAGAAAAGAGAAAAAGATGTTCATACCGGAGATAAGTCTCCATAAAAGGATATCAGTGGATCAAGCGAATATCTTCCGGTTGTCCAATTTTTTTGTAATATTAAATTTGCTGTGAAAGAATACATTGAAAATTAAAGCATTAACCATCATAAATTTTAGCAAAATACGTTCCCACATTTTTTTCTAATAAAAGAAGTTATTCTGTCTCTGACTGGATTTTTTGCTGGCGGAATCATTCGTAGAGTTAGCATTAATATGACCAAATTTTTGTCATATTTAACAGAATAACTTAATTTGTCTGAGCCAATTTCAAACATTTTCAGGTAAAGACATAATTTTGTTGCATCCATTGTCTTTAAAAACTCATCATAAACGCTGTTAAAAGCAATATTTCTTAAAAGTGAGCAGATTATTCCATTGTATGAAATGTTCATCAAGGAACATCATATTGAAACTAACTTCAGCAATCCAGAAAGAATACCTGGTTCAACGTCAGAGTAGTGAAATAAATGAAGATATGTTGTGTCCAACAGACGGCTATTTACCGTCAAGGCCTAAAAATATTCTTTCATGCAATTCATGGTTATTTTATTGTTTTTAAGCAATTATTAAAAAATTTATTCTAAAGGATAATTGTTTTTAGTAAAACAATCTGATTTATCAAAAACATCTTACCAAATCTTCGTAAATAAAACGATATGATTGCAGCCATTTGTTACATTCTAACTTTTTCAACGGCTTCGGACATGTCAATATAAACTCTTAAAATAAGAATTTTTATTAACAATTTCAAATCAATTATCATCGTCACTGTTACTAACTCCGAGACTTATTGGCGGTTATAACATCGTCAGCATCTGAATACAACACATCATCGACTTCAAATAGACTAGAGTCTTTTATACTGTTTGGAATCATAAGTCTGGAATTTTTGAATAATGTTGTTTACATTATGACTAGACACTTAAAGTTACAATTTTACATGACAAATTGGATGGATTCACAATTCTCCGATGAACGTTAAAACCGACCTTATTGTTGCTGCTAGTTCTTTAAACTTTCTCAGACGTTCGACAGGAGACTTAACGGTTAGGTATTATTTATTTTGATTTTTTTTCATTTGGTCATCAAATAGAATCATGAAAACTAACCATGTTTGCTTTTTCCTTAGCGTCCTCTTTAAACATTTCATTTATCTTTCTAATAACTGAAAATAAAGTAACAACACTCCAAATTGCAATTATTAAAATAATTTTGTTTTAAAGTTTGCGATACAGTATTAAAATTTTTTTTAATGTTTAACAATTTTATGCTTACCTTTTCCTTCGCTTTTGAAAATAATGTTAAGCGGGGGAAAACATGCGATCGCACCATCCTAAAAAAAATGTTACTTTAATTGCATCTCAGAAAATCCCTTTTTGAGCAATTGTCTGAATTAATAATTATACTAATCAAAAAATTAAATTTAAATTAAAGGCTATGCACATTACGATGTTGTACTTCAGCGCCGCAACATAGTAAATGTAACGACTGGAAAAAATTATTGTCAATAGCTTATGAAATCTTCGCTAGGGCTCCTAGAGTCTAGGACAGAGGTGCACAACCCGCGGCCCCCAGACAACTAGTCCATTTTGGCTATTTGCGGCCCTAACAGAATTTTAAATCGATGCACCCGCCCATCTCTTTTTAATAGTACTGTTCGCACATCCTATTTGTTCAGCTTTTCAGAAGGAATACCAGTGTGACTTCAATAAATACCACGACAGTTGTGAAGCGTTACTAAAGGAATTTAATGAACGTTTTGATGCATTCAGGGAGCATAAAGATTTATTCAATTTCATCTGTGACCCTTTCTCTTGTGCTGTAGAATCCGTACCTGAGCAATGTCAGTTAGAAGTCATTGATCTTCAATGTTCACCAGAATTAAAGTCTGCGTTTCAGCATAACTCCATTTTAACTTTTTATGGAAGTCTAAGTTCAGTTAAATATGGAGCGGTCAAAGATTTGGCTTGCCGAATCTTGTCTGAATTTGGCAGCACAAACGTGTGTGAACAAACGTTTTCAGTCATGAACACAAATAAAAATAAACTGAGATCATCTTTGACTGATGATAATCTTTGTTCGATTTTGAGGCTTGCAACAACAGAACTCGAACCCAATATTGACAATGTTGTTGCAACCATTCAGGCTCAACCTTCTCATTAAAATACTAACATTTAATTATTCATACATTTTTAAGTAACGTTATTTTTTTTATGACATTCATTAAAAATTTGCATTCTTTGAGTTGTTTTATTGTGTGATCTATGTGCACGCTGATGCGGCCCCTGGCGCCCAGGGACTAAGTAATTTTGGCCCTCAGGCTGAAAAAGGTTGTGCACCCCTGGTCTAGGACCTAGACTATTGAACGAAAGAGACAATATAACGAAGAACGAATTAGACCTTATAACGAATTTAAACTCGTTATAAGAACCAATTTGTTATATGATCCAATTCGTTATTTCGTCTACCACAATATTTAAATAATTTTTACATGACAAACACAAATTTTAACCGACGAATAAAAGATAATATATTTAAATTGTTAGCCAGAGTTTTAGAATTTGTGCTTCGTTCACCAGTATTGTAAAACCGGTGGGGCTACGTATTTGTAGTAATATTTGTAAGATTGATTGATTTTGTTGGCTAGTCATGGACGCCATTTGGAGGGGGCAATGGCTTTAGACTGACTTAGACCAGATGGTTTTGCTAGGGTCTGCTCCCCCTGAATGTTGGCCAGAAGCAAAAAAAATCATCTTCTCAAGCAATGCAAGGGTTTCCCTCTCTTTGGAAAATGCTGAAATGACGTCCTGGATTAATTCATTCATTCACTCACTCACTATTTGTTTAACATCGATTTTCCTAATGGTCGGCATTTCACTGATCGCAAGCACCAATCAACATCGATATTGGTTTGGGTATATATAACGGTTAAATTATAAAAATGTCTTTAATTAATTAATATTGCCATTATTAAACATGCATAAAAACAACAAAGTCTTGACATTTATTCGAAACAATAACATTTTGAAACTCTGGCGATAAAATTGAATTTGCTAGTTTTATGTATTAAACCAAATCTTTTTTATTCCTATATATATTGGACCTTATAATGAATTAGATCTTATATTCAAATAAGGAATAAGACGTTATAACGAATCGTTATAAGGTCTAGTTATATTGTCTCCTTCGTCCAATAGTCCGGCACCCCTTCGCTAGCCGATTGAAATTCTCGATCATAAATATGACGTTGTATCGAATCAAGTTTAGAAACGAATATATAGCAGTACTCACAAGACATTCCACAGCAGCCTCAGTCATTTAATGAAAATATTATCAACTAAAAGCAGAAATTTAAACACGATACAATCTACAACAGGGGTGTCCAGCCTTTTTGGCCGGAGGGCCAAGTGTACAACTTTTAGACTAGTCGCGGGGCGGATTAGCAGCTTCACTACCATTAAAAACAATAAAACACAAAATACCTCTTTATATTTAAGCTGGAAGAGTCTTACAAGTTTATGCTTATGATCAGTTTAATGTGCAATCTGGCACTGCTTTTGCTTGCACAAGTAGTCTATGTCTGCCCTAATAGTAGAAGTCGCAGTGCGCAATGATGCTGCCAAATGTCCGTCTGTCAAAATTATTTTCAAAATCGGAGAAGCTTCGCGGGCCGAATAGAAACTTATGGCGGGCCGCGGGTTGGACAACCCTGATCTACAACATCGCCAACAACACCAAGACCCTCTTTGAGCTGCTTTCTTTTATTGATGATCCCACACATTCATTAATATTACACATTAATTTTAATGTTGAAAAAAATAACAAACTAACGCAAAAATTGTAAAAAGTTTCACCAGGAACAGAATCTATGATAAAAATTTAAGAGGTGAATAATAAAAAATATTAATTATAAACATTAATTATAAATATTAAACATAAACATGCCCCTACCTTTTTTGGACCTAAAGTATGTGGAAATCATTGTAACGAGCTTTGTATATCTTGATCCTTTGTATGAAAAAACGAGTCAAAGTCTCGATGACCGAAGTTTTATTGAAACAGATGAGACCGTATGTGGCGATAATAAAATAACAACAAAACAGGAAGTCCACATTCAGTAGACAACTAATTTGAAAAAAAAACTTTTAAAACATTATTCAAAATTTTCAAAAATACTCACGTTTGCGACAAATATCTAAATACTTGATCAGTGTAACATTTATTGTTCAACGTTAATGCTAAACACAGGACTGAACCGAGATTGTCGTCGTCATCCTGAAGTGTAATATACTTGAGATGCATGCTTGAAAGATATAAATATATATCGTTGCATTCTCCTTTCCAAATTAGTCCCTATATCGAGTAAGGATCTGTAATTAAGATTCTTAACTACGCGCCTGGATTTTGTAATGGAGGACTTGGTGGGGGATAGGATTCCACCCAAAATTAATTTTTTTTTTAATTTCGTGTACCCCTAAGAAGTGTTCTTAATACAAAAAAAAATAAAGTTTTGCAAATTTTTTTATGTATTCTATTATTATTTACAATTATTTACTATTCGCTCAATACTAACAGGTTTATGTGATTAGGTTGAATTGTTAACCAACAATTTCTTCAAAAATCAACGGTTCAGCGCAATAATTTTAATTAAAATGTCTTGATTTAAATCTATTGATCATTATGTATGTGTCTGATAGTTCTGAAAAGATAGTATCTAATATCCTTGCCGAATCTCTTGCTGCAGCAATAAGGGCGAACTTATTAGAATTTGCAAAGTCATGGCAATGTATCTCTATCACCTGAAGCAAGAACTATTTCTCTTCCTCTTTAGTTATTAGAATCCCATTCATCTCCTAAATTAAAGACATTCCTTTTTCGACTGCAGTGCTACAACCAGGGGCGCAACTAGGGGGGGGCAGGGGGGGGGCGAAAGCCCCCCCAGGCCTAATAGGAGAGACCCTGCAATTTTTCCAAATCCGATGAGTTTTTTTTTTTGGTGGGGGGGGGGGATAAGGGGATTTAACTGGTTTGAAACTTTGAAACAGAAGATAGTCAAACTCATAATAATAATAATCTGTTCTATCTTTAATTCTTTATTAATTATAATTGGTAGTTTTGATTTGAACAGTTTCAAAAATTTTTCGACTGCGTCGGGCTTTCGTCCCTTTTCTAAACTTGAGCCCCCCCCAGCATTTTTCGCTGGTTATCTGATCATCAGATAACCAGTCATTTTGACAACCCTGCCTTGGCTGCTCTTGATGCTTTGCAGAATGGCACAATGACTCCCGAGCTTTCGGAGTTCTGCAGCCTTCATAGAAAAGACGCTGAAACTGTGCAAAGACAGTTCCTATTCACATCGACAAGTTTACGTGCTGATGAGTCTGATCCCAATGCATGTATCGAACTTCAAGATCTTTTCTGTGCCACAAGCATTCAGCCCGAGTTGCATTATATGCTCGATGTTGCTCTTACTCAGCCATTTACGTCTTCAGATGCAGAAAGGGCATTTTCTAAACTTCGCCTTATTAAAAGTCATCTCAGGACGACTATGTCTGCCTGTCGTTTGCAAAGTTTATTGAGAATATCTGCGAACAAAACAACTACTGCATTTCTTCCATGAAATGAAATGGTGAACAGATTTTCACAGACTGATCGAAAAATTATTTTGTAACTGCAAACACATCAAAATGTAATTTAGACTACAACATTTCAAAATTTTTTTAAACTGTTTAGGATCATAACTTTATACATAATTTAGATTAGGTGAAAGGTTTAGGATATGAATCATATCATATTACAATTTTAAACATATCATAAACTTTTTTTTTACAGTTGCTTTAACTGGCTTGAAACTTTGAAACAGAAGATAGTCAAGCTCATTAATAAATTATTAAAGATACAAAAAAAGACTGCAGACTTATAAATAAAAACTTATAATAATAATCTGTTCTATCTTTAATTCTTTATTAATTAAAATTAGTAGTATTGATTTGAACAGTTTAAAAAATTTTTCGACTGCCTCAGGCTTTTCTAAACTTGAGCCCCCCCCCCCCAGCATTTTTCGCTGGTTGCGCCCCTGGCTACAACCACGGCTGACTTCATCTGAGTCAGAGAATGCTTAACCGACTAGGACGTCACTTAAATAGCACATGTGTTTAGAGAATGTCTTAATTGCGCATTAGCTACATCTTGTAGCTTTCTAACTCACAGAATATTAGCAGATATGAAACAGATGAAACACACGGAAATGTAAACCAGACCTTCAGTTAGACCTTCATGACAAAATTTCAAAAGTGGTGAAGTGGCCAAGAGATGTCAGCTCACTAGCAGTTGTTAGAGTTAAGAACGATAAATATAAAATTTAAGGCTCTAAATCAGTTTCGCAATCCAACATGCCCGATGGCAAGACCTGGGAGCTTGAATGTGTATGCCTGCACTGCTATGAGCTTAGCTACGAGAAGTGACAGGGATAACTGGAGAAGCGCACGATAATCGTCTCTGGTCTGCAAGTCTGTTACTTGAGGCCGAATAAAGCAAATAATGACACCCATAACTGGCGTGAGGGCAGATGCAATGAAATCTACCTTCAATCCACTTTCAAACCTAGACTTTTCAACTGAACTCCAATACTAATTGAATCTCTGGAACAACTTTATGCAAGATTTGCTAGATAGTCACATCAGTGTTTCAAACATTGTTGTATCAATTAGTTCCATTAAGTGATGCTTACATGCCCAGATGATCAGATTTCTGCCAAGTTTATATTCCAGAAGTAAGCGTACACCAACTTGAGCTCTTGTGTTGCCAGATCTAGTCTCAAAACACATGAACTTAGTCTGTGTGGCTCGCATATGTTGTACGTTAGTCGATAAGATAGATTAAATTCCAATTCCAAATCAAACCCTTCATTGTACACATTGCAACCGGGACTCGGGGAAGGATCAAAAGAAATTAGACGATCAAAGGAACCGACTTGATGAGTGTCTGATAAATTCTCTTTGTGACGATTCTCTTTGTGCAGATTGCACATGCTGCTTGTCAATCGATAATTTACATTAAATACCGACTTGAAAAGTCTGTGGAAACTGAGGGAGTAGCTGGAATCATATAAATATTTTAGACGATTGATGCAAATTTGAAAAAAAAATCAATTTTACAAAAAATTCAAATATTGAAAACTTTAACCTCATTGAGCGACCATTAAATATTAACATACTTAAGTGAAAATTAGCACAGTTACTATTTATCATAAAAGGCACAACTTCAGATGGTGGGCAGTTTAAAATGTTAAAAAATTTGTTTAGCTCATATATTTGAGAGGCACCCTAGTGGAGGGGGAATTATCTGTTCAGAGCTTGTGCCGTTGGATGATGAGAAACTTGGTGAAAGTGTGGCTGCTGGTTCCATATGGCAACTTTATCTGAATCGGGGAAATTTGCATGGAGGCTCTGATCTCATAAATGGTAGCTCTATTGGCTCAAAGCAAGTCAAATGCCTGGCGAGTTTCGATGCCAAGCAACTTGGGGCATTAGTGACGTAGAACTTGGTCATTTCCTTTTGTCTTGTTTGAGGGTTGATGACTGGAAGAGCCACGATGCCACGAACATCCAGTGGCTTGAGTGGCTGAAATGAGCTAAACCGTGAAACAGGCTGTTGAGAGATTGAATGTAATCGGAGAGACACCATTGCATGGAAAATTTAAGGTGTGGTTGACCCAGATTGTGCTTCTTCCAAGGCTGATGTGGCCACTGACGATCTATGAGATCGGCTTGCCCACAGTCGAAGGAATAGAGAAGAAAGTTAACAGATACATCAGAACATGGCTTAGAGGTGGCCAAACCAAATTCTCGCAATATTGCGTTGCAGCGGGAGGTATACTTCTTGCGAGATGGCTGTTCACTACCCTGTAAAAAATAGACTCCCTCCGATGAGAGACATTCTTGCAGAAGCTAATGGCTGGACCGTCGCAGCCGACCTAGAAGATTTGAGACACTATCCCCAACTGCTTATAGCAGATAGCGGCAGGAGGCCGGATGTTGTTCGTCAGGCGCTTTCATTTTGATGAAGTTGAATGTCCCATGGGAGGATAGGATTGAAGCGAGCAATGTGTTGAAAGCGGAGGAATACTCTGAGCTAGCTCTCTGGAGAAGAGCGGGTTTTGAGTAATGCTAAATGCCCGTTGAACTTTGGGCGAGAGGTTTAGTTGGTAAGTCTACATGTTCCTCACTCATATAGGTTTATGGAATTAAAAATCTAGTAATATTTGTTATTATTACCGATTAAGCACTTATTTTAACACATATTTAGAAAACTCAAGCTGCCCTCTCTTGTCCCTGGGCGTACCAAGGGGGTACCGAAGGCCAAGAGGCGACATTTTGGGGGCATTTAAAAAGATTGAAAAATGGCCACCCCTTTCTCTAGTTTTTCTGATGTGTCCATTGAAGGATCAGATTTCAATTTTACATTTGGTATAATGTATCTATTTGTGTACAACATCTACGAGCCACATATCAAAGGAATTCACCTTATCAGGTCCTCATCAGGTCACCCCTGTTCATCAGCTCGTCCAGTGAATCTTTTGATCAGAAAAGTGTGTAGAGATCTATCGGAAGACCATATCATATTGTTCGTTTATTTCGTTTACATTAACTTGACACGTTCATTCGAGGTCAGTGGCGCAACCAGGGAGGGCTGGGGGGGCTTTCGCCTAATAGGAGGGACCCTACAATTTTTCCAAATCCGATGAGGGGGAGGTAGGAGGATTCTCAATATGCCATAGGCACAACAATCACGAACCCTGTTACTTCATGAATTTATGATCATTGATTTTCTATTCGTTTTGTCATATTGATATAATTATCATAATATCTTTAATTCTTTATTAATTATAATTGGTAGTTTTGATTTGAACAGTTTCAAAATTTTTTCGAGTGCGTCGGGCTTACGTCCCTTTTCTAAACTTGAGCCCCCCAGCATTTTTCGCTGGTTGCGCCACTGTTCGCGATGTTCGGAGGCAAGAACTGTTGGTATGACTCTGATATGAATCCTACGCTCATCGTGTTCTCGGGTTCTTGAGACTTCAAATACGCAGACACATTTTTCCAAATCCGATGAGGGGCATCTACTTTTTTAGAATTATGCAAATAAATAAATGAAATGCTAAACAATTATGAATTTTCTAATCTGGGGTAACCCTTAAACATTCGTTGCGTGGATTTCAGACAAAATCACATATATATAGAGTTAATATAATCACGTTTAATGTAAACAAAAATATGTTATTATTGAAATATTTTTAAATTTCTTGTTTAAACAAACATTTAAAAATGTATGTAAGACACATTGGCAAAATATTTAATGCTCAAAATATTTTTGTAAAATTTGTTAAATGCTTAGTGCCTAATTGGTAGAATTTAAACATATTGACTAGATAAGGTATATTTTGATTTCAAAGCAAGTTGTCACTGAGTTTTCATGTTGACTTCCTTTTTCTTGCACATCCGATAGAAGCATGGACGCCAAAGCTGCTCCCATTAAACTCGGAAAAGTGAGAGTGCTCACGAAAGTTTTTGAAACGAAAGTGATTTAACCGAATGACAACATTAAAATAATTTGGTTTCTGTCGTTTCTAAATCGCTGCTGATGAAAGGCACTTTTTGTTTCTTAGGTGACTAAAGTTCTCGGCCGTACTGGAAGCCAGGGACAATGCACCCAAGTGAGATGGTTTAAATAAAAGCGAGCTATGGGTTGGTTTCAAGTTCATCACTGCAATTTCGCAAAAGTCGCGAGTACCATCATTCCTCAAACCACAAGCCCCACTACGTATAAAATGTCGCGAAGGAGACCTGGCCTCGTCTTTGTGAAATGTTTTATGTTATGGTTATTGTGTTGTAATTATTTATCCAGGTCAGGGTCGAGTTCATTGATGAAACCAACAGGTCTATCATCCGGAATGTCAAGGGACCGGTCAGGGAAGGAGATATCCTGACTCTTCTCGAGAGTGAAAGAGAAGCCAGGAGGCTCAGATAAATGAGGAGACAATGACACAAGGTACATCACAACTTGTCATCACAACCAATAATTGCTTAATTCCTTGTTTTTATTTACAGAATCCCACGTGAGGATGCTCAACTTGTGCTTGCAAAACTCCACAAAAATTTACTGCTTCTGGCTCTGAAAATGTAATAAAATAGAGAAAAACCTGACCACACCTTGTCTGTTTGAAATTTCTGATGCAAAAAAAGCTGAGCCATATAGCTGCTTTGATTTGACATTGCTGGCTCACTTCAGTTTCTCAGAGACTTGAGGACAACTTGAACTTATACTCATGGATTTTGTTTAAGAGAGGTTCCATAAAAAATACAGCAAGCTTAAGAGACCCTTAGGGCAATAAAATGGTTTTAAGCTTTTTGGATTTGTGAGACTGTCTGGTTTCATAACATTTTTTGACACAAGATTTTGTCATAAACATCAAGTCAGCTTAGCAGTCCAAGCATATGCCCATGGGGTGTTAGCCATGTTCCAGCTGACCATTATTGGTTGTCGAAACATCTGGACATGTGCTCAGCTTCTTTCCTTTTGGAGCTCTGCTTCAACTTTGGCCTTCACTGCTTCCCAATTGACTTTGATCTGTTGAGGCGTGCAATGATATTCGTTTTAGCTCATTGACTGATAATAAGCATTCGATATTATTCTATGCGATGAGGCTATTGATGTTGTCCTTAAAAATTAAAAATGGTGACACTGCTTGCAGGAAATGCACTGCTGCTACATTCTTGTATGTTGCAACTCATTTTGAACTGGTCAGGAGGTGATTGTTTTGGCTAACTGTTATTAGCTGACTATTATTATCATTAATTAATAATTGTGGTTAACTGATAACAAGATTTTAGCAACAAGTGGTTGTAACTATAGGATTGCAAAGTAATTTTATGTGCTAACCTCTTCTGAATAATGAAGAAATTTCTTATTGGTTTCCTTTTTATCAAAGTTCTGCAGATATTGCTGTCTGTGACCAATCACTGTGTCCAGGTGAGTCTTGTGCTTGATTGCCAGGTCAAGAGCTCTGTTGATACGATTGAAAATGAAATTAAGAAGGATTGATGTAAATGTCAAGTTATTTTCATTGCACTTTCTGAAAACCTGAAAAAAGATTTATGAAACAATGGGAGCTAAGATGGATACAACTTATAAGATATTAATTAATTACTAGCGTTCATTGCAACTGAAGTCCAGTCTAAAAGTAATATAAAATAAAAAATTATTATACTTAAATTGTATAATAAAACTATTATTTACAACAACTGTAGAATTTGTTGGCAAAATAATTAGTCAGCAATGCAGTAAAGATTGAAATAAATAATGCAAACCTCTCCCAATTGAAAAGTGACAAGTTGAGCATGATGGCCCTGAAAATCATGCCAGACTGAAGATAAATTCCCTCTGCCTCAAGGACCTGCCCAGAGAAAAGAGCAAGTTCAGCCTGCTGAGATTGTTTTGTGGGAAGTTCTTTTATCTTTCTCAGAAACTGGACCTTCTCTGGCTAAGCGGTAAAGGGGCAAAATGGATTAGCTAATTTAGGTTACAGAATTATAATGTTATTATAATTATTAAACATAATAATATATGTAATATAAATGTATTACACATATGTTGTATAAACAATGATAATATGCCAATTTTGTTTGTAAATGTAAATCTGTAATAGCCTTATATATTTGTCTTAATTTCTAATATCTCAAGAAATTTACAACCCTCTAATAAATATTCAATAGGATCTTTAAAGGAAAGGCCCACCAACCTCGTCGAGAGATGCATAAGCAACTTCTGCTGTATTTAAATGCTTTTGGTATGTTGACATGGCAGCCAGACATGCCCAGAGAGATTCAGTCTATTAAAAAGAAGAAATATTTGATAAGCAATCACTGTAATTAATAACATTATTAAAATCAAAAATAAAAACATTAATAATTTAGGACAACATTCAATGTTTGTTAATGATTAATAGTAATTAATTAAAATGCTACTAAAGTAACAATCTAATCAATAGCCACAACAATAATAATATTGTTAATAATAAGTAATAGCTATAACAATAATATTGCTAACAATATGCTCATTTACATTAATTAGACTACAAACAAATCAAATCATTAGTCTTCCCTCTGAATTTTAACTCTATCCACAATAGTAATGATAATGGTAATAATAATAAAAATAACAATAATCATAATAATAATGGTTCCACCCACGTCAATGAATCGACAGAGTTTCAGGGCTTCTTCCCATTTGGCTGAATTGACACATCGCTGAAGCACAGAAAAATATGGAGGCAGTAAAGTGTGCAACATGGATCCATCAGACCTTCTAATGGAAATCTGGTTGCCCACAAATTGCTGCAGGATTGGCTCCTTGCCAAATTCGCTGGAAAATAATTAAAAACGAAACATAAAAGTATTAATAATAGCAATAATATTAATAATAATATTTAATGAATAAATATGCATTTGCATACCAACTAATATTATAATAAAAGGGATATCAATAATATTGATTAACTAAATATATATTCACATAGCAACAGGCATAATAGTAACAGCAACATCAATAATAATAATAATAATAACAATAATAATAATAGATAACATCAAACGAATAAAAATATATTGCATATCAAATGCAATGTTAAAATTTCCATAATAAATAATAAATTTTTATAAATAAACAATATATATATATTATATAATTGATTAATTTGTTGTTAAAAAATAAACATTGAAATGTAATGACTACCTGGCATCCTTCTCGAATATAGCTCTGTCCAGAAGGTTCTTGTCAATGAAAGCAGCATTCGGCCAGCACCACACCTTCAATTAATCCATTGATTAGATTATAGATTGTTGTAATAATTAATTCCATCATACATTAATATTAATTGAGCTTAATATTATTTAATTAATTAATCAAACTCAGTATGATACTTGATGATATCAATAATAGCTTGAATTTTATTACACTTGCAATGGATATATTTACATATAAAATTAAAGTTAATCAACAATGAATTACATTTTTTTTCTCACCTTCAGCTTCTCCTCTGTGATGCAAGCCAGGAAGCAAACATCATCACACCAGCACAGGCTCTCTACCACTTTGCCTAGAAGCATCCAGTCTCAATAATATCATAATTTTAACGATGATGATTATTCATTGAAATGTAACCAGATAATTAATAAAACTCCATATTTAATAATTAATTGATTGACAACACCATTAAACAAAAACAACATCAATGACAGCTTTTTTCTGATGTCATAATTCGACATCTCCATCCAGTCACCAACCCAGTTTGACGATTTTCCTCAGCGACCCAAAAGTCCGCACTTGGACGAGGAAGACATTCCGATTCCTGTCGACAACCGTCATCCTCCTCTCAGTGGCTGATCCGGTTTTGTCAAGAGAGACCTCGACAATTTCCATCTGTAAAGAAGCAAGGAAGTTTGACAAACTAGGTATAATTTTGTTAAAGGTTTTGTAATGTTGCTAGATATATGGTGATATGATTAATGACAGGTTGGTTATAAGAAAGTTATGTTTTTTAATGAGTAACTTTGCACAAACATTGCTACTCACCTGATGAACGAACGGTTTTCCGTCACCAACTGGCTTGCCGGATGACAACTCAAACAGATGAACCACTGAAGATTTCAGGAAAAAAAAATTTATTTCAGCATTTTTCATTTATCGATTTTTCAAAAAGCATTATCAATATTAATTAAAAATTAAACCAATATATTTCATTATTAATATTTTTATAATTAAGTAATAACCACAACAACCCTTCTCATCACTTTTATCCCTGACAGCAACGGTATCGTCGCTTATCGACAAGGTGTGTCTGTTGAAGGTGTCTGCCCTCATGCCCTGGAATTTAGGAGAGCTGATTGGTCGGCCATCGTAGGAGTAGATGTAAATATTTGCCCCATCCACCAATAAGAAGTATCTGTTTCAGTGATTAAAAATTAAAATTATATAATTGTATGACTAATTTTATAATTAATAATCTAATTTGTACATGTTTACATTCATTATGCTCTTAATAATGTCAAATTAATTTTATATTTTCAAATTAATTTAAATTGTCCAATTTAATTTCAATTTTTCCTCAACTAACTTCTCACTCTGCCTGATCAGACTGACATTTCCTTCCTTCAAATCAAACTCTGCCGGTGTGTTCCAGTTGCTGACACTGAAGGTATGAATACGAATGTCAAGATTAATAACAGTTATAAATAAAAAGTAATATATTAAGATTAATAAAAGTTGTAAATAACAGAGTTATGAATATCAAGATCAATAACAGTTATAAATGTAAGGGTTATGAATGTTAAGACTAATAATAGTTATACTATTCATCAACATGCTTAATAAATGTATCAATTTCAATATTTAAAAATGCTAATACTTGTAAATGTAGCACTTGATCGTCGTGGCAACAACGAGATGACGATGTCCGAGGGAGACTTTGATGATCCTGTCCTTTGTTTCCAGATTCTCCTTTGAGTCATTTGAAACGTTCACCACCTGGATTGACTTGCTTCCACTCACAGTGATGCTGAAGTTTAGCCAGTCAAGCCTCCTGATGATGACAATAATTATGGTGGATCATGACAATGTTGGTGCTCCAGTCAGATTGAAAATGATGATAGGATATGAGATTGAAACAAATCTATTCAGAGGTTTAAAGCATGCTTGAAACAGCTCAACCATGAAATAAATACAAAATAAATAAAGAATAGTAATAATAATTGACGAGATAATAATTAAGTTTGATTTTGAACAGCTAAAAGCACATCAAATAAAAATATATAAAGTAACCCTCCCACCTGTCGATCACGTGACCAAAAACGATGTTTCCATTACCACAACCGCCGGCCAATTGCGTGCTGTCGTTTGACCAGCTGATGCTATAAATGCTCCCTGAAGATGGCTTCTCGAGGCTGTGTGACCACTGACACAAAATGGCCATTATACCCATTAATGATCATTTTAACTTATTTTAAGTTAATAATTCAAATTGATCCAATTATATGGTCGAGAAGCCAAATATAAATTATAAAATGTAAAGATGTAATAAAAAAATTAAAGTAATAAGTTAGCTAATAAATTGGGCAATGAAAATACGACAGCACATACCCCAACCCTATCGCAAAGTCTCAGGGTGTTAAAGGACCCGATGGCAAAAAGGTCACCATCAGGACTCCAAGATACGGAGGTTATCGGGTGGTTGTGGCTAGAGCTGTTGAACATCTGACGGCCGTAACTGTCCCAGATCTGGAGTTAATTTATTATTATAAGTATTATTACTGTTAATATTATTATTATGCAAATTTGCAATTTGTCCCTTGTGGTACTAATTACAGTTGAACCAGGTCACCTCCAAGGGTTTTGCCAAAGAGCTTCAAGATAACCGATGTTCGAGATAACCGAAAATCAATATGGCGGCTGTATATTAACACGTGGTTGAAATTTCTTTTTGCACATGATGTTCACTAATAAATGCAAATTTACCCTCATGTATTTTTGTGATTTTGTTTACAACAGCAATTAATATGATTTAATCTGCAGGATTTCATACTTTTTTTCTATTGATTAATTATCCAGTTTTCTCAGACATTGTAGAAAATAAAAAATAAACAAAATAGTTACAGTATGTTACTCCTCAGACAAGATCAATAACAGTGAATTGGGTTCGGCAACATAAAACAATCAACAGAAGAGAAATGTCATGACAAAATGGGAATTTTGTTAAATTTCAAAGTCAGCGATTAGTCAGGGGGATAGAGATAATATGTGGTGTATTTGGCTTTCTTTTGTGCTCGAGATGTTAGGGTTCGGAGACATGAACTAATCAACATAATCAAGACAAAATGCTTAGACAAAGAGGGAATTTGGTGGTTCCACTCCGTCTATCCCTCCCTCCCTTCCTCCATCTATCCATCCATTCGTCCATCCATCCGTCCATCCATCTATCCCTCCATCTATCCATAAATCCATCTATCCCTCCATCTACCCCTCCCTTTCTCCCTCCATCTATCCATCCGTCCATCCATCCATCTATCTTCAAGAATGTCGACTTAATAGGGTTGGAGAGTTAACCAAGGTTGAGGTAAGTAAGTGAGGCACATTTTCTACTCAATCAGAATTAACTCTTTGCGTTTTACAATTTGATAAAAATTTAATTACAAGTTATTTACAATTTAATTACAAGTTACCCTCACCCTGTACTTGCAATCTTCACCTCCTGATACTATTAGATCATTGGAGGCATTCCAGTCTATGGCAAGGATGATCCCATCATGAGCTTTCCACTGTTAAGTTAAAATTCTAATTAAACTTACAATATACGCATATATTATTCATAAGTGTACTTTATATTTGTGATGTAAACAATATGTGTTTGCGTATTAGTAACAAATTACACATAACAATTGGTTACATAAAATTCATACAAATTAATTTAATTAATTTTGATTTCTTCTGATTTATATCAATATCACTTAATAATAAAATGGCACTCATTAATTTAAAATCACAAGCAATAATAGCATCAATCAATAGACCGAAATCTGCTTGGCATTTGGCTGCATCGGTTTTATGATGAGCTGCCTGCCCGAAGTGTGAAGGACCCTGTCAGAGTTTGGACTCCAGGACGTCCCGTAGACCGCACATGGAGACTGACTCAGTGTGGATCTCAACATTCCGCTGCGAGACCAGACTTTCAGTAGGCCATCCTCACCAGCTTTTGATGTCAAAGATAAAAATGAATAAAATGAATATTGAACAAGTTTAAGTTTTATTATTAGTTTATCACTATTAGTATTGATTTTCGAGATTTTTTAATTTGTTAGCTAATCTGATTCTTAGCAAAAAATCCAATCGTTAGATTTTAATTTCTTTACGGTGAATATACATATGCAAACTCCAACAAAATGTTTCACTGATTCTATAAATTGAACCTGTCAACAAGTCTGTGCCTATGTGGTTCCATTTCACAGAAAGAATTGCTCCCAAGTGTGCCTCAACCGTTTTCTCAATACGTCCAGTTTTTGAGATTATGAATAACTTTCCTGAAATTTTTCAAAAAAGTACAACTTGCTAGCTAATGGCTTAAGCATTAATAAATTATTAACCTTGACATAAAATACATTTTTTATTTGATTCATTTTAGACTCGATTTAAAAAATAGTTAAACAATACACAGTAACAAACCGTCTGTAGAGCAGAGTGCAAACACATCAGAATTGCTTCCAGATGATTTACTTGCTGTTTGTCTAGGAACACATCTCAAATCAGTAGGATATATATCTTCTGGCAACTTCGCAACTACTGTAAAATCTCCAGTAAGTAGATTCCATTTTAAAATTTGATGATCATCTCCAGCACTGTAGACCTCATCTGGTCCAGACCATGATATCGAACTGACAATTTCAGAATGTACACATGCAAAATGTTAAGGAAAGAAAATTTGCATTAAAAGGTTTCAAATATTAATGTGGAAATTATCAAGGATATTTTTTCCGTCATTGCGCAAAGCCAGCTTCAGTTTCATATTAATTTAGTTTTAATTTAGTTCCTAAAGTAGTTGCAGCAATGTTTTGACAATCACCGAGGTACGCGTACATGACAACGGGAATGTTATGCATACAGTGCTTGATAAAATAAAACGGCAATAAAACTAATATTTTTAAAACTAAAGTTTTTACGTACAATTTTTAATTTTGACAAATAATGTTAAGCATAAATATTTTTGTTAGGCAACACGGAACCAGTTCGATAAATATTTTTTATCGCCATTTTGACAGGACGACAGGCTCTTTTGTTTACAAAGTTGTAATTTATAGCTCTGCAGCCGCAAGTTTCAAACTTTGATGAGCACGCTGTGAAGTTCAAAAGTAGGTCTCAAATCCAAAAAGGTTTACATTTAGAGGCTTCACCATCTCTTCTCTAACCGTCTGCAGCTGTCTCGCGTCATACTTACTTTTTGCATGTATTTTGAAACTCTTTGGTGCCTTGCCTTCTCGTAGAAAAATTACTTGGCCGATTGTTGATAATGATATATAAATTATTTTTTGTTCCAGAAAGTTTGAATCATGAACGACAGAGTGGTGCCGTTTAGTCAGAACATGCACTGCATCAACAACATGATTGGCGGAAACGCTAATATGAACATGGCGCCAGGTTATGGGATGCCGAACGCTCATGGAAATGTTGGGTGCGAGGAACAGAAGAAGCAGGATCTTGGGGACATTTTACAACAGATTATGGCCATATCTGATCAGAGTCTTGATGAGGCACAGGCAAGGTGAGATGTCTGGACCTTCAGCTGTGAATGTTGCTAACAATAACGGTGTGGCTTGAAGTACATTTTGACATAACTAAAACTTAAATACGCTTTTGATTATACTAGAATAATTTAATCATGGCATGATCTAAAAGAGAGCATTAGCTTAAGGGTTTGTTTATGAGTCTAAGTTTTTAAGAACCCTTATTTTAGGAAACACACCTTGAGCTGCCACAGGATGAGACCAGCATTGTTTCAAGTGTTATGTGAGATCAAGGAGAAGACTGGTGAGGACTTTTGATGTTTTGGATGCAATGGCTTTACCAAAAAAAATTTGTGATGTTTTTGTAGAGCAGTTTATAATTCTTTCATGATTTTTGTTATTATGCAACTCAGAGCTGTTTACACTTTTCAACCCTCACGTTTTTAATCTTCCTTGGACAAGCATTAAAAACAGATTTTTTGTTAAATAAAATAATTGATCAATTCTGCATTTTTGTCATGAGGAGGAGTGAAAGTCAATGAATGCTATTTTATTTTGTTGGTGGTAACTTTGACATAAACATAGTGAAAGGTTATTGTTGTTGGTGTTGTTGTTATTTCATAATCTCAATTCAAAAATCTTAATCTCCAGGATTAAGTTTCAGAGGAGTTGATGAAGACAGCTCAACAGATCCTCAGCTTCTGAGACTGGACAACATGTTAATAGCCGAGGGGGTGGCCGGTCCTGAAAAGGGGGGCAGCAGCTCTCTTTCCGTGGCCACCCAGGCTGCCATGTCCACGGGCCACGATTCCCCTGAAAACACAATAGAACATTCTGATTATCGGGCCAAACTGAATCAGATCAGACAGGTGTATCACTCAGAATATGAAAAATATGAGCAGGTTAGTCGGAGCTTAATTTTACTATTAAATGATCCAAACAACATATTACATCTCAACAAAAAGGCTTGAACGACATAAACATCATCAGTGGTCAGCACCAACTAACCGATCGGTCAACTGATGAGTGAAATCACCAAAATCAACTTTTCTTTCAAAACAATAACTTCTCTTTCTTCTTCGACAAAGGCTTGCAATGAGTTCACGACTCACGTGGTGAACCTGCTAAGGGAGCAGAGCAGGACCAGGCCGGTCGCACCCAAGGAGATCGATCGAATGGTCTCCATCATCCGCAAGAAGTTCACCTCCATCGAACTCCAGCTCAAACAGAGCACCTGCGAGGCCGTCATGGTGCTCAGGTCCAAGTTTTTGGATGCCAGGTGGGTGGTTGGTCAGGGGGACTCGAGCGGATTGTCTATTGCAGATGAGGAGGGATGATGATGATGGAGATGGTGGTGATGAAGACGATGATATGTCATTCCAACTGTTGGGCTTTCCAGGCAACAGCTACAGGCTTATCTTTCCAAGAATCTATATGACTCTGAAAATACTCACTTATTAATTAACTATTATTAAGCAACAATTTGTAGGCCTTATTATCTTTAAATTGAGTTGGTAAACTCTTGTTCCAGACGGAAACGTCGCAACTTCAGCAAGACGGCCACGGAAGTTTTGAACGAGTACTTCTACTCGCACCTCAGCAACCCATACCCGAGCGAGGAGGCCAAGGAGGAGCTGGCCAGGAAGTGCGGCATCACGGTCTCTCAGGTGAACAACTGGTTTGGCAACAAGAGGATTCGCTACAAGAAGAACATCACCAAGGCTCAGGAGGAGGTCAGCGTCTATGCAGCTAGGTCTGCAGCTTCGGCTTCCTCTAACCAGCAGCACCAGCCTCAGCACAGCCCCGGAAATAGCAATGATGGATCTAGTCATGGTTTGCGAGTCTACGTCTTTCTCTTCAGTGATTTTATTTTGGACTAAAGATTATTCTAACTACGAAATTCAACGTATTAATTAATTAGATTGAGTAACTAAATGACTACTCTCCGATGACTTTTATTTCACCGACACTGACATCACATCATCAGGTGCTCCAGGATCCTACCAACCACTGTTAGTGTGCTCACAGAACTCCTCCTCTGGCCAGCAAATGTACATGGGTGGAGCCATGGACCATCCGCAGGTACCTAGCAACTGATGCAACATATCTTATTATTTTTTCACATTCTCTATTCTTAGCCTAAGGCTGACATCTGCAAGTGTTATTTATAAGAAGTCATCATGTGAAAATAGTGATATCATTGTTATTATTATAATTATATTGTATATTATTATTTATTTATTTATCATTATATTTATTATTCTGTTTGAGATTACTCCACTGGATTGAACACAGCTAAAGATATATCAATATAATTTCAGGCCATGTACAAAAGCGACAATAGTTCTTCCACTCCAGGGTTGTATGAGTGATAATGATGATCCTCTGACATCGATAGGCAAACCTCTTGCCCTTTGCCATTGAGGCTGAGGCTCTCATCGTCATCACCACTTTCACCATTATCATCACTGTGTATGAATCGTGTTCATGAGGATTAGCTTGGAACTTGAGAAAACTCACAAACTTTCAGCTCTATGCTTACTTTGGAGCTGGTTATCGCTGCCATGGTAACACAAGGCATCATTACATCGTTGCAGGATAACCTCTTCGTCCTGTAAATGCAGCCGATCATATCACGAAAATGACACGATGTTCTGGTTTATTTCTGCTGCTTGCGTTACCACTTATCCTCTTAATTATAATTAGAGTGCCATTCGGAGTTATGAATAATGTTAAAAGTTTTCATTAAATTCATTGGACAATATCTCGAGCCCGTGGAGTGATTGCGTCTTGCAATACCTCAGCAGCCGAGCAAAGATTCGATCATTATTGTCATCGTTGCCATCTCCACGGAAACTGGTCATGCAGGGATAGCCTTTTCCCAAATTCTTTCATTCAGTCCGTCATTCAGTTCCTGGCGACCATCGTCAGGGCACAAGAGCTGCCCTTGACATTTGTGATGATCGTCATGGTTACTGTCGGGTGTTCTGCCGTTGCTTCTCTGTTGTGGTTTTTCTGTTAACTTTGCCTTATTATTATTATTGGTGTTGTAATTAATTTAGAAACGTGCCAGGACTGATCGGTTTATCGCAGCCACAATGAGATAATTATACTTTAGTCGCATCCATAGACTGTAATTACTGAGTAATTAATTATAAGCTATTTGGTTAATAATTATGGTGTGGTCTTGTACTCTTGCAATGTTATGTGGCGCATGACTAAGTTGCTGTATAATTATTTCCTGAAGGCATACGTTTTCTGTGTTATTCATACTTCTATCTGGTTCTGAATTTTGGGGTTAATTATATTAATCGTAATGATAATCATTATTAATTATAACGTTAATCATCCTTGTTGTGCCAAGGGAATATTTTGCTATTATGCAGCCATTTTTTAATATTTGTTATTATTTTCATAATAATTGTCACTATTATTAACATCATTATTATTGCTTTATTATTATTACTTATTATTGATGCTTGTAACAATTTTCTCAACCTCAAAAGCAATATTTAATCATCCAGCTTACTTTCCTTCCCATCTGAAGCTATCGACATGTTGTTGACATCTCAGCTGTTGTTGTTTTTGTTATTGTAATATTTTTATGTCATAATTTTAAGAACGACCACAAGTTAGAATTTAGGAAAAGCTCGAACAACACTTTCAACTGTCCAGCATAAGTGTGCCGAGATGCACCGGGTCAACTCTTCTCCTATTGGATGTTTCTCGCATCTCATTATTATCTTAATTACTTCACTGCTGGACTCGTGTCATTGGCTGCTGCAATCATTCTTGTTGACATCGTTGCTTGATTGTTAGTATTATTGTTGGTGTTATTGGTGTAATTGTCTATTAATTATTTATTATTTTATCATTATTATTAGTGGTAGTAGTGCTATTAAGATTTTTTTATTATGGATGCAGGATTTGCCATCCTGTGCTTTTTCTGGCAGCATGTCAGAGTTTGTTGGCTACCACATGCTGAATGTGGTCTGTTTTTTGCCACAATCATAGTTATTATTATCATCACGTTATAATTATTATAAATACTAGCATCATCATCATGTTATTTGAATATTATGAATATTATTGGATCTGATAAAACAGTCGCTATTTGAAGATATCATTTTCATCCCCAAGTCGCATGCATATTCATCTCAACACATCCTCCTATTGGTTGGCAGGAACCGCTTATGTTAAATTTAACCTGCGTTAACTCTGAATATTTGATTTTCGACATGACTCATGATTTTATGTCACGTGTGTAAACGCTAGGCTCCTTCTTCGTCATGAGTTTTCTTGTGCTCGGATTTCAAGATGAAATTCGCTGGACAGCATTTTTATTCAAGGTCCTTTTATTATTTTTAAAAACAATTATTTTTATATGATTATTTTATGTGATCTTTTTTTAAGTGTCGTTTCTTTGGTGACGCAATTATCTTCAAAGACACGAATTTTGTTCTTTCAATTTTCAGAGTTCGACAGCAACGCAAACTTGAGGTCGCCACTAAGTTGAAGTGCAATCAGTCGATTGTGCCTTAGCATCTTTTTTATTTATTTATTTCCCTTCTGCTGCTTGTTGATCTGTCCGTTTGATCCATGTGGCATGTCATCATCGCCAACGTTCATCTTCCATCTTTCGCTGCATTTCACTGGGCTGTTGTGAATCGAGCCATTTATTTGTAGGATTGCACTCCATTTCATGAAAGTTTGTGGATTGTTATGGTGAACAATTTTTTTTATTCGTGTTTCTCATTTGAGTTTGGATTTTTGGCGTTCACAACAACTTGCTCCTATCGAGTCATGATTAGTTGGGCATTTACAAGCATTTGCCTCTTCTATTGTCATCTGAACCACTTTGCTAAACAGGTCGAATGGTGTTGGTTTTGGTTTTGTGGTTCAATTTTTATCCGTGCTGCTTGCATTTATCTTTCTTCTGAGACGACTCAAGCTCGAGGATGATTTTTTTTAAGAGTTACTTTACCGTGTCATCTGCCATCTTTGAAATGCTCGTCTTGCGAATGTCAAATGCATTATCTGACACTATCATTGTTACTCCTTGTTTGTTGTTTTCTGTGAGTTTTACTCGAGTGGAGTCGGAGAGTTAGCGCTAACCACATTCTCTGAGAACAACTTGTTTTGTTTTTAATATGAAGTAACTTTTTTATATCATCTTAATGAGTCTTGCCACTTGTGCGTAATAAACGGTTTTATTGATGCTTACCCCTGTACTCTTATTCATTATTATTATTATTACTCCTCTTCCACTTTTTTCATAAGATACACCTAGCGTAATGGTAAGTAAACGTCAGGTTTGATAAACATTTAGTGAATCATATTGGTTATCATTTTTGATAATCCAATTAAAACCAATTTGGGTCTTTAACTCAATTAGATAAGTGGGATTTATTCGGGTAACACAGACGGATTTACAAGAAAAAAAAGAATGTTCGAACTATGTAATATAAAATTATTTTATCTTCTACGTATAAATTACGTGATGAGCAAAATTGATGAACCCTCATTTGCTATCCATTTTTGGAGTTGGCGCCTTATCTAATCTCTTTGATGCCGCTTGAAATCAAGTAATTAGGCATTTCTAATGTGTCCAGTACAGTTGAAATTATAAAAGCTTTTTAATATTCTATAGTAAGCTCACTTGTTAATTAATTTGCTATCGGTTATGACGGCTGCTTTATTCAACTAGTCTGGAATTCTGATGTGGTTTCCAGACAGAGAAACTGAAAACACTTTCGTTGTTTACTTTTGAGAATTTATGAATAAAAAAGAACTTAAATTAGCCCATCCTGTTGTTAATTCAAGTGTTTTTTTCTTATTGGAGCCTGGATTAGCTGTTGACCGATGTATGGATGCACGGTGAAGTGCTGCTGGTTGCCTGGTGCATTCATTCGTTTAAATCAAGCAAATGAGAATGGGACGGAATAGACATGTTGAGAACCTAAAGCAAACAAAACTCATCATTTAAATTCCGTCGACTGGCTTTTCGGGTGTTCGATTTGATTTCTACAGTTCGCAGCAGCAAGCTGATCCAGAGTCTTATGGCTACCTGATCAATTCATCAAAAGCGATAAATACCGTCTTTAGTAATTTGTGAAGTATTTCTTTTTTCGTGGGAAGCGTAAAGTCCTTCTACAAGTATTTTTACGGACATGAGCCGGATCAAGCTTGTACAAGGTGCGTACTGTTGTTGACATCTGCTTGATTATGTTTGTTACTTTACGTTGTAATGTTTGGCATGTTAAAGATGAGTGTTTTGGTTGTGTTAGAATTACTAATAATTTCTTTTTTTATTAAAAATTGTTATCTTTCAACTATTATGGAACTATGTTCAATTATTTTAGATGTATGGATGTTTATTATTTGTACTGATGTCAAATCCAATTCCACTCAAATTTTCTTCACCTAAATTTCCCATTTTCTCTACAATTAAAATAGTGACAGAACATGTCAAATACAGACAAGTATGATAATTTTCAATGCATAATAATTTCCTATTTAAACTATAAACTATTTTAATGGGTATGCAATGCGAGTGGTACAATTGGTAAATTGGTTTCTTTCTGAGGCTAATGGGCCCACAGAATCATAACCTTGAATAGAGATTATGCACTTTTTTCAATTGCCACAATTTTAGAATATTTTATGAGTCGTTTAAATGAAACATAAGTCCCTAATTTAATGGCAGTAATTCTCACGGTTACAGACAACTTTTGTAATTGAACGGTGAAGATGTATCTATGATCAGTGAAGAAAAGCAATTATGGCTTGGTATCAACATTTGATTCTGGGAATAATGGAACTTAATTATTGCTGTTTTGCAGAAAAATGCTCAATAGGAAAAACGTTCATTCTTAATTACGTTTTTCAAATTTTTGAATGCTATTATGTTAATATAGATAATTCTAATTTACTAAAACTGCTTCATATGCTGGAAATTCCAGAAATCTTCATATGGAGCCAAATTAACAAATTCTCATGAATGCTTCCTTATTCTTAAATTAATCATCAGTCAATGCAAAATA
Source organism: Whitmania pigra (assembly GCA_021613335.1). Lineage (NCBI taxonomy): Eukaryota > Metazoa > Annelida > Clitellata > Hirudinida > Haemopidae > Whitmania > Whitmania pigra. The sequence goes on along the minus strand of JAJTWR010000248.1, from coordinate 909,656 downwards.
AGAGGATTAATAATTATTCAACTAACTATCAGCTGATTAGCAAATCAATCAATCATCCAATCAGATTAAGCCAATTTGATCTGATCCAATCAGATTAAGATCAATTTGACTGCAAACTCATGAACCATCGTACAGTGGTTTTTGTGTTTTGTGTGTCATTTGTATTGTAGTTGCATTAAATTGTATTTTTATGATGTTTTTTTAAATCCTTATTTGGATTACAAACAGTCGATAATTAATGATGCAGACGGCACGACTCAATCAAACCCGAAATGAAATCACGAGATGAACTAGTTCTTATATTAGTTTTCTCCTACCAGACTACCTGTTCGAGATTGAGGAGTACCTCAGGACCACCCTGCAGGAAGAGACTCTTACACCAAGTGCCCAGATCAGGAGGAGGTACCTTCTCGACCGGTTTTATGCCCTGGATTTGGGTGCCACTGATGGCAGAAACCCTCTAGGTTGGTCTGGATGATGTCCACGTGATGATAAAGGTGATGATGATAATAATGACAATAATGTTAGTGGTGATAATAATAATGCTTAAAACATCTCTTTGTTAATTTTTATAAAATGTTGATGTTTTCACTGTTGACAAATTCAATTAATTTCTGTGGTGGTTTTATCTTCATTATTCATTATCATATGCTATTACAATTGTTGTTGTTATCATATGCTATTACAATTGTTGTTGTTATCATATGCTATTACAATTGTTGTTGTTATCATATACTTTATATTTGTTGTTGTTATCTCATACTATTATAATTGCTGTCATCATAAGATTTACCTCTTTATCAGATTTGAAGTTACAAGGTTGTTTTGCATGATGATGATGATGTTGATGATGATTATCGCAAATACTGCCTGTCATTCTTTGCTTGTTTAAAATATGGCTTCTTTGCTTTTCTGAGTAATTCCCTTTTTAAATTCACATCACCTTATTGTGAAAGTACCTCGTCATCTTTAAGCAGTATCCTCGGACATCAGTCGAACTTTGTTTTTCAAAAAGGTCTCGTAAGAAATACTGGTCTATTTAATCTATCTAATTTATCTACGAATCTACATATATTTACCTGATCTTTTATCCATCTATTTGTTTATCTATGTATCAATGCATCTACATATTTATGTAATCTCTATTTACCTATCACGTATCTGTCTAATACATAAGTGGACGGTCTGGATCCAATTGGACGATAAGAGGTTGTTGTTCGTGTATGACCTTTCCTAGTTATCTCAGGGACACACCCTTCACACATTGTGTCTCCTGCAGGGGTAGGCTGCTGTTGAAAGTGGTCCAGGCCAGACAGTTTGATGCTGTTTACAATATGATTAAACTAGATGATAGGTGTAACAGTGCTGCTTGCAAAATATTAATATTAATTGTAATAATAATGATATTAAATATTACATTTAGTGGTGTATGGTATAGTAGCTATAGAGATTTATCTTATTCAATTAGGCATGTTTAGCCATTATTTGCATCTGTTATCATTACCACCATTGCAAAACAAAAATAATAATATATATATAATGAATAACCAAATTAGTGGGCTTTATATTGGTGTGACATCAGCATCAGCATCTTGCAGGTGACCTTGGCATCAATCGAGGGTTTCATCCATTAGTTACACTGTTCTTGTGTTGTTGATTCTGCTGAATTAATTCATCTCTTTGCCTGGAGACGGAGGCAATAATGGGGAGATGCAGCAACACTCAACTTTGAAGGAAACTCAAAAGACTTTCGAACCATTTTAAAAACTTGACACTCAAGAAGGTTGATATGATTCATTCGGGGATTCATGCATGCATGGATTAAATGAATGAATAGATGGATAGATGGATGAATGAATGAGTATGAAAAGAGGTACCAACAGCTATGAAAAGATGAAAACCAGGCTTCCAGACCCATTTTTTCACCTACTTCTCATCTGGATCATCATCAACATCTGGGAGATTTTCCATTTTTTGCTTTTGTACAAGTTTTGACATCAAATGAGAAATGCAAAGTTATGACCGTTTTTGGGATTTTGCAACAATGAGCTATACGATGATGATGATGACTCTAATAGAGGAGGATTTGTTACCGATGATGATGACGATTACGATGGTACATAATCATCACCATGTCTTTATCTGCTTCCAATCATACTTCCTTCCCTGAGGGTGGCTATATTAATTGATCAGTATGAGTGAGGCACATGTTAATGGCTATTTCTATGATGATGTTGTTGATTGTAATTATTTATATACAATGTGTAATAATTGTAATTATTTATATGCAATGTGTAATAATTGTAATTATTTATATAAAATGTAAAATAATTACATGTTATTATGTGTGAATCATATCATATGTACACGTAATGCCACATGTACCATGTTATTGTTATTGTTATCATTGAAATGTCAATTTTATTGTCGTCATAATTATCAGCATCATTGCGATCATCATCAACATCATCTTTAGGCAGAACAGTGAGTCATAACACTCCAGCAGTCCTTCCAGCATTATCAACAGCATCAACGACAAAGTTGACAACAACGGCAACATCTCTGAAACTGGTGAGCTGACATTTGCCAGAAATTTATAAAAAAATCAGTGGCACAGCAAGGGGGCTGAGAAGGACAACTCTCATCTAGGGTAATTTAGGGTAAGGGGGGAGGGTGCCAAATTATCATAATTGGATACAAAATTATTAATATTAGGCTGGGGCGCAAATTTATGAGTTCCGTTGATTGAAAATTGATTGCAAGATGATAATTGGATTGATGGATGAACAGATGGATGAAATGTTCTTGGCTCTTGTTTACTAATTGATCAGATAATAAAACAAAAAGTAGATATAAAAAGATTATAAAATTATGAAATTTCTCAGATTTAAAAGTAAGGAATGAAATTTCACTGACTTACACCTTACCTGAGGTGTCAGTTATCTATTTTATTATCCACAGGCTTCAATTTGAAACAAGAGTGATGATGATGATGATGATGATAGTGATAGTGGTGGTGATCGTCATTTCTGTTCTCTCTGACATCATCGTCATCATCATCATCATCACATCTCTTATCCTGGGAATTGATTGCTTTTATGGGAGGAATTTTAAAACAGAAACAATATCTTAAATTCATGTTATTGTGACCATCATCTCATCCCCGCTACTAAAATGTTGGAGTTTTTTTTTTAGTTACAGATGATTGAACATATCATTTAGATTGCTTATTATTATTTTAATTACTGTTCTCATCATTGCTTATATTATTTTTGTTTAACAAATGTTTAAATTTGAGCATTGTTTATTTCCTGGAAAAGTAATTTTTAGTTGATTAATAACAAGGCTAAAAGACAATCAAACTTACATCAACAACATGGAAAAAATTAAAGTAATTGTGTATTAGCATCCATTGCATAGCTAGATGATAAGGACGGCATTCCCAAATGTTTCAAATCTGTGCTACCATCATGGGAGGTCGAGTCTTAACCAATAGACTATGAGGGGAACAGGGTTTGGCTATGTGTACCCTTAAACTGGGTGAAGAGTTCAGATTAGGGTCATTAACATGAAATTAGTAATTGCCTAAGATACTGATGATGATGTTGGTGATGATAATAAATGATGGTTAAATGATATTATTATTATTATTATTATTATTATTATTATTATTATTATTATTATTATTGCTATTATTATTATTGTTATTATTATATTATTTGTAAATAACTGATTGTGATTAATAATCGTCATCATCAACATCATCAACTAGAGAAGACAAGATAGCAGGAGTTGGTGTGCAACTTGATTCCCTTTCCTGCTGACTTTTTAAATCTTTTTACAATCAATTAATGTGTTTTCAAGTCAACATCCTCCGTTGGAATCTTCTTCAGTTGGAATGAGCAACGTTGTTGGGTTGCTCTTCCTCCTCCTCATCATCATCATCATCACCTCTATCATCACAATCATAAATCACCATCATCATCAATATCATTATCATCCCTTTCAGGAGGAACAATTTCAGAAAGACGGTTTTTCGCAGAACACCTCAGAACAGTTAGTGTTTCTCTTTTGTGAGGAATGACGACGATGATGGTGATGGTGGTGATGATGATGATGATGATGATGATGGTGATGATGATGATGATGATGATGATGATGACAACATTTATAGATGGAGTGCGTCTGATGCTTGATCTGAAGGGCTATTGAAGTGTAAAACTGTCAATCATGAGACATTAAACTGGACCAGAGTGCTGATGAATGATGTGACTGATCCTAATGATCAATTGATTGGCCAACCAGTTTTTGATTGATTGAAAATAATTAATTGAAATTAATAAATTGGTCAATTGAGATTGGTCAATCATTTTTGACTGATTGGTCTTAATGAATGAATTAAAATGATGTAATGAGATTGAAAACTTAATATTTTCACAACAAGACCAAAGCAGGAAGATGGAGGAGAATACGTTTACAATCCTTACGAGGAGCCAGTTTTGTACTGCGAAACCCCAAGTTCCGAAGCTATTCCTTCTGCCTCCATTGCCAAAGGTTGGTGGCTTTCAATCAAATCAGTCGAATTGGTTGATTGGATTATTTTCAAGTCAATGTGATTGATCATTTTTCTTGTCAAATTTGAAATTCATTTATCTGGTAAAAAATTATCATTTATAAATATAGGCAACTGATCAAGAAATGATGATGATGATGATGACGATAGGGATGATGATGATGATGATCCAGAGTTGGTCTTTGTTTTAACGTTGGGGAAATAAAAAATAACTTTCAAAGTTGAGATAACTGTTAATTAATGATTGGAGGTTAACATTCAACAACAGAAGCAATAATAATAATATAATAATATTAATATAATATAATAAGTATAACTGAAGAAAACAAACTGTCAAAAAATATAATTTTAAATTCACAACTACATTGCAACAGTTGTTGAGAGATTTCATTGAATGGGTGATTTAACAGGTTGAAAAAAGAAAAATATTAGTAATGGTAATAATAATAATAATAATATAATAATAATAATAATAATAATAATAATAATAATTGACTTTAAAACAAAACCCAAGTGATCCCATGAATAATTAAATCAATGAATTAATTAAAATGATTACCTGGATAGTGTTTACATTGAAATTAATGAGATTCATACATTGCTCTTGTTGACCCTAGTTTTACAAGAGGCACTTGTGACTTGACCTGGTTGACCTGGATTCACAGGTTTCATCCAGGTGTGGAACCAGGTGCCTCTCAGGAGCTAAAACTGAAACTTGTCCTAACAGTTTGTTTAGTTTGTATACTAGGGTGTTGGTCGGTTTGCTTTTGCCTTCATCGTTTGTTATCGTTTTTTGTTGCCATTTTTTAAATTTATTTCATCATCGTCATCCTTATCGTCATCTTCATTGCCATTATCCATCATCATACATTGTCAACGTCGCCATCATCATCATTATAATTATGATCATCTTCATAACCGCCAGCTGAAGACTGTAGTGAAACAGAGTATGAGAGTTTTGAGGAGGAAGAGGGTGAAGACACCAGGGATGGCAAGAATGATGACAACTTCAGTTACCAGGACAACAGACAGACCAGGGATGTACCGCTGCCACAGTCAGTTGAGACACAATCATTTCTCATATTTTAAATTTAATTTAAGATATTATTAGTAAGATCATGCTTATTAATTTATCTTTTTTATATGTTTGTGGAATGCTTTTATAACTGTTGACATTACTGATTAAATACTATGTATTAATATATGATATATTATTTATATATAATTACTAATTTCATTACCACTTATCTCTCTGTCTTCTCCCTGACACTTTATGCACTGTATGGAGTACTCTATATATTATAATAATATTATTATTATATTATTATATTATTATTATTATTAATATAATATTATATTATAATTTAATATTATAATTATTAATATATTATTATATTATATTTATATTATTATATTAATATATTATTATATATATTAATTATTATTATAGAGTTATAATATTATTATTATATTATTATATTATTATAATCATATAATAATATTATTATTATTATTATTATTATTATTATTATTATCATCATCATTATTACAACCTTAATAATCTAAAATATAATAATAACACAAATAAAGGGCCAAAAAGATCCCAAGCAAGGAGTTAAACCTGCTCAGTCGTCTGCCCAATGTGCACCACAGTGGCCACCTATACCAGAAGGGGCTGCTCAGTTGGCTAAAGAGATTCTGTATCATCAGCGACTCGAGACTTTTGACCTTCAGGTCACGGAAGCATCTGCGACCTTTGGTCATCCTCGACCTCATTGGCTGCGACGTGGAATCCACAGTTCGGGAGTCGTCCAAATACAAACATGCCTTGAAGATTTCCAGGTTGGCTTGTTTGAGCTTGGTGACAATTATAAGCAATAATAAAAATAATGTTGATGACGATAATAATAATAATAATAATGATGTAGTAATAATAGTTAATTTATAGGGCACAATGTACATAGCCTTAGAGGCACTAAGTATATGGTCCATGAGTCCATAGGATAGTCTCCCTGTGTGCAATTGTAATGTTTGCAATCCAGCTTGCATTGCCAAAGGTTACAAGAGTCCTTGAGAAGATTACTAGTTGAGAGTGATAATGTTTAATGAAAAATGTTAAACGATGTTATGTATTTAACTCTGCCTTAATCAAATACCAAAAGGGCGGATTGGCCAAAAATCTTGGTCAAAAGTGGTTCAAAGATCAATTATGCCAAAAAAGAAACTCTCACAATGTATCGTAGTTAATTATATTGTAAACAGAATTGTTATTGTCATCATATTTATCATAATCACCACTTTAAAATGTCACCATAATTATCATCATTATCATTGTAATGTCATCTTTCCACTGCAGACCAACTCCAGGTGAGGGTCAGGTGAACCTCGGTCCTCTTTCCAGTTCCATCCATTCGTCCGTCACAAATTCTTCCTTGACAGGCAATGACACAAGCACCTGTTGGTTCTATGCAAGGGACAAAGAGACTATTGATGGCTGGATGCTGGTTGGTTGATAGTGGTTGATTGATGATTGATTGATGGCTAGATGCTGGTTGATTGATAATGATTGATTGATTAATAGATGCTTAATGATAGTCAGTTGGTAATGATTGATTGGCAAGGTACCGATTAGTTGCTAATGATTCACCGGTTGATGCTTGATACATTACAACTGCTGCATTTGCTATATTTCTCCTTTGTAAATCTTCTGAGCCAAGTTTTTATTGTCATGTTCTTGTTATTCGCTTGTTGTTTGGAGCAGCATTGCTTCATTTGCTAACATTCCATCTATCTTCATAATTAGGAGATACATCAGTTCTTTTCATTACTGTTTTTTTCTAATTTCTTAAAATTATCCATTTATCTTTCAATCACTAGCACCTTTGTCTGAGTGGCTGCCTCAAAGCATCCAACAACGAAGATCCAGAGTACATGACCACAGATAACGTTGCCGCAGACACAGACTCTGGCCTCTGTGCTTCGACTTCTGACAACCAGGTGAGTGAGTGCATGCTTGGTTGAGTGGTAGTTCACCTTGGTGGGTCGTTACTTATTTTTAAATTTGAGGACTGAATATAATTGGCTGATTGACATGTTTTTGTTATTGCCCGACCAAATGCCTTTATTGGTTCAATTACTTTGTAACGTCTGCAGGGTTGATTTGCTTTGAGCGGCTTGCATGATTTTGATGATTGTTTAGTTTGGTACTTCTAATTTTGGTTCTTTAAGTGGTGATAAAGTCATGCAAACGATGATGCTGATGTGAAATGCAGATATGCTTGATATTGAGATACTTTTGAGCTTGATCATTAGGCCATCTGTTGTCAGAAGTTATGGATGCTGATGGAAATTTTGGTGATGATGACAGTGATTGTGGTTATCGTTGTGAAGGCTATGCTGTTGCTATTGTTTATTAACATCCGTTATACGACAAGATGATTAGGAGGGAGGTATAACAATAGGTTTGAAATCCATGGCGATGATGTCGACGTGTATTTATGTATTTTATTAACATCCATTTCATAACCAGATGATTCATAACTAATGATTCACTATTATGATGTTGAATTTTCAGACTGGCATATCGGGCGGCAGCAGCGAGGGTAGCAGTGGTGATGGGGTAACGAGTGGAATTACTGCCAATGGTTATTATCTCCGTCTTCATTGGTTACGCTTTTTGAATGTCGAAAATAGCGACATCATTATCATTATTATTATTATTATATTATTATTATTATTATTAATTTTGATTAAAATTACAGTGAATTAAATACTGCATAATTCCACAAACACATGCAAACGAGATTTTCATTCAACAATTTAAAAGACATTTTTTTGATCAATTTTATTTAATTATGTGCAAGCAATTCACAGCATCACATCGCATCGACCATTGAATTATTCTCCCAGGGCTGGAGACGAAGCCCACCCACTTCAAGAAGAGGTCAAAGATCGGGGAATCCCTGCAGAGTCTCATTTGGGGCCAGTTTGGGAAAATTAGAAAAGATGACAAGGATGATAAAATTAGAAAGGCCTTCATGGAGGCAGGTGGAATGGATGTCGAGGTTTCCCATTTGGCGGGTGAGTCTGCCAGCTATCCTGCATCTTGCATGCAAATTGGCTCAGAGGAATTGCTACGAATGATGGTAAAAGCAACACTCGTTACGTGTCGTGTTCACAACCAGCTTGCACCGCCACAAAGCGCCTCTGGGAAATGGTGCTACATGCACGGTACAATGCCTTACAATTTTATTATTATAACTTTTATCATCAGCACCAACATCAGTACTCTATCTGCCACACACCTGAAATTGTTGTTTCACACATCTCCCGTCAGGCTACATAAACATCAACAGAGAGATCTCAGAGGGCCAGGCACGTTGGACGAAGAAGTTCTGCGTGGCCCGCCAAGGACGACTGGACTGTTACAGGGACCCGCTCTACGAAAACATAGAATCCACCATTCCACTCAAGAACTCCGTTGTCGTCGACGTTGACAAGCAGAACAAGAGAATCTGTCTGTCCTGTGAGGCCCAATCCAAGGAGAGGGTGGAAGTGAACCTGGAGGTAATGAAGATGAGGATGATGATAATGGTGATTTTTGTGGTTGTGGTGGTTGTTGGGGTATTAAGACATTGATATGAATTGTTATTGTTCTTGTTGTGATAACTGTTAGCATGAAAGTTATACTGGTAACATATTACCAATCCTAAATGTGTAATAATAAATATTATTATTATTATTATTATTATTATTATTATTATTATTATTATTATTATTATGAATGTTATTAACTTTCAAATACATATGTTCTCTTCCTTAACAAGTGAATGTAATCATTGCAACCCCCAGCTGTTCAATGCCACTGACTTCAGCAAGTGGTTGGTGCTTATCTACAGGGAGGCAGACAAAATAAGCTCTCCAGAGGGCTTGTACAATGAAGTTTATGACTGGAAAGTTTACAGTACTGCCAACGGTAGGTTACCAATTCACCACATCATCATCGACATTGCACGTCAACACTCTTGTTGTTGTTGTTATTATTATTACTATTATCATTATTATTGTTATTGTTATTATTACTATTATTATTATCATTATTATTATTATTATTATTATTATTATTATTATTATTATTATTATTATTATTATTATTATTATATCATCTTCATTGCCGTTGTCGTCATCATTGCAGACTGCCAGCCACCTCCCCTCCCCAAAGAGAGACCCCAATCCAAGCCCAGTTCGACTAACAACCAATCAGATCTCGAGGTCGCTGATGACAGTTTCATCTACGAATATTACAACTCAAGAACTCTTTCATCTATTGCTGAGGACAGTTTCCTGGCATCGGACTTCATGAACAAGGTTGTCAAAATTCCATTTTATAGCACTCCTTCGGCGATGCATTTGTGCAAGCTGGGTTTTGAACATAACACATTGAGACTGTTACCCTTACTTACTAAGTTATGCTTGAACTCAAGCCTCTTGAGCCCTCTAGTAACTTGCTTACTAGCAGTTATAATAATGGTCATCATTTTGATATTGAAGATTTTATGACATATTGACTGGAATCTTGTGTTTTCCAGGACGACAGTTTCCGTCTGGAGGAGATCATGGCATCTGCCTTCGATGACATCAAACGCACCCTTTATGAGAGGGCCGTCGAAGAGCCGCCCGGCTCAAAACCATCTTCCCCCAGTTCCAAATCTGTCATTTCCTCCTCCTCCTCCTCATCGGCACAACTTCCTATCATCCCATCCTCTTTTTCACCTTCGACATTTTCTTCTCCTTTGAAGGGAACAAACAAGAGTCTGAGGGAAGACAAACCATCGAGGTCTCCTTTGCATCTGACACTTTCTAATCCATCACCTTCAACAACCGCATCATCATCTTCGTCGTCGTCGCAGATGAAGTCTCCTCATAAGCCTGTACCTCCTTTTAGAATCAGATCAGATACTGTTTCAAAAGCTGTGCCAGGTTTGTTTTTGGTCTTTTGGTAAGGGCATTTATGGATGTTTATATTAAGAATATTTTATATAGTGATAATAAAATAAACCACTCAATAATAATAACTATTATTATTATTATCATCATCACATTAATAAAATATAGTAGAACTATATGATGAAACAAAATTACTTGAAAGAACAAACTGAGCAGCTTCAGTTTAGAATTTATTTTGTCCATAAAGCAGTAATTATACATAAATGAATAAAAAACTTCAATCCACCATTAAAATTATTAATGCCATTTTATTGCTATAGTTACAGATTCCACCAACAATGCTCCAATTAAGACGAGTGTTCGTTCATCTTCAGTTCCGAGGACAAACGTGATTTTGAATGCTTCGGGCGGCAAGATTTGTACTTCGACTTCTTCATCGACTTCCGACCACAAAACCTCGGAGAACATCACCACAGCAAGCAGGATCATTTCCATCCAGCCCAGTTTTGACTTTTCCCTCATCAAGAATGAGCTGAACAAAAGACACAGTGTTTTCAACTATAGCCTCAATAGCATTGCCAATTCACCAACAACCACAACTGCACTCTCCAGCAGCAGCAGCAATAACTTTGGCAAGAATATCAACGATCCAAGAGACGATAGCATTTACTTGAAATCAGACAAAGTGGCAGGTAGTTTCATCATGGGTCGTGAGTACCCCAAAGTTCATACCTCAAAGTTCATGACCTCTGCCATTTCGAGCCCAATCAAAGTCAGCAATGCTGTTTCGACCACCATGTCTGCTGCCCATGTCACCATTGGATTGATATCTTCGTCTTTTAGCCCGGTTCCTGTTGTCGCTTCATTGCCACTCTGTTCCTCATCTTTGGCAGCCATGACATTGGTTTCAAAAGCCCTCGTGGCAAAATTGCCAACATCGCCCACCACTTCAGCTCTTAATACAACTTCAACAACTGTCCGGACATCTTCTGCTGCCCTATCTCAGCCATCATCATTATCATCATCATCACGGATGATATCATCGGCATCGTTGTTATTATCGGTTCCTTCATCATCATCATCATCTTCAGCATCCCAGTCCAAATCTTCTGCTGTGACAAAACTGAGCAGCAAAACTGCTTCTCCGATCTTGTCCACCTATGCCAATCGAAGGTTGAATCCCTCAGCGGTCGACCTCAGGGTAGTCGCTGCGTCCAACAGGGCGGGAGCCGAAGCTACGAACTCCGACCCCTTGGGAAAGAGGGCTTCTTTTATTGCACTGAGTGCCCTCTCCACCTCAAGTGAGCGACGTCTGTCGTAGCTGACGTAACAACGACATGTTGTTGAAAATTGTTGTTAATAGCGATTCATGGAGAATCGTAATGTTAATTTGTTGTTAAAGGAGATTCAGGGAGAGAATTGTTGTTAATTTCTGCTGCGTGTTTAAGAGTAATTATCCTTAGTTTGTTTTGTTTTTTTTTAATATTTCTTAATTATCCATCATCCAATTAATTCAACCAGATTCGAAATTGAGGGAAGCCAGAGCTGAGATCAGAAAGTCAAGCCTCGAACTCATGTCCATCCTCCCAAACACTTCGAGCAAGATGGCCGTCGAAAAGACATTCTCCGTCCCCATCACCATCACATCTGCCAGCAACAATTACGTTGTTTCCTAGCCAATGCAAAGCCGCCAGAGCCAGCATTGTTTTGTTTTGGTTTGTTTTCATCATGTGGTGCGAATGACTTGGGTTTCTCGGTTACGATGTAGACACCGCTGTTGTACTCTGATGCTAAAGCAGATCTTGAAGATTTTTAGGAGTACAATTCAAAAACATCATTTGTCAATAAGTGGAAGTCAGGATGATCTGGCTTCGTCCAGAACTTTCTGGAATGTAAGCCATTTGTTCTTGACTTTTTCATCACATCTTCGTCGTCGTCATCATCATCTTCACACTGTCAAGTCAGTTGCATTAATTCATGCCACCGCAAGCCCTCAGGTCAAAAGCTGCAATCCACCAACGAAGAAAACATCTACGACTTCATCGATGCCCAGTTGTGTCTGTCGTGATTTACTAGTTTGTATCTCTACCATCTAGGTTCGTGTTGCATGTTGTCGTGCTTCTGCGTGTTTGTTTTCTCGGGGAAGTCCAAAGTAGCATGGCAGATTGTTTTTAAATTTGTTAAACCTGGCTTTTTCCAGTTATTCAATCCATTGGTTATCCATCAATCCACCCTTTCCAACAATCTATCACATGGTTCCTCTTTGCACTTCTGATGTCTTGTTTTGCCACAAACAGTTTTGCTCGCCAATATTTGTATTATTAATTCTGTTGTTGTTGTCGTCGTCGTCGTTGTTGTTGTTGTTGTTACGCTGAATTGAGATGGGTTTTAGTATGTCAATATTCCTGTCAGCATTTTCCTTATCTGCTTGTAATAATTACTAACGTAAGATTTTCTCTTGTCGTCTTGTTTTTCATGACATTTTATTGCCATTTTATCATGAAGTATTTTTATTTTTATCATTGCTTTCATTATTATCAATGCTGGAAAATTAATTGAATCTATTATTGATCAATATCTTTATTAATTAATGTAACACTAACTGTAAAAGTACTTAATTTATAAAGCACCTGAAGCGCTTCTTAACCATTTATTTAGTTATTAGGTGTCTTGCATCTTCATTGTGCTGAGTGAGAAGCTGTCATCTTTTTTAATGAATCAAAGAGACACATCTTTGCCATTGTCATTCAGTATTATAGATCAATGACGAAATATCTAGCACAAGAGTATTGTTAGTATTTCTAGTAATTGTAATTATTATCATTATTATTATTATTATTTTGTTGAATTTCTTTTGCTCTGATGCTCACGGATATAGCCGTCACTTATGTTACGTCGTGTTACTTTCGTTTTCAATTTCCAGACTTGAGAAACAACGTTTCAATTTCCAACGAGTCGTCTGCCCGCACTTTATAATTTCGCGCCATAACGTCTTAATTTGAGTGGCATCTTTGTTCATGTCGCGTTTATTGTGGTCATGGAAATTATTATTATTATTGTGCAAATTATCATTGTCGTTAACACGCACGACTTGTGTTTTGATTATATATTTATTACTGACTTACTTTATTTATCGTCATATTTATTGTCCTCATCAAGACATTGTCCTCGTCTGACTGTTATTTTTGCTTTATTTTAAACTCAATTAATAAATTTGATTTTAATTTTGATAAAATGAAACCTCTAAGGTGGTTAGTTGTTTAAACTATAATGTTAGTTGTTTAATATATAATGGTGAGAAATGGTGAACTTATGGTGAAAAAATTCAAATATTCATTTAACGGGAACTCAATAACCGAAGTTGAGCGTTTAAGGGATTTTAGATACAAATGATGCAATTTGAGATGCAAATGAATATTTGGGCTTCTGAGTAGTCTGGACTCATTTTTTTGTGATATAATGTAAGGTTGAATGAATTATGAGGGGAGTCGCTCTTGTCCTTGGACGACGCTTTTGAAAATAGTAACATATTTGACCAAAACTGTTTTTATTTGAATGCCGTTCAGGAGGCGGCTCGATTAACAACGTTTGAGAAACATAAATACGTGCTATTGGAAAACGTCGAAAACAAAATTATTAGTAAAAGAAATAATAAATTGTCGACTCCCAGAAAACAGCTACTCTGACCATGTTGTCATCTGTCCGGGATCAGCAACAAGTGAAACAAGAAAAACAAGGCGAGCAACAGCAAGATGGCGGACAAGGACAGCATGACGGGGGTGCTGGACATGGACAACAGCCAGGAAGACAAGGACCACAACATGACGGAGGGCAGGGACAGGGACAACAAGGTCCGCAGCAACCCGGGGGACAACACCCCGGGGCACAACAACCGGGCGGACAACATCCCGGAGGGCAGCATCCGGGCGGACAGCACCCTGGAGGGCAACAGCATGGCAGAGGACAGATACAGCATTCCGTTTTCTCTGATTTATCTTTCTCTTTTCTTTCTTCTCTCCTCCTTTCTTCTTCCCTTTTGGATTCATCCTTGTCTTTCTTATCCGCTTTGATGACGATTTTGATGGGACAAGGGCACGGCGATGGACAGCATTGCATGCAAGGCATAGCGGATGGATTGGGGCAAGGGCATACTAAACAGATTTTATTGCCATCATCGGACTTTTCCTTCTTACTTGTAACTTCCACAGGGGTCTCTTTCGTATCGGAATCCTTAGTCGTCTTAATGGTCACACAGCATGGCGAAAAACATGGACAGGGGCATGGACAAGCCCCGGGACAAGGGCAGGAACATGGAGGACAAGAACCCGGAGGACAAGGGCAAGGACAAGGGCAGGGACAAGGACAAGGAAACGAACAAGGGCCTGGGCACGGACAAGGGCCTGGACACGGAAAAGGACACGGGCCGCAACATCCTCCGGGACTACAGGGACTGCACATGTAACAGGGACATTTTCCCACCTGGACACACTGTGGACAGGGCCCACACGGGCACGGGTATATAAAGTTCACCGTCTTTCCTGCTTTCTTGTCGTCGCCGTTAGCGTTTCCGTTCGAGTTGAGCTGTTCTTTTTTAGAGTTCTGTTCTGCTGATATGGTGCTCATGCTAATTCACGAAGTCAGACCTTCTCTAGGTAGATGTCTTTTGTACTGGAACTTTGTCTTATTCGGTCTGAAAGATGATTTCGTTCTGCTTGCTTCTATTTCTGAAAACAAAAACCAAAGTTGTCCAATATTGGAAGTGTAATGAAATGTGTTGAAGTTGGTCTGCGTGTATCTCAAACGAAGTAAATAATCTAGAACACAAGCTAGCCTATGTATAAATTATGCCATTCTCTCTTTAATCAATATTAAGTGAAAGATTTATACAAGAAATTTAAACGTTTATTTACATTAGAGCGCTAACGAATTAGAACGATGTTGAGTGAGTTCACCTTTTATGGTTTTCACTTTCTAGCTCCGATTCTTCCAAGAGACTAATGTTGCCTCAAATATTATGTGACACCAACTTAAGCTTAAGTTTTCCTGAATGTTGTTCGATGTCTCTTCTTAAATAAGTCACTATAAATTGGCATAACTAATTTTTTATAAACATTTATAAATATTGAAATAATTTAATTTAAATAATAATTTTTGATTATAGTTATAAATTTAAGAGTAGTTATTGTTAGGAGACTTAAAATTTGTTAGGATTACTTAAACGTAAGAAATGCTTCAATCAATCGTTAAATATAGATTACATGATTATTTTTGTAAACATTATATTTATTGACTTATTCATTTGTTTTAAAAAATAAATAAATTTGTTCATCTTAGATTTGAAGTAATTTCAACAATATTACAATAAACCTAATGAACTAATTATGAAATACATGCATTACATGCATAACATGCTTTGTGCAGTGGCAAACTTCCCCCCCCCCCCTGATTTTAGACAAGAAGCAAAAAAAGGTCATCCGCTCATATTTTACGAGGGTTTGCCCCCATCCCCTGAAGTTTTCTTGAAGCGAAAAAAGGTCTTCTTCTAAAGTTGTGCAAGAGTTTGCCTTCCTTGGAAAAAGCTTAAATTACTTCCCTGACATATTAGTGTAGAAAATAGAAATAATAAAAATAACATATTTACAATTATGCTAATTTTAATACAATATTAGTGTTAATGTAACAACTCTAACAATTTATAAATACTATAAAAGTGCTATGTAATTAGTATCTGTATCTATACGTATCTATGTAGACTAGTAGTGAGATGATATAGATTAGACATTATGTCATCTATTATGAAAGCCTTATTTGTAAAGAGGGCAGACAGACACGATGCCAATAATCTTGGAAAATATCTACTGACCTTTAGTTTAAAATTGGAAATTAATGCCAAACAAATGTATCGAAGTCTTCTCGTTGATAAAATCAGTAAAAAGAAGATGCTGGTGTTCAGTTGCGGGTTTTTTCGACGATTTTTTTAAAGGAATTTTAAAAATTTTTAAGCATTTTTAAGTTGCTCTTCTTTGTTTTAGAGGGTTTGTGACGTCATGAGGCCAATTCTTGCGTAATTAAATTAAGTGTTTTAACTTTAATCAATTTTTTAATTTTTAAATTGGCTGCTAATTTTGAAGATGTAAATGTTCGGACTTATTTGTCTTTCTACTTGAATTGCATTAGATATATATATATATATATATTGCATTCATGAAATCGTTTTGATAAATAATATTATTGTATTAATACTAAAACAAATCAGACTTTTGAATTGTTACAAATATTTTTTATGTAGAATAATTGCTAGCTGTAATGTCAGCTCTTGTTATGGAGTCTAGATTGTTACACAAACAAAGCTCCATTAATTTGAAAAATCTTAGCAAACAGAAAATAATTTTTAAAATAGCCAAACAAAATGATTAAGATTTGAAAAGATGTTTTGTTAGAAGATATTCGCTGAAAATCGCTTATGATCTGAATCCACGTTTTTTGCTGACGAATTTGTTTACAAAAAACAATTTGATGACGTCCATTCAAAAATCCGTAAAAAAATTGTAACATCGCTAAACACCTCCATTAAGAAAATACCAAAAAATCATACAAAACAAAATATAGTTTCATGAAGTCGAATTTGCTTGAAAATTTTTAAATTATATCCGTTTCAGAAAGGGTAGCTCTTGGTCAACCCTGGCTCAAATTTGGATTACTTGGAGAGATTTATAAATAAAAGTAAACAAATGCTTAAACTTATAATCTTCTGAATGAATGAAAATCAGTCTTCTAATCGATTGAGTTTAAAATGAATCATCACATGATCATAAATAAATGAATTTAAAAACAGTCGCCATCGTTATAAATAAAATAATATCCAAAATTATTAATAATCTAACCTATAAATATATATTTCAATAAGATACGTCGTATGTTTTACCTAGAATATAGCTGTTATCCTAAAAATGTATTATTTTAATTAGTTCTGGACGCGCAGATGCTCTGCGCGAATTCTGCTATACTGGTAGATAAGGCGACATTATAAACTAATGTATCGATACAGGTATATCTCAGAAAATCCTTGAAGCAAGAAACGGATATTAGCGTCGACTGTCAAAAACAAGAAATAAAAGATGTTCTACGACAAAAACAACAACAGCTGCTGCGAGCCATGTGAACCGTGCTGCACATGTACCCCATGCTTACCATGCTTTAATCCCTGTGGGGGTTGTTGCAATCCATCTGGGTCACGTTGCGACCCACGATTCTGTGACCCGAGATGCGACCCGTGCTGTTCTATGTCCAGTTGTGGGCCCTGCATGCTGCCCTGGATAGGAGGAAGGGGTGATGCATGTCCTCCTGATGCCAGGAATGTTTGCATTCTACCCTCGCCTCAACCGGTCTGTAATCCCGAAAGCAGATTTCCTGTCTCTGTTGGGTTTCCCTTAAACCCCCCGCCTCCAAAGTCTCGCACTGATGCCTCGGGACCAGCCCCACCAGTAACAGACACCGGTATTCCAAGGACTCAAACAAAGTCAACGATGACGCTGAAGAAAAAACCGCGACCCTATATCATCTGCCCATACTTCTATCCGTGCCCCTACCCTTGTTCTTGTTGTTCTGGAGGTACGACCCCTTACTACTCTCCTTATAGTATCGGATGCCCCTCAACCTGTGTGCCATGCATGTCCACAAGTGGAATGCCGGTCAATCCTATTCCTGTGAATTTACCGTTTGGCAGGGCACCCCGACCGTTCGGTTGTATACCCGAAATTTGTCCCAAGAAGAGCAAAAAAAGCGTTGTGTTACCCACCATCAGGAGTTGGGAAAACTTTTCGCTGAACAATTCGTGTCCTGCCAAAGATGCAGCTGAAATAGGAAATGAAGAAAAGGGTGTTTTTAATTTGAGAATAGATGCGGACAAAATCGAAGAATTTTCAAATAAGATCATGAATCCAAAGTGCGAGTGTCCCCCAACCTGCTGCTGTCCTAAACCCTGCAGCTGTACCAGGTGTGAGCCGATCCTCGAATGGTCTCTCTGCAGGCAGAGAAAAATGAGGTTTGCTACGAAAGCCAACAAATTCTGTTGCGGACCCAAAATTTGCAACAACGTCGGTTGTTTCAACAAACCGGTCAGGAATACCGTTGCTTTCGTCAGCACCATTTCTACAAGGTGTTACCATCCTTTTGTCATCCAATAGTGGATGACGGATGTTTTTATTTCGATTTTGATATAACGATATAATTGTTGGTAGTATTATTGTTACATATATATTTATTATTTTGTTGTTTTATCGTCGTATTTTTAAAGTCACTAACTCTCTAAATGAAATCTTACGAATTTCCAAATTGAAATCTATATTTATAATAAATTTTGAAAAACATGGTTCTAAATAAAAATTGCTGTGGCGGTAGCAAATTTTTTTAAAACATAGTTGCAAAATAAAGTGCATGTTTTACCTTTTTATTTATTTATATGTAACCAGTTAATAAAGTGACGTCCAAAGATAGTTTGCATTCAGCAGTCATATTAGATTATTAGGGCAAGTCGATGGTTTCAAAATTGGTCAAGGACCTTCAATAACTCCATTAAAAGCACCCGGTGACAAATTTCTCCACGAATCTCAGCAGACTACAAGTATTGCTCACGTTCATTGAAGCTTACATCTCTGAACATCACCACGGTCCATTTTTGCAGAACCACATGTTTGACTAGAAAATACTACTTAAACTTTCGCCACAAGCTTCTAGTCCCATCTAGAACCCCCGGGGCAACCCCCAAACAGTCAATCAAACCCATGTCACACCCTGCCTCTTATTTATACATTAATTTATTTATTTGATTAAATAATTTGATCACATAATTAAGATGATTTCCTCCTTCGGCTAAAAATGCAAAAACTCAAACTAACATACTTTAAGCAACATGGGAACTGCTCTCCGAATAGCATAATTCAGTTATTTATTCGTGGCAGTGGTTTTTGTCTAAACTCAACTGGCTAGTGGATCAAGGACAATCTGTGCCAAGGACAATCGTCAACTTTGAACCGCCATCGACGTGAATCAAATTAAACGTGAAAATTGTTGATAATATAAGTTAAAAATCTACTAAATAAAAATATTGAAAATCATATAATAAAAATAAAATATTGAATAACATATTTAAACAAACTTGATTTAAAAAAATTAATCGAACACCGCACCATTCTATATCGATTACGTAAAAACATTATAAAACGGTTGGCAAAAACAAAACCTTAACATCATTACATAAAAAGGAAATAATCATTGAAAAAATACTTACAGCTATCATTAATTATTCAAATATTTACCCCAAGAAATAAAACCAAACTTTATAATATATTAATTTATTTTTAAAAAATCTGATAAACAAGAAAAGCATCAGAATACAAAAAAAAAGAAAAATTGTTTAAATCCAGTTCTCCAACCTACAGCATTGGACAAAAAACCGTCCAGTAATGAGCTGTTCGCCAGAGTGTAGTTGCTGTTGTCCATGCGAAGATTCGTGTCAGAAACACGATCCTTGGTTAGGACTAGGAATAACAACATTGACTGCTTGTAGAATTATTTTAAAACTATTTTTATTATTATTACTATAAATAATTTTGATCGTAGTTCTGTAGCATATTAATATTCCATTAAGAGTATTTGTCGTTTTGTTAACATACATAATTCGAATACTAGTTACATTTTATACACCTTGACCTAATATTACTTAACCTGAATTTTTTCATCTTCTTAGCCGGTCTCAGTCTGCACCCTGTCGTACGAGGGGTAAGTCCTACCGAAACAAGTGCGTCCCTCATTGTGGGGTGGGTAAAACCGAGTGCTACTGCAATGCCGTCTGCGTCGTCTGCGATCGCAAAACCAGGGTTAACAACCCCATTTACACAGAACAGATAAAGTCTGGTTATGCGGGTAAGTCTTTCATTGCAGTTACGCTATATATGGCTGAATGAAAATATTTCAAGAATTTTTGTCTTTCTGATTGTTTTTTTTTTTAAATTTTGTCTCTCTGATTGTCTTTTTTTTTTAAATTTTGTCTCTCTGATTGTCTTTTTTTTTAAATTTATAATTTAAATGTTACCTCGAAAATTGGTAACAATTTAAACACCACTTTATAGCACTCCCAAGCTCAGGGGCATTGAGAGCTCTGAGAAAGTCCTATCCAAGTTACAATTCTGCGTACATTCATGCTAAGGTTTATTTTAAGAGCATCCATTTTTTGTTTTCCTATCAGGACACGTGCCATTGGCACAGTATTACTTGGGACTGTCCTTCCCTGAAGCGGCCATTTTAGGAGTGGCGGAATTTGAGTGCATTCGTAACAGGAGGAAGCAGTGCAAGACTGAATGCGAGAGTTGCTGCTGCAACAATTGCAACAACTACAACAGCTGCAACAGCTTCCACGACAGCAACCGCAATAACAATTCCTTTAGTTCTTCCACCAAACCGCCGCCGCCTCCAAAGCAAGATGGATGCGGTCAGTTCAACTTGAATATCAAACCGAGAAAGTATGCAGGTAATAATAATAATAATAATAATAATTTTAATTAAAAAAATACTTGTGATATACTATAATAATGATGCTGCCGCTACTGATGATGATGGTAATTATTATTGTTAATCAATAAAAACAGCTTAAACGCCATATTTATTTTATGACGCTTCGGCTAATAATGGGGGATATCTCTTGAATTTGTGGTCATTTGAAGCAACTATATTTAAATGCCTTGTTAAAATTATCAAAATTGTTTTATTAGTAATTTATGGACATTTCAATGAGATTTAGATAATAAATATTTACCTGTTGAAAGACATTTTTTAAAGAATATATTTCAATAATTTAAATCTTCACAGATTCATTAATGTTAGCCAATAACAATGGAAATAAATCATATATTCTTCTCAAACCACGTCACGTCTTGATACAGTTTTATTACGGAAGATAATAATAATGGATATTTATAATATAATACTAATGTTATTAATAATACACAGGATTTTCTGGCTGGAGGCATAACTGCATCACAGCTCCAAAAAAAGAAGAACTTGCCGAACTTAGTCAACAACCTCGTAACAGAGAAAAGGGAGTGGACAGCTACCTGTGCCCCTGTCCGGTACCCTGTGCTTGTCCTTTTCCCTGTTGCTATCCTTATTA
This sequence comes from Whitmania pigra, assembly GCA_021613335.1. Taxonomy (NCBI): domain Eukaryota; kingdom Metazoa; phylum Annelida; class Clitellata; order Hirudinida; family Haemopidae; genus Whitmania; species Whitmania pigra. The sequence continues at coordinate 887,970 of JAJTWR010000248.1, read as the reverse complement.
CTACCCCTGCTGCGTGGCACAGATTCCAGGCAACAGATCAGAGGAAAAAGAAAATGTGCCATCAAAGGATGTAGCCAACGAACCGCCCGATCCTGCGTCTACCTCACGTAAGGTTCCCTCGCAAGGACCACCCTCGCAGGCAGGATGCGTACCAAGCGAAACAAGTTTTAAGTCTGGAAAACGTCCGAAGAAGGAAATCGATTCAGTGAGCAAAGTCAGATCAGGCAGCTATAGGACATCGTGCAACAACGAAGATGATGGTGGTGATGGGGGGGAAGAAGAGGAAGAAAATAATGAACTACAAAACGTTTACGCATATCCCTGCCCTACTTCTTGCTGTCCAAACCCAATGGCATGCTGTCCTTATCCCTGCTCTTTTCCAGCCCAGTGCTGTCCCTGCCCTTGCCCTTGCCCATGTCCGTGCTCGTGTCCACCTGGATGTATGCCTCAGTACTGCTGCAAACGACCCACGATGAAAAATTACGAAGCTTGTCCTACTCCGCCGCCGAAGCCCATGATGATTTATTTCACCGAAAAAGACAAAAAGCCTGAACTCTGCGAGCCTCCCACCACGTGTCCGCCGTGTTGTTGCTACATGCCCTGTCCTCAACCTTGCTGCATGGTTGTGGGAGATCAGATGAATAGATCTAATAATGCATCAGGGCATATTGACATCGACAGTCAGGCGGAATGCCCAGAAGAACCGATTCCTGTTAAAAGGCCACGTTGCAAATTCGAATGTTATGACGAGTGCAACCCATTTCCTCCGTGCTACAGAGCTCCTGGAGTCATATGTGCTTGTCCTTGCATTCCAGACAATCCTCTTCAGATGATTCTCACAAGAAATCCTCCTAACACTCTACCAGTTACTTGTTGCAGCTGTTGTAAAGTGTCAGAACCGTTGAACGCAGGCCTCTATCCAAAGCTGGCCGCCAACGCAATAGCCCAATGGTCTCTTATGCGCCAGAGGACGATAAGTTTTGTACCTACGTTCACCAAAACTTGCTGCCTGCCCATCGATCCAAACACGAGAGTCCCAGCTGGTTGTAACTGTTGTCTAACCCCGTAACCTCTGCCCTGAACCATAACCCTTTCAGTCTTACTTGTGCATTGTCGTATTAAAATCATTTGGCTATGTGAAACGGTAGTATAAAACAAAATTCACCAGGTGTTGGTTTTGAATTGTTTAAAGTTTAAAGATTATCGAAAAGGGAATTTAAATTATTTGAATACCATTTATGAAAAAGATGTATTACATATAGATCTTTATTTTATAAAAAATTACCTGATCTAACGATTTCATTGAAAATTGATTGAAGATAGTTAAGCAGTTAAATTGTGGTGGATGCTGCAGATTATATTATTGTCCTTATGTAAAAGAGCATTAAATTAAACACAAATATTAAAACTAAAAATTTAAAAGAAAAATAAACGATATTTATTTGAATTATCATTTCAACTTTTTTTTTTTTGTGTTACTCTCGTATTTATAAACCCAAGCGATTCGGTTCATCAGCACATAATCAAATAAATAATAAATAAGGTTCATCAAGAAGTAAAAAGATGGATGGTTTGGCCCGGGTTTTGTCGAAGCAAGATTTTGATGCTGAATCCTGTAATTGTGTTTTGCATTTTAAAAATTTATGATGTCGTTTCATGTTTTTGTTAACGAAGGAGTAACTTGAATTAAATAAGATATTTCATAATTTATCCATGAAATAACCTTAGTAATTTAAGTTAAATGTCGCAAATAAAGGTTAATGTTGTCAATTTGAATTGTGCATGAAGCGCGTATTATTAGACTGTACTTTAAATATAATTTGTCAAAACAGTTGTAAAGAGACAGACTGCTAACAATAGTGATTCACTGCAAGATCTGAGACAACAAATCGGTCGATTGAGGGACGAGACGTCAGTGGCATTGAAGAAAAATGTCTACAAAAACTATTCACAATTCATTGAAACTGCCAAGGAAATATCCAGTTAGTTTTCATGTTTGCAAGCATTTGGGATATAGTTATAACTATATGGTAAGACAGAAAACAGTATAGATAGTAGCATTATGGTAAGACATGGTCAGCTGATGCTATCAAAATATCAGTAAAATACATCTAATAAATGACTTTTTGAATGATATCATCTAAATGCAGAATCATTCTTTTTAAATTTAGAATTACTTCTGCATATATTATAAGTTTTTTTCAGTCATGAAATAAATTGTTAGAGTACAAAATCTTGTTTTTTCTCCTGAAACCAGTTCTTGAAGGGGAGATGTATCAGTTGAGTCATCTCCTGACTGAACAGAAAAACAACATGACCTGCCTCATGGAACTCTCTATTACTGGAGGAAAAGGTGATAATGATTGATGATGTTGGTGATCGCAATGTAAGTTTGGGCAATGATGTTGGTGATAGCAATGTGGGTTTGAGCGATTTTGCTGATGATGGAGAGGATGGTAAAGGTGATAATGATGACTGACCATGAGGACGATGATGTTGAGGATGGTTAAAAGAATGATTGAAATGCTATCTAGTAGTTATCATTGTAATTGTTCTAGTTAGCTTAACTACTGTGAATGTGGTGAATATTTATCATAATTGGCTCAAAACCACTATAAACAGATGATGAAGATCCGGAAGAGGTAGACAAGGATATTGATTCTCTCGGGTCGAAGATCAGCATCTCATTCCTGTTGGAGAAGGTTGAAGGCTGCACAGTGAGCTCCTCTTCTCATTGGTTGAATTTACTCTTAAATTTTATTCTTATTGGCTACTTTTGGTAGCACTAGTCTTAAAAGCTAACTTATTATTGTTAATTTATTTAAAATATTAATATTGCTATTATTACATTATTTTGAACAAATTAAAAATAATGCCTTAAAATTTCAGTCAATAACGGACGTACCCGGAAGGACTTTGATCCACGACGGAGATGTCATGGAACTAGACCCTGATTCATTCAGGCAGAAACATAAAGTCCACCTCTTTCTCCTCAGTGACTCCCTATTGGTCACTCTCTGGCTGCCTCAGAGGTGATTGCCCGATCATGTCTTGTTTGATTACTCAAATATATCTCTGATTGAACTGTTTTAGAGCCACTAGCAATGACTATTAATTAACTGTCATGACATTATTTCTAGGAAGGGTGCCGTGAAGTACAAGTACCACAGCCTGTACGAGCTCGACAGTCTGGCTGTAGTCAATATCAGGGACGACGGATCTCTGGTGAACGCATTCAAGATTCTCATGTTTCCAGACATTCGAATATTTGCCGTCTCCAGTCCAAAGGCGAAGGTGATGATGATGATCATGCCATTCTGGCTTGTTGGCACCTTCTTTAACATTGTATTGTTTATGTTGCCAACATAATTTTTTGCATTGCTATCATATGGCATATGGCGCAGCATAAATGAAGTACAATAATATCGCAGCATTTATGTTGCCATTGTAATTGCATTTGAATCGTTGAAATCATGCAGAGGCAGTGGCTTGATCAGCTTGATGAGACGAAGAGGAACAAATCGAACCAGGAGAACCAAAAGAGGAAGATGGAAGGAGACTCCACACCTGTACCACCTCCAAGGAAGTCCTCCAGGAAGGGTGAGCTGGCATTGACTGTGATGGTAGTTGTGGTGGTGACAAATATAGTTTTGGCATTTCATGCCACTGTAAGGGTAATTGTTGAAGTGAATATGATGTGATGATGATAACGGTGATGGTGATGATTGCAATAGCATTGGACGTCATTGTAATGCTAATTGTTGAAGATGACATGACTAAGTAGTGATGGTTGCTGAGATACTATCAGTGATAATAAAGATAATTGGAGAGATTTTATGTCCTTGATGATAATTATAAGGATGACATTGATGAGATAGAATGCACTCTCTTTGTATCAAATGTCATCATCTCCCGTATATATCGAACCTTCAGATTCCAAAGACCAGCCTTTGAGCCCTGTGCAGTCTGCTCAAGAGTCTGACTTTCTGAGGAAGGAGTGGGTGAGGGAGTTGCCTGAGGACTTGGACGTGGCCATAGCCCAGAGAGACTTTGAGGGGGCTGTTGACCTCATCATCAAAAGTGGGGTTTTGTTGTTGTTGTTTGTGGTAACATTTAGAATTGATTTTGATGACGATAAACCTATTAGTGCTTGTAAAAAGCATTTAATAAATTATATGATAATATTGCGATTAATAATTTATTAATGTCTTATTGGTTCTGTGATTTTCACTTTGTGAAGAGATGTTATCTAAATTGTTGGTGGATCATTCTGTTATTCTCAATGGTTGTCATCAAATTAAATTGAGTAAATTTTCCCACAGTCACAGAATACCTGGAGAGCTGTCCCAAGCACATTTCCATTGGTGACTATAAGTAAGGAATTTGATTTGACACGATGACCACACCACAATGTTATCATCATCATTTTCTACTATTTCAGTGGCATCATTACCAACAAACATCTTGACTTTAAAATATTTAATAATTTTACCCACAGGAGTCGCATAGATCACCGAACGAAGCAACTGACTGAAGTGCTCACCCAAGAGCTGAGCCTCAGTCCCGAGAGATCCATCAGGGGCGGACCAAGGGCAGCCAGGAGGGCAGTCGCCCAACTGAACCGACTCGGGAAGAGCGTCCAGGCTTGCAAGCTCTTCCTGAGGAACAGGAGTGCCATGTGCCGGTACTCCCTCAAGGGACTCAAGTCGGAGAGCAACACTCTCCTGTATGTCGACGAGTTGTGCAAAAACTTCTTCAACGGACTTCTGGAGGTCTCCAAGGAGTTCACCAAGGCCTTTCCTAAGTGCCCCGGCAATCACTCGGGTTTGTGGTCTTAACAAACTACGGGTTCATGGTCACAATGCAACCCTTTATAATGTGGCTTGTATTTGGCCAATCTTTTAATGCTTTGCATTATAAAATTGTTTAAAGGCTTCTAACACCGAGCAAAATGTAAATGAGAAACTGGAATAATGTTAAGGATAAGTGTACTCATTTAACTAAAATATTTAAATGAAATAATTTTAATTGCTCGTCGACCTATTCATTGCAGCCTTCATCTTGTGGTGCAAGGATGAACTGCAACACTTTATCAATCTCTTCACCTCGCAAGTGTTCGGAAGCAAGTTGAACTTTTCCACAGTTTCCAAGTCCATCGAAAAGGCAAGAACCAGCTGCAAAAAGGTTGGAAAATGGGGTGTTACTTTAGTTTTTATTAACAAGAAAAAAAACAAACATAGTCAGCCATGCAAACTTGAGTTTGTTATCAATGTTGTTTTTTCAAAGAGATTCTTGGATGCTCTTTAACTTAGTGTGCGAGCAAGATAAAATCCCTTTGTATAATGTTTCTTATTTCTGTGTATTTCCAAAACACTTTGAATACTTTTTGTGATTGAACATTAAAAATTTTCATTTTGTTACAGTTGAGTCCGGCAGGTTTGGATCTGATCTTTCTGCTTGATCGACTTCTCCAATCCTCCCTGCTGCAGATCATGCAACAGGCAGGAGACAACCAGATGGATGCTGTCAGGCACAGGGCATCTGTGAGTTGTGGGAATCAATGAATTTGTCTTGTTGATGTTAGGGAAGAGGCCAATCATGGTGATGCTTGTGAGAATATGATGATGATGATGATAACGACAATAAGAATAAATAAAATTTCAACTGAGGTTTTCATTTTGTTATTTTCTTTTGATCCTCATTCAAAGAAAGAATTGACAATTTCTTATTTAAATAGTGATGATTTGTATTGAATGAAACAACAGTTGGTTGATTGATTGATTGATTCAGGATGACCAATGGAAACCATCCAACTTCTCATCTCCAGAAAACCTGGTTAAGTTTGAAGAGGACATGGTGTCTCAAGGCTTCACCACTATTAAGGAATATTCATTCAGTCAGTCATCCAATTGTATCATCTTTAACTTATCACATTACTTAGCCAATAATTGATATAAAACCATTGATACAATGGTTCATACAGGAAATAACGTTATTTAGATTTTAATTATTCATTTTTGTATAATTTAGACATATATCATAAGACAGTAACACGTGAAAGTTCATAATATCGATTTATTTAAATAAAAATCAAATTTTCAAGTCTTTCTCTAAAGTTGCAATTTCTGTCACTTTTGCCTTGCTATCTTTCCTCAGGCTGTTTGCCTGGACCAAAAGATTCATGTTCCTGGTTCTTTTTAGGACCTGTACGAACCATGATTGTAATTAATTAATGTTATTAATGCAGCATTTATTACTAAACTATTTTAGTATTTTTTGGCCAACTAGAGTTCAAAAACCTTATAGTTGATTACACAACCAACATTTGTTATAAAACAATTGTAATAATAAATCTATTACTTAACATTTATTTATTACTAAACTAACAGTTTTGATACTCTTTTCTAACAGACAAATGTTTCAGTTTCTTGACCTCCAACACAATCTACTTCTCCAAGTCCTACGTGACCTTCTGCTGTGACCTTTTGAACTTGTACTCGCCTGACATGAGGCAAGGTATCGTTGATGGTCTCAAGGACATTCTCAACGCTCAGATACAACATGTGGTCAGAGCTGCCGAGTCAAAGGAGTGGGAAGCCAGCGTGAGTGATGATATTAATAATATTCATGATAATGGATTTATTTATTTATTAAATTTGGATTATGGATACATTTATATTACTTGACTGTTGTATTCATTTGATTGAATGTATTATTAGTGCTAATATTTATCATTATTATTTTTTTTTAAATCACCACTGAGATTTTATTGTCTTAAAGCCTGACATGACCTCCAAAATATCTCTGCACAACATATGAACGCATGGTCATGTATATCAGTCGATGTCTTCGACCACAATGCATTTATTATGCTTGCAGATCATGATTTATTATACTTTTCATCTTTCTACCATCATCAGCTTCCATTGATCAGACGGAACGCCGAGTTCATCTCCGGACCCCTCTTACAAGTCATCAAAAAGAAGCACGTGGAAGCCACAGGCTTTCAACTCCAGGAATTGGATGCTCTGAGGGATAGACTGAAGAGTATATGAACGATTACAAGCCAGAATATTTATGCTAATGCCTCCTGCATAACTTAACAGCGACTCCTCCCACTAGCCTGAGTTGTCGCATGAATAGGATAGTCCGCTGATTATTATGAATGAATTTATTGTTTGGTTATGTCTCCTTAACATTCATAGTTAAAAATTTTATTGGTTAGCAACACGAAGTTGTTTAATCTCTATGATCTTCATCTGCAAATTAATTTTATTATAATTGATATGCTTAATAACATAGTAGTTATTGCCTTGTCTTTGCTGCATAATCGTTGTTGATGCAGTGCTTAGGATTCCACAACCATTGCTTGCTTTTTATTCTCCTGTATTGATAGTGCTGTAATTATTATTATTATTATGGTTGTTGCCATGGGAACATGTTTCTATTTTCTATAAATAGGCTCTTATTGTTATTATCATAATTATTATTATTGTTGTTGCTGTGCTGTCTTGAGAATCTAATGCCTTTTGGTCTCAAAACCTACATTGCTTTCAAGGTTCAGTGCATCAGAGGAATTTGAAGTCTTTGATTTTTTTATTTATTGTTTGCTGCCATTGGCGACGCTTTGGGACATCGATGACAATGACTTCTGATTTGAGATCTTTAATGAACTTATTAATAAGTTTGGTATTCGCTAAAAGAAAATTGTTCATTGTTGCTTAGAGTTAAATTCGTTTAGCAGCCCATGTTGAGTGAGACAATGTGCTGTCATGATGGTGCTTAATTTATGTTTTTGGGATTATAATTGTGGGTTGTGATAATGGCTTTGTTGCTATGCCCCTTTTAGTCAGTATTTTTTTCTTGATGAACTGTCGAAAGATATGCATCGTGATTGAATTATAAGCCATTAAATTATATTAAAAGCATTATTGGTATTGTGAATTTTTATGATTAGTAATATTACTTTAGCGTTTCACTAAAGTTATTAATGGCTACCTAATTTTGATCGCCTTAAATACTAATCCAAACTCTTATTGCGAACCTAGTTGTTAGTCTAACATGTCTGAGGGCAGTGGTTAATTAATTTCAAGCAACATTTAACTTTTCAAAATGCCCTTATAATCTACTGGCCATCAGCAAGACACAGATAGGCCAGCAATAATAAAAGTAGCGATGGGATAATTGCTGCAGCATTATTTATCTTGTGTCATCCTCCCACTATGTGACCTAATGACTTATTGAGCGTCTGATTGGGCAACCAGGATTTTCAGACGCGACTTAACCCCGTCACAACATTTAGGAAAGTTGGCAGCTTAACTCAGAAAACTCAAGAGAAGATAAGCTCTGAATACTAATGTGCACCATAATTATTGTGATGTAATTATGATTGTGCCATATAGCTTTTTATTTTAAATTACTGCTTTAAACTATTTTAAGTTATTTAAGCGTTTGGAAGCATTCATGTGAACTTTAATTAGTGGATGTGGGCATTTAGGCATTTCAAATTTTTATTGGAAATCAACTGCTTACAAAGTCATTCACAGGTCAATAAGTTCAAATGTGAAATTTAGACAACAGATGGTTTTCGATAACTTTCATTTTCACTGCCATTGAAGTTATATCATACAAAATACTTAATGTGAAAATAAAAATGAAATAATTATTTTATTAAAAATAATGATTCAGCCCACAATGCAATTGTTGATACGTAACACATTAATACATGTTTATTACATATTACATTAACATATGTTCGGCACGTTACCTTGAGTCAATGAAGCATACCGACATAAGGTATGAATGTGATTGCACGTGACCCTTTACAATATAATGTCATTATGCCTTGCACTCGAAGCATTACTTATGTGCACCCACATTTCTTTTTTATAATGTCCACCATAAACCATAGCTAATGGATTTTTATGAACATTTTATCGTTACCATTTTGATGCCCGGCATCACCACATTATCAACCAACATAGCCACAGTCATGGCGCTTCGTAATGATATTGTAATTACAGTCACATGATAGCTCATACGTAGAGTGAAGCTGAGAATTTGGCTTGTAATGATGTGGCCATTGATCCCCCATTGATGAGGAGAGTTTAGATGATTGTAAAGGTCAAGGTTGAAACGATAAAGAAGGCCGAGCCAAGATGCACTCTTCCATTGGTTGGCTACATATTGTTAATTAAGAACATATTTTCATCTTTGAATGAATTGCAGCTCCAGCCAATCATAACATTCCTTGAATGGTTGCCTGGCAACCACTGCTTTATAGAAGAAATGTTTGATAGCCATGCACAACTCTATCCATAATGCAGCAGAAAGAAAAAATAAATACAATATTTAATTAATGTGTTTAAATATAATTATGCAACCTCTTCTGTCTCCTAAATGCTTCTGTCTTCTTCCTGAATAATCTTGCATCCAGAAAGTCAGCTGTGAGGCCATGGTGCATGAATATGCAAATCATAGTTAATGAGTTACATTTTGGTAGAGAATGGGCAGCTATACATCTGGCTTACTTTGCCTGAATACATTATGTAGTGCTTTTCTAACCCACATTATTCAATTATTTGTTTGATTATATCACTCAACATACTTAACACTATAACATTCATTTGGTTCACTAGATCATCATCATAATCATCAATGTCACCATTACCATTTCCCCTTTCCTAAGCCAAATGAATGTTGCAACACCATAATATTCTGCACCTTCACCCTTGTAGCCTTATGGAATACAACCATTGACACACAAATGATATCATCATCATTATTATATTATTATTATTATATTATTATTATTATTATTATTATTATTATCAGTAAATGTAATATCATCAATAAATATAAGATTAACTGATATAAGTAAGCAAATTTTAATAATAAAAACAGCATAGCATTGCAATTACCTATGATGCATACTGCATGTGAACAGTATTATCAGGCATTTTGTGAATGATGGAATGAAAGAACCGAAGGAATGAAATGATAACGATAGATTGAAGGCAGGATTGAAAATATGAAAAGCTAATCATCAGGCAGACGACTCCCCAATGCCGCTGCATAGCCCTTCTACTGGCAGCTTCCAATAACATTTAATCAAGGAAGAGCTGGCCACTGAAGAACCTAGCATTCGGTCATAAGTGGGTAAGCACTCGACCCAGTCTTTTTACCACTTCATCCAGCCTTTCGGGTGTTTAAATGCCCTTTCTCTTGGGGTCGGTCAATCACTGATCCATCACTCTGAAATGGCTTGTCTGCTCTGGCTTAGATGATCAGAATGTCTATTCTGTTCTCGAGTAAATGGTTGATTAATCAACCATATAATTGGTGGGCCAGACAACCCAGTAATTCTTGATGGGTAAATCAAGAACATTGATGTCTCAATGAGAAACAATGTGAATACAACCAGTAAGCTAATGACACAATGCTAACTTATAGCATTTGTTATCATTATGATTATATAAAGCCACATTGTTAAGCTATTATGAACATCACCTATGACATTAATTCAAATTCTAACCGATCACGAAGTGGATTTCTTAAAGTGAGCTGATATTCTTTTCTTTAAAGTTCCACTTTGAGGAAAAATTTAACATGTCTGACAGATCCTGGAACGTTCCCAACCTCTGTTGGATCCAACACCATCTCCAGCAAAACAAAAACACATCCATCAGCTTTTACAAAAAATAAAAATCTCTAGATATTGTATTTCTGATTGCAATCCTAAACCCATTGCAATATCTCAGATTTATTTCAAAAGTTTCTGCTCAGCTGGCAAAAATCTCTAGAAATGTACATGCAACGTCAAAGGCTAGCTATTCATCTGCTTAGGAATGTCAGTGATGACACCCACAAGAATGAGCTGGTTTATAGCTATTATTAGGTCAAATGCATTACTAATAAATATTTCAAGACTCACTTCGATTGGCCAGTCTCGATGCAAAGAAAATTCGTCTGAGACCTGTGATCCACTCAAGTCTGATAGATGGCAGTTCGTTATTCCGGACTGTAACTTTGACAACGTGGTTCAACCGAGTTTAATCCCGCCAGTCTAGACTGTCGGCTACGCGGAAAATCAGTCAAGAAAACTTCTAGAATCTTCCGCCGCTTCAGACAACGTAGATTAGCTCTTAATTAGGCAGCTTGAATGAGGAATTTAGCCACAAGTCTGCCCAGTTAAAAGCCAATCCAAAACGTTCGTTGTCGCAACGTGGTCTCCGAAAATACAAGGAATTCTTACCTACCGGAATAATGTTCAGCTATCAGACTCGCCAGACGCCATGAGAGAAGGCGTAAATTCAATATCCGATCCTCTCTATCGTCCGATAGACCCATTTTAGTCAGTTTTCAATGAGCACGCTACCTACTTTCTAATCTAATTACGTCGCTAAAATGCCGAAAGTGCCCCGTTTTTCAGCAGAATTCTCTAGCACGTTGGTCTTCTAATCATCCGATCTAGCTGATAATAATAGAATAAATTATTTTAAAATTAAGGCCTAACATCAGCTAGATACAAGGCCGGCCGCGAACGTAGCACTTCCATTAGTACAGCGTTAGCATAACATGTCTAGACAAAACTCGTAAAAAATAAGCGCGATTTAAAAGAAATTCCAGTTCGTATTGATGAAAATATTAGTTTAGAATTTAATACCAATTTCATACGTGATCGTTAATATTTAAATTAGCATATAATTAATAATAACCGGTCGGCTGTCAGTTGTTGATGAATCAGCATTGAGAAACGCCAGTCAAGAGTTGTACAAGCCCGGACAGGAGCTAGAAGGTTTTCTCTCCTTTTTCGGAAAATCTAAAACGAACAAAAATTATCATCTAATATGTCTGCCTGCCCAGCTCGCCGGCCTGCCTTCGAGTCTAAACCAACTTATTTCTCATTTGTGCTGACCTCCGAATGTATAGCTCTTTTATACACATATCAGACACAGCAACCAAAGCTACAGGCTCAAGAGGCTGGCGTTTTGTGAGAGCAAATACGAAATTTCTCACAACTGCGTCTAAATTTTCTGCTTTCTAACTACAATGTCCTAGTAAAACTTTTAAATTTTTGTTCTAAATAATTATTTGTCACCGTTATCTGAAGTGATCAGCTGTAGCAACTTCTCAATCAGCTGACAGCCAGCCAATAGGAAAATTTCCTGTGCAGTTAAAGATGTCGCTACGTTTCACTAGGGAAGGTGTCAATTACCGGCATTTTGTAAAATTTTGTTCAAGCAAAGTACTTCTTCTATTTTAAACTAATATATTTAACATTTTTTGTAATATTTTTTGTGTTATTATTTTGCAAAAATAACTGCGCTCTGAAAAAATTTAGCTGGTCAAAATGTCGGTTTTTCTAGGCGACACCTTTTACTCTGGTTCTTTGTTATGACTATATTAGGTAATTGACTTTATTTTTCTAACATTTTACTCACATTTTGGAAAGTTCTTTAAAATCATCATTGAGGGTTTTTAAAATTTAATTTCATTAATTTCTAACTTTTTAATCTAACGTAGAAGTTTGCTTTTTCACCAGTATGTCTGCTCGTGCTTCGAGGTCGATTTCATAATGAGAAGTTAGTTTAGATGGAAAGACGTTACTTTCTTATCGATAATCATCGCAGAAGGCTTTTCTTCTGTCAATTACTGACATCATGAAAGCCGCATCTCACACGAGCAGAGTGGCTGTGACACTGACCAAGTTCGTACTGGAGCAAGAGCAAGCAAATCATTTAAAGTTTAAGGACCTCGCACAACTTATGAACGCCATACAAACGGCCATCAAAGCTGTTTCAAATATCGTTAGGAGAGCTGGTCTAAAGCAATAGTGAGTATTTGAAGATTAGAAGTATTATTTGAATCAGCCATTATGGCAACATGTTATGTCATTATACCAAGTTAGGATGGTTTTAATTAAGAAATCCTTACTAAAAATGGGCCTTTTTTTACAGCAATGGGCTTGAAAAGCCCTGGCATTCTGCCTATTATGAGCAAAACCTTGAGGAGACTGTGAAGACACTGATGATCAACATGCTCAAGTCCTCCTATACCACCTCAGTCATTGTGGTGCCTGGAGAAGAAGCCATCATTGTGGAGAGGGAGAAACAGGTTGGTCACTGGTGGTCCACGTCTATCCTAATTTATTTTTGATGCTATGTTGTTTTTTTATCCAGGGTGATTATGTTGTCTGTCTGGATCCACTAGATGGAACATCCAACATTGAAAGCCTTGTTCCAGTAGGAACCATATTTGGAATATTCAAAAAGGTGAGGAGATGCTTCTTTCCTGGTATTTTCTTTTTTGTGAATGATGTTATTTGTAATTTTGGCAAATTATTGACATTATTGAATAAGATAAAGGAACATTGGATTGGGAGATTTAACTTATTTTTGATTGTTTGTTTTGTTTATATTCAATAACAAGTATTTTAACACAAATGCATTTCTCATTTAAAACATGACTGTAAAACAGGTCATCAGCCTTGCGATGTGTGGTTATCAGTACTATTATTATGTAATTCATAATAAATGCAATTAGTATTATTTGCTTCACTTTTTAGCAATCTGACAATAACCCCTCATCCAATGATGCCCTGCAGAAAGGTAGGAATTTGTTGGCAGCAGGGTATGCGCTCTATGGCAGTGCAACAGTCCTTGTCCTCTCACTGGGTTATGGGGTGCAGGAATTTTTGCTTGATCCGGTATGGTTTATATTTACATTATTATTATTATTATTGTGGTTATTATTGTTTTTTTATTTGTTACAAATAGGTTATTAAAAACTGAGACATTAAAGTTGTATTTTTGTTAGGCATTTACTTTTGTTGCTAGTTTTTCATATACTTATTTATTATGCATACATCGCTGGTGCAAGTTTTCATTTTGCATTAATTAACAACTGGACTTTTTTACACAATCACACTTGTACAATCCTCATAATATTTTCATCAACATTGTTATCATAATATCTACCCTTCAGAACATTGGGGAGTTTGTCCTTACAAGCTCCAACATCAGAATCCCTGAGAAGGGCCACATTTACTCCATCAATGAGGGATATTCCAAGTTCTGGTATGCCCCAGTTGAGAAGTATATTGAGTCACTTAAGAATCCCCAGGTGGGACCTTATTGTCATTGTGATTTGGGTTTTGATAACCTTTAGGGTTCTTTATGGTTTATTTAATGGTAATAATCAGCGACTAGGCCAACAAGTGTTTAATAAATAGAATTCTGACACTTTCAACAAAGAGTTTAAAAATGGCTTTTGAAAAGAAGAGAATAATCAAATTTAATCAATAATTGCAATTAATCAATCAGTCATGAAAAGGAGTGACTAAATGAAAGTCACTGACACATCACCCACTCATGGCTTAGTGTCATTATCAAGAAATGATGTCTAGATTTTTGTGCATTATAGGTTTACCAAAAATGTTTAACCATCATAAAGATTGGGACTTATTACTGGTTGTTTCACCTTTTGACAAGGAAAATGGTGATGGCCCCTACACTGGCAGGTACATAGGGACGATGGTTGCAGATGTGCACAGAACTTTGAAATATGGAGGCATCTTCATGTATCCGTGCACCAAAGACTGCATCAAGGGAAAGGTTTGAGATTTTATGGTGCAAATATGATGGTTGATTGTATTTGTGATGATGATGACTATGATAATGACGATAGCAGTGGATGGATGGGTAGTTGGAGAAGCTAATATCCCGTAATGGATTGAGCGTAACAGAATAGAGAATTTGTTCTGATGTTTGTTGTTTTAACAAAAATTGTTCTTTCTCCTCTAAATAGCTGAGGCTGTTGTACGAGTGCATGCCTATGGCCTTCCTGGTGGAGCAGGCAGGTGGAAAAGCCATCACCACCCTCTGGTCCCTGTCCCCTGTGCTGGACGTCCAACCAGACTCCATACACCAAAAGGTCCCAATCTTTCTCGGATCACCTAAGAATGTTGACGATGCCTTATCATGCTTTGACAATTGAGGAGAACTTTACTTGAAAGTCCCCTAACAGGGACACAGTCTTATCATTCTGCATCTCTCAGTAGAGGGAAGACAGTCTAGGGAAATATCTTGTACCTACGGGTTTAGCACCATCCATCTTGTGGATATGATGAACTCTAGTAATGCTACGG
Source organism: Whitmania pigra (assembly GCA_021613335.1). Classification (NCBI taxonomy): domain Eukaryota; kingdom Metazoa; phylum Annelida; class Clitellata; order Hirudinida; family Haemopidae; genus Whitmania; species Whitmania pigra. Next base: position 872,822 of record JAJTWR010000248.1, on the reverse strand, counting down.
AGCCAAAAATCTCCAGAATAATTTCCTCTTCTCATAATTTGTAGTAAAAGTAAATATTTTTACATAATGATTGGAGTCTTTACAGGATAAAAACTTGCATTGTTATTTGTGAATGAAAAGGTTGAATTTAAGTTTTGGGTTTCTGGGTGAATGCTTACCAATGCTTAAAATGGCATATTTCTGAGGATTTTGTTTCGTTTTGGAAGTTTTTTTCTTTGATGACAAAACATGATAGCTGAACTAAATATTTGCATTCATTTTGGCAACATGGCGTCCAAGTGTGTGATTTCCCGACCCGCTACCATCTCGTCGCACCAAAGCCAGATTTTGACCTCAGTATTTTATTGTAACTGATACTAATAAATAATAATAATACTGATAAGCTAGAGATATCAGTGTCGATCATCATAAGTAAGCTCCTTAAGGTCATCGTGTCATGGATGGTTCATGGCATTTCAATTGTCAAAGAATAGAGAAAAGTAAAAAAAAAAGATAGCTGTGCAGGTATTTAAGTGCTGACAAATTCAGCAGTTAGGCTCTGTCCTCGAGGTTGGGCAGCAGAGTCCAGGTTGGGTGAGGTGGGCCACCCAGTATTTGTTGTCGTTCAGTAGGGTGCGTACTGTGCTTCCACAGATGGGGCACAATTCTTCATGGTCTCCTAATCCTTTCCAAATGATAAAGTTCTTGAATAACTAAATAAAACAGATTCCAAGCTAGGGTAGCACCACTGATTGCATTAATAACGAAAGTTAATAAATACAGCAACAGTATGTAGTATATCTATTACTATATTGATGAAGCTATGGCTAACACCAGACCACCATCGTCATCATCGTCATCATAGCCAACCTTTGCATGTGTTAGCAGCAAAGTGGCCTTCAAAACTGTCCTCGAGCACGGCTTGTCTGCACCTCGGACACTGCTTGAACAATTCCTTGCGAGGACAGGATTTGACTCGATGGTCATTGAGATCGCTGACCTCCACCCTCTCAAAAAGAAATTGATTATCAATTAACAAACTATTTTTTTATTAAAAGCAAATGAATTACCCATGCCTGTGTAATCAAATGAATTCTGAACTAAAACTTGCAGCAGTTTGTTAATTAAATTCAGCTAGCAATTGGGAGTCTTATTATTACTTACACCTTCACAGACTTATTACTCCCATTTTATATCACCATGCTAAATGGCTCAATCAAAAATCATCTCTGTTATGCAAAGGACTATAATCAAATAAACAAACAAACAAAAACTTAATCAAATAGTCCAAATCATATCAGTTATGCAACAGACTATAATCAAATAAATAAATAAAGGCTTAATCAAATTATAATGATAACTGAATTATATAAAAAATATTCAGAGCTCACCTTCTTACAGTGTTCGCAATAAATGAGCATTGGGCACTCCGTCAAGTAATGCCTGTCCAGCACGTCATCCCTGTTGATCACACCTTCCTTGCCGCAAAACACGCACACACTTCAAAAGTATTATTTAGCAAATTAGCCAGTAATCGTTTAAGCTTTATTGACCATTTATAATAATTCAGCTTTATTGACCATTTATAATAATTCAGCTTTATTGGTAATCAATTGATGTGGTTAATTAACTGATCTATCAAATTAATTCCAGGTTGTTTCCTGTACCTCATACGGATTTGAGACTTTGGTTCTTGGTCATCCATGACGACCGGGCGATCAATGTTCTTCTCAATCTCCTTCCTGTCAAGAGAGAAACTCCGTCTCTTTGATTTCTCATCTTCAGAGTGTTGATGTTGTTGCTGACCTTTGGAAATGGTTTGTTGTTGCTGCTGACCTTTGGAAATGGTTTGTTGTTGTTGCTGGCCTTTGGAAAAGGTCTGTTGTTGTTCTTGTTGGTTCTTTGGTGGCAGTCGCCTGGTTTGTGCTACTGCAGGTCTTTTCGTCACAGTGGGGACTACCTTTGGCATTTTAACCGTTGGGAGTGAACGTCGATGTGGGGAGATTTTCTTCAGGTTCACCTTTGAGGCTGCATTCTGCCGTTTGGGGTTATGCTCCGATCCAGACACAGAGGAGGGTTTCTGAGAGGGCAGATTCTCTTTCGGAATTTTCAAAGGTTTTTCCAAAATGCATCTTTTGACAATCTTTTCATTTTCTGTATGTTTGTTCACCTGGTTCTGAACCAGAGGCTTCTGGCCTCCTGAATTGACTAAGGAGCTCTTCCTAGAATTGATCTTTGGATTCTCATCTGACCTGGTAGCAACAGCGGTCTCCCCTTTTGGCTTTTTATCTACAGAATCGAATTCCAGCAGTAGATTCTTGATCCGAGCGATCTTAGCGCTGCGACTACCGGGATGATCCTCCTTTTCGACGGAGGTTCTGAGGTCCTCGTACACGTGAGCGAGGAAGTCCCTCGTGAACTTGCGGACGTTGTAGCAACTGTTGGAAGCTGCGTCGTTTAGGTGAGTGAGGAGGCAGTCCCAAGTTAGGCCGCTTGAAAAATTGGAATTAAAAGTTGAATTGACATCGATTGTTAATGTCAATCCATTATTTATTACTACTAATAATTTAACATGTTAGTAAATACATCTGTAATTAAAGTTTAAACTCCATTCAATAATAAATACACAAATTTAAAAATATAACATTAAATTCAAGTTATCATCCTCACAACATTTTTAACAGTTTATTAATTAACATGTGACCCATGTTATAGTCACAACAGCAGCAATAATAATAACACAACAATAGGAAACCAGAACTGGATCACCCACCTGTCCTTCATTCCCTTTTCCAGATAAATGGTGAAGATGATCTCAGTCACCCCGAGCACCACTTTCGGGGCAACACCCGGCTTATTCATTTTGAAACACACCGACACAAGAACGTTCTTGTACTTAAATGGGGAAGTGTTGGATGTAATAAATTGTAAGTTATAATAATATTGCGATAATATAAGAGAGATAAATGTTCAAACTAGAAACAGCAATTAATTGGAACCCTAAAAAAGTTAAACTAAAATTTTAGTGCTAATTTATTAAATGAAATTAATTAGAAATCAGTAACAGATTTAAACTGCCATAGAAAGTTATACAAACTTTGAACTCTGATGACCTCAGCAGTTCCAGAATGAATGACGAGGTCATCTCTCTTGGCCTCGATGACTGGATAGGGTCAAATTTAAGTTTAGGAAAATTATAATAATGTGATTTAAATAATATTGATAACTTTTCTTTGCTTAACTTACCGACGCTATCAAAATTATTTCATTATTAATAATAAGTAATCATTTGAAACTGAATGTCATCTAATAATAACTTTTTTTATTAAATACACTAATAAAAATAACAACAACAATTACAATAATAATAATCGTCAGCACTTACAATTTCACCCAGTCTCGATAAGATAGGAGGCAAAGTGTGTTGAAGGAATGAATCCAACTTTGGCATACTGGAATGGAATCAAATGCACTGAATGAAATGAGTGGCAATTGCAGTGAAATAAATAAATGTTAATTATATTATTATGTTAAAGACTTACATAAAATTATGCAAATTAAAGCCTAATAATAATATTATTCAATTCAATAACTGAAGAATATCTTGTAATTCCACTTTGTCCAATCATATTGTATTACATTATTGTTACATCTTCACATCCAAGCCAATAATTACTCACTTATGGGAAGGCACAAATTTCAACAAGAAGTTTCTGTAGACACTCAACAATGTTTTGAACACCTTTAGGAGAAAACAAAAGTAGTCTTTAATAAATATTTCTTATTTTATTATTATTATAATCACAACTATAGCATAATAAGATAGTGCAGTAATATAGCCTTATTAATACCATAACCACTGATAATGCATTGTAATCATTCTATTACAACCAAAATCAACAGCCACAGGAATGGGGGAAACTGACCGATAGGATGTTGTCCCTTGAGACCCTGAGCACAGCCTGCTCCATTGCCTTAACAATGTTGATCAGCATCTGCTTTGATATATTCTTGAGAGGCTCAACACTTTGGTTGACATTGTTGTTGTTGCTGTTGTCATTGATGTGTAATTTCCCGTCGTCGCATGCTGTGGAAAGGATCTGAGAGATGCTTTCGAGACCCTGCAGCTTGTAATTCCACTTCCTTGAAAATATTTCTTTAGCCTGGAAAGTTGGAATCATTTCAATAACCACTCAGAAAAACAATTGGTGTCGAGCAGTGTAAGTTAAGTTTTATTAATTAACATTATCATAGCACTGTTATTAATAATAAATGGTAACATTACAATTACTTATTAAGTTGAGATTATTTCATTTTAAGGATTAGCTCAATTTGCCTGGTTCTCATGATGCTTCATAAAATACATGATTTATTTTTTATAATAAACCTTTCAGACCGTTATCCCACATACTGTGATACATAACACTATCATTGCAGCAACAAACCTTAACCCTTAGTTTAACCATAGCAATTACCCTGGCCCTTACCTTAACCAAAATCATAACTCAAACTTACAGTTGTCATCCCAAACACCTCGATGATGTACTCGGCATCCTTCTCCTCCTTCTCACTCAAGCCTTCCACTCTGTCACTAAGGACGCCTTCAGAAATTAAATTCATTAATGATGAATTAATGACATATTGCAACTAATTGGTTTGAGCAGCCTTAATGGATAAATAACATTATAACCTTTGGATTTAAAGCAATCAATCAACATATTATATATAGAACAAAGAAAAAGAGAAACCATAAATGTCATGGAAAAACCCACTTTCAGAATCTCTCTTTAATTCTTCATCGTCTTTGACGACCTCACTCGACCTAGATTCCTGTCCTTTCCTGTGTGTTGGCAGGGGTCTCTCGTCATAATCACAGTATGCATTTGACCTTGGGGTTTCTGTTGGCGGAGTGGTCAACCAATCAGGAGATTGTATTTCTTTCACAGGGAGAGATTTTGGAGTGAACGGGGTTTTCGGAGTGGAAGGTTTTGGTTGATCTTGAGGAACCACCACGGAAGGCTGGGTTGTGAGCTGTGAGTCAACTGCTCCAACAGGTATTTAAAAAGCACATTGTAATTAATTTTACATTGAGCAAAGGTTAACGGATGCAAACCTATTTTCACAAGAGTAGACTGGATTCTCTGCAATGACATTTGATTGAGAATTAGTAAACAGCTCCATTAGATCCAAATACAAATAGCAAAACAAAGACATTGTAATAAATAGCAAATAGAAAATACATTTGCATCACATATGCATTGCAACATAAAACATTAACATCACTGCCCAGCATCACCACAGCAATCGTGACCTCTCACCTCAGGCAATACGGTATCAATGCGAAGATGTTTGACTTTGTTTCGTACGACATTCGTCATTTCCTCGATCTTCTTCGAGAACTTCCTCAAATCCTCTGCCTCTGTTGCTCGTTTCCTGGCCATCTCCAGCATCACGAGCTGTTTTCCAGTCTGCAATCACAGTCTTGCATCATTTTAATTATCATCATAGAAGGAAATCACCATCACCTCTTAACATGTGTTTTATCACATCTTATCATGCAACTTCTATAAATATCATCATCATCATTGCTTAAAAAAATAAATGAACTCACTTTTTCCAACTCTGAAATCAGAGAACCCACATTTCTGCTCTCTTCTGCTCCACCTTAGTTAACAACGAATAAATTAATAAATAATCAGTAAACCACAATAATAACAATATTAATGAGTGTATTTATTCAGCTCCTAAAGCATAAGCATCACTAAGCTTAAGTACTCCTCCTAATCCAATGCAATCAAATAGTCTGAGCTAACAAGCAAAAAATAATTCAAATAATGCAAAAGTAACACTTGGTGATTATAATGAGTTCCATCATGATGAATGTGATTATGCTAGCCTTTTTTCAGAATCTCAAGTTGCTTGATGACATGGATGACCAGTGCATCCTGGTACATGAGGAAGGAAAGATCATCCAGCGGAGAGTATCGATCTGGTACGGTACTTGAAATGCAATATCAACAATGTCGTTAAAGTTGCAACTTTTTATAAATTCAATTTATCGAACAAATATTTATAAAATACAACCATAATTACGAAATGGTCGAAGAAAAATAATTACTATAATTATAAAAGTAACCCTGAAATAAATAAATACAAAGAGTAAGTTTTGTATGACAATCAGTGACAACAGTGATAATATTACTAATAACAAAGCTACAAATGGGTTCGAAATAACTCAAGAAATTAACAATGCAACATACAAAGTAACCAATAACCAGACAAAAAATTATGACGACGATGACGATAATGATAACAACCTCACATTAGGATCAACTACTTTTGTGTCATTTGTACCTGCCTGAAAGTGCATAGTAAATTCAATTAAAATTTCATAAAATCAATCACAAAAGTCTGCAATAAAAGTGAAAAAGTCAGTTCATGAATTACCACACATTCAATGCAAACCTCATCAAATATTGTGTCTCCGAATATGTTCACAGCCAGAAGAGAAACCTGAAAAACAGTTCAGTTAGGAATGAAAACTACAGTATAACTTAGCAGAAGTTAATTAATAACATTAATAACAATAAAAATAATGATGATGATGAGTAAAAGATGATGAATAATAGTTTCACTGATCAGTAAAGACATTTTTTCCACCTGTCCGTGTGAGTTGAGTTCATCTTTATGGGCCTCGGAAAACACAAGCTTCACAAATCTTCCGACGGCTTTGACGTAAATCGACTTCAGCTCCCTGACTTTGTTAGACTTACGATTCGCCAGGTGCACCCGTCTGATGGTAAACAAGGCACGTGTTTTTAAATAATAATAATATAATAATCAAATTAAATGAATTTTATTTGTACTTCATTTATCTAGTGTCATGTGCAAAGCACCAGAGGTGCCTCTTGTAAACATTTATATAGCAATCCTTCCCAAGGGCAAATCTAATTCATTAAAATATGAGCTTAGACAATGATAAATGTACACTCATTGTGATTACAGTTAATAAACTAATTTAGCAAAGTCAATTTTAAAATTAGATAATTGATATTGTAGGTTGCAAAAGCAATAGTTAATAATAAATAATAATTTATGGTAAACTGTCATCAAACTTCAAAATCAAAAAATCACGAGCTTTAAAATAAATAAAAAATGTTTCATCATTTTAGCACTTTTACATCTAAAAAGTAGAACATCTTACAAACCCCAACTCAGTATAAATGATCTCTTCTGAATTCTGCTCATCATACTTTGTTGTTTTGCCAACAAAGACATCAATATGCTGAGCTAGATAAAAAGTGAAAGATATATTTACTGATATTCTAATTTATACTTTTAATCTGTAAATTTACCACAAAAACAAATAAACATGCCTCAACAATTAATCAATTGATTAAGACAGTAAATGCAACTGCAGTATATTCACCTATCATGCAGTGGTGAGAAAGAACTTGGATTTTCTTAATAAGAACCTCTTTTTCAAGTTCCAGTGTCACATGTTGTGGAAAAGCCGAACCACTGCCACAAATTTGAGTGTAACCAAGAAATATTAGAAAATAATTTATTTCCGCATATTTGTCAAGATCATCAAATCATATTAGTTATTCACATCATTTAAAATGTTGTTTCAAATACTAAACATTACTCCAAAACTAATTACTGCGCTAGTCAAAATTTCATTAAATCTAACCTTCTGGAACGCCATCCCTCGGCAGTTGGTTTTTGAATGTTCAGTTCCAATGCCTTAAAACCCTCATCCTCGCTTGATGCTTCAATCACCCTGAAAGCTATCCTCACAGGCATTCTTATCGATGATAATTAAAAGTTATTCAAAATGCTATTGCTGTCTCGGAGATTTTGGCGTCACTGATTAAACATAACTCAGAAATCGCTAGAAAGGCTTAGAAGAAAATATCCATTCAAAAATTTTTCACGACAAAATACGGAGATAAAGAGGGGCAAAGAAATCTCGGCCCGATCGAATTGGGACACTTGTTTTGAAAAGTTCATAGCAACCCCGCTTTGAAAATGAATAGGATCTACCTTGATTCTTAATTGTTTTTAAATTTGTTTTTTATTAGGATTAATTTAAATGCTTTTTCTACAATTAACAAATTTTTTGTTATTTGGATAGTTTGAAGTATTGTTTTTCGGACATTATTCCTATCTATATCAGCAGGGAAGTTTTAAATTCAATGAGTGAATCAGAAATAAGTTTAAGATAAATCATTTAGAAATCTTTAAATTGTAAATATTTTAATTTTTGCCATGGTTAGGGAGGCCAAATTAACAATCTTAACCATGGGCAGAAAATTATTATTATGGCGCTATTAATAATAGCCTATTATTGCTAAACCACTAGAAATGCTTCTGTGGCTAACAAAAATCTAATGATGATACTCAAATTTGAAAAGCCCGTAATTATAGTTGGTAGATTTTACATTCAGAAATTCATGTTCGGGAGTTTACTGCATTTTCTGAAACTGACTGAATTTGATTAATTTCTGAACTTTTTAGTTACGAAGAGAATAATTATAAAAAAAATGAAAAATGTGCGGCAGTCTTAAAGTGGCCTGCAATTGTTTTAATGTTTTTACTTTAGAGCCTTCAATAAAATAGTTATGAGCTCACTAAGCTAATTAACACATTATATAATTAGTAAAATTTTTTTATAATATGTCTTTCAGTTATCTTGCCTGATCCATCACCTGATACTGACATCAATTTACTTTGCCAAAATGATGGCACAGCCCTTCTCAATCCTCAATGTTAGTTAGGGATGAAAATTAAAAAATTAAATAATCTACTTGTGGCAGCTCTTGCTACCTTGTTGTCTAGTTATCAATTTCTAGTTTTGGTAGGTCCTCCAGCGGCGGATGTTGATGTAAGGCCCAGTAGTATAGCAACGCAGCAACCGTTTGTGTCGCTCATGCCCTGGGCAGTCGTAAGATTTACCTCCGTCGCCCCTCCTTTGGACGTTTAACCTTCAAAATTTCGGAAAGCCATCAAATGTTTATTTGAACTACAATCAAAAATCTAATTTTTGTCCTTCACTTCCATTTTATTTTGTACTCTTATATACATGTAATGGCTTAATGCTTCAATTTTTCATAAATATGAAAACTGAAAACCTATGAGAGCGATAGTAAAAATAAACATTGTGATACAAAATAACCAGATTTATTTGATGAACTAATTATTTGATTATGTTGTGAATGCGTAGCATAAAGTCGGTTGAAAATTCACACAGATATCTAAATCTAAAGAAAATGTCTTGCAACCGACATCAAAAGCGTCTGTTTTAAATGTTATTGAAACAATTTATACTTTAATGAGAACACGAATGAACAAGACCATGTTTAGAGCAATAAAATAATGTATATTTTAAATTGTTGAACATATTGTTTTAAAATATAAAACTTTTTAAAGTATGATTTTTACTTTCTAAAAATTATATTAAACTATTACAAACATTCTTTGGATTAATACCCGTGGCCAATATTTATTCCATGCTTGTTGCTCAATCATTATTGAAGAATATATAATAAAAAAAACTTGTTATCAATAGCGTAATATGTCACAAGAGGAATTTGAGTACGATGAACAAAATGTGGAATGTAAGTGCAATTTTTCACAATAAAACCACCTTAAGTTTTTTAGTAGGTTCAAGAAATTAAGTAAAGCGTAGTTTTTCATTAAATTTCTTTGATAACATGGTTTTCATTTCAGACATTATTCCTTACAATATCACAGGAGAAGATTTAAATTTCATGAGTAAATCAGAGAGTAAATTAGCCAAATTTACTTATAATATATCCGATTGAATATATTTGATTTAATTGAAATCTGACATTTAATTTGTTTTCACAGTTTCTCGAATGGTTAACAATACTCTGAATAATATGAAGGTTAGTAATTTGTTCTTTCCATTAATCCTTACTGACATTATTTTACTACAATTGATTCATTTCGGAATATTTTTTTTTAGATCGGGACAGATAAAAAAGAATTTGAAACTTTTGCGGCAGTCATAAAGTTGGTATCTACATTCAAAAGTTATTAGGACGCTAAAATGTTTTACATAAAACTTTCTAATCTTGGCAACACTTCTTTGTTTCAGATATATTTTGCCTGATGCAGAATCTGATAATGATGTCGATGACTTGCTCTACCCAAATGATGACTTAACCGTTATAAGCGCAAAACGTTAGACAAGTTTACTGTTCATTGATATTATTTGTATAGCAGTACTTTCACAATGAACAATTAGAGATGTCTACAATACAGATTATTATTTATATTTTCACTAATTTTAACTTTTCAATTTTTCTTGTCAGTGGCGGGAAAGAGAACCTGTAGGATACCTTTAGATCATTTTTTAGGGGACGAATCACAAAATTACGAACTTAATTTCGAAAATTTTTATAGTTTTTATGAATGGAAAGTTAGTTTATCAAAAATAGTCAATGAAGGTTATTTATTTAAAGTTATTCGATCAAAACATTTACAATTTATAACCTTTTAGTACGACCACAAATGTCGACTCCTAGACAGCATCTACATTCAATTGTTGGATTACGAAGTTGGAATTTATGCAGAAGAATGTAATGAGAAAATGAAGCAAAGCGTAAGAGACTATGCAAGCCAAAGGATGAAGAAGTATGAACATAAAATTTTGAAATCTCAATTATGGCTGTTCATTCGATACAACTTTCTTTGTTGCAGGTTGTTGAACGAATTTTTCGATCCGTTCGAGTTTAACTTTGTTCAGTTGTGCAAAGGACTGAAGGAGCTTAGAGTTTATGTGAAACGAATGAACAGTCTTGATGATTCATTTCAGCACATGATAAGTAAATTTCAAGCTTTTAGTTTTTGTTTTCAGATTTGTAACTCAAGTTTTTACATTTAAATTGATATTTGCAGTCGAACATTTAACATTGTATGCTTCAAAGTTAAAAGAAATTCCAGACAAATGCAGAATTACTTCATTCATTCGAAAACATGGTCAGAAATAAAACATATTGCATTTTATTATAATTTTGTAAATGTAACAAAATTAACCATTATTGCATATGACAGGCAATTAATTAGAATTTATGCGTTATATCACACTTTATAGTTAATATATTTATTTGTAACATCTGCACATTGAAAACTTTCAGCCAGTATCATATATGAAGAATGTAATGCGACAACTCTTAAAATCTGCAATGATTCACTTATTCCAAACTTTTTCTATGGCATGGTAAGTTTATTAATTTCTAATTATTATTAATCATGTATACTTGATAAATGACTAGACTTGTTAATGTAATTAATTATTAATTACCTTTGTATTTTATTTAATCCATTTATAAAAACCGTTATAACAAACAAATTCTTAGGAAATCTATAAAGCACTCATTAAAGCATATAGTTTGGAAGAACTTGAAAAATTTAATAAATCAAAGCGTTTAAAATTTTTTGAAGCCTATTGCATGGTAAATTTATTCATTTACAGATGTTATTATCTATGTATTCTTTTGATTAATAAATTAACTAGTCTTGTTAATATAACTAAACATTAAATCCTGTGATATTAAATTTTAATTTATTTACAAATTTTCTTATAACAACCAAATTTCTAGGAAAGCTTTGATGCCAATTTTATACAATTCAGTCATTGGTATTATGAAGATAATAACATATTAAAGCACGGGAGAATGCTGCTTTTTGACATCCTTCACAAGTTCTTTACCTCCGCCAAAAATGAAAAGCAGATGCGTCAAAGATTACAAGACTTTCTTGATGGCAATTATCGATGTTATAAATATAACAGAACGTATAGGGAGCCATATCATTACCTCATTACTATTGTCAATGAATCCTCAAAATTTCTTGACGATATCGCGGATGTAGGAATCTGTTTTGATTTTGCTGACCTACATTTGAATTAAAAATATTGTTTTAATTTTTAGTTAATTGTTTACAAGGAAGATAAATTTAAACATTTGGAAAGACTCAAAGGATGTAATACCGAACCATGTTTGTTTCATAATAATAATTAATAATAATAATAATAATAATAATAATAATAATAATAATAATAATAATGATAACAATAATAATAATAAATAATAATAATAATAATAATAATAATAATAATAATAATAATAATAATAATAAATAATAATAATAATAATAATAATAATAATAAATAATAATAATAATAATAATAATAATAATAATATAATAATAATAATGATAACAATAATAATAATAATAATGATAACAATAATAATAATAATAATAATAATAATAATAATAATAATAAATAATAATAATAATAATAATATAATAATAATAATAATAATATTAATAATAATAATAAAATAATAATAATAATAATAATAATAATAATAATAATGATTATTATAATAATAATAAAAAAAAAAATAATAATAATAATAAGAATAATAATAATAATAATAATAATAATAATATAATAAATAATAATAATAATAATAATAATAATAATAATAATAATAATAATAATAATAATAATAATATAATAATAATAATAATGATTATTATAATAATAATAATAAAAAAAAAAATAATAATAATAATAACAAAAATAACCAAGATAAGGATGATAACAATTGCACTTCTGTGAATAATTTAATCAATGTTATAATTTTAATACATTTCATTAAATTAGCTTATTCAGAAGAGAACTATTTGTATGACGGCATCATGAAATGTCTGGATGTTCTATCCATTTTAAAAATTGCATTTCACAAGCGCGGAGAATTTCATAAGGTTTGTATTATTATTTTATAACATTATTTTGCATTATTTGTAGTATTAGTGCCATATGAATAATGCGTAACTACTTTATGTCTAGTGCCAGCTGATGATGTTTTTTGAATATCTTTCAGAAAGTAGGAAGTGCTTTCAGTGAAAGTGAAATTTTCAGACATGAGAATTCATTCATCATGAAATACGTTAACAAAGCATTGATTGACCCATCAAAGCGTGGTAATAAAATACCATGGCTAATTGAGATCACAATGAAGAAATGGTGAGATAAATGGTCGCACTTAAAAATAGGTTAAAAAGTTAATGTAATATAATATGTATATATATAGTTAATGTAATATAACTAAATTAGAATGTAATTTTACATTGAAATTAATCTTACTTTAATTCCTTTCATTTGTATTTGCAGTCCTTTCCTGGTATTTCCAGCTCAAAGTGAGCACCTGATGGAAGATTTGTTTAGGATGTTGAAAGGAGAAAATATCGATGAAGTGAGAAGTCAACGAAATATTTTATTAAAATTCAGAAATTTTTATTATTTGAGAACTTGCCTTATTTTAAATGTTTTAAAATAATTTCATTTAATTCTATTATTTTGGTTATAATAAATTTTTAAAAATATATTGATAATGTTTAATTAAAAATCTTACAGCAAATGATAATAACTTATATAAATATCTTATATAACTTTATTAAAAAACCATTTGAAATTACAGGTTTCCGAGGAGCAACTTTTCTTTGGTTTATCTGTTCCAAGGGGTTTCAAGGATCAATTCATTCTTTATAATCGTTACATGGAATCACATCGTCGATATGATGGTATGTCAAGTAGCCACTACAAGAAAAACATTGATTACATGATTAACAATGGAATGGAGAGCTTTTTTGGTCATATTGTGAAATGGTCAAAATCCACTTATAGGTTTATGAGCAATTCACCATTTGTGTTATTCTTGACAAAATTCTTAATCTTTATCGCATTTTCGTCAATATATTACATATTACTGGCAAATTGGTCTTAATAAAATCTGTCAGAATGTTAGCAAATTAAACATTGATTACCTGTCTAATAATAAGAACATGAACATTATTAAAATTTCACCATTATTGTTAATGCTAATGCTAGTCGTCCTAATGTTATAAATGGTTCTCGTGGTGTTTAATAAAATTCGCTAATAAAGTTAGCGTTAGAGATCCTATCTTATTTTGTTACATATTTGTGAAATCTAGTAGAAATCAAAGGGTTGTTTGTAATAACACAGACTCTGAAGACCTCATTGTAAATTACGGTGTACCTCAAGGATCTATTTTAGGTCCACTTCTTTTTCTTGTGTATATGAATGATTTCAATTGTACATCTAATTTGTTTGAGGCATTATTGTATGCTGATGACATGTTTGTATGCTGTTTATACTATGAATACATCAATAATCTTATTCAATATTTAAATAAGAAACTTCATAACATCAATAACTGGATTATTGCTAATCGACTTACACTTAACATAGCCAAATCAAATTTCATTATATTTCGTTCTCCAAAAAAGGCCATACTTCGTGACTCCTCCTTCCATAAATAATATTGATCTTATAAGAGTCACTAGCTTATCTTGATGTTATACTTGACGAACATCTATCCTGGCACGCACACATAAAATATATACAGGGCCGAATAGCTAGGAATATTGGTATCATTGCCAGAATCCGTCCTTTTGTAAATACCAAGACAGCATTACTATTATATTTTTCCCTTATTTATCCACATCTCACTTACTGTAATATTGTATGGGCATCTACATCTACTTCTCACACTCGTTTAAACCAACTATGTATTTTACATAAGCGTATCATCCATATAATATTCTCACTGCCAATTTCATCTCATACAGAATTGACTTTTATGAATAACAATTTACTAACTCTTCGACAAATACATAGTCTTCAAACTGCCATATTTATGTTCTCTTGTAATAAGAATGCCCTTCCAGATAAATTTGTAGGTCTTATGTCTGAAAGTGTCAACTACACTAAACCTACAATACTCCCTCCGTCATACCCATGAATATAGTCCATCTTTTGCCAAAACCACCCTCAAGCTCTTTTCAATAAAATGTTACGGACCTAGACTGTACAACACCATTCCTTCATCTATCAAAAATCATACACAGACTGGACCATTCATGCTATTATATTTATTATTTAAATTGTCCTACAAATTGTACTTCGTTCGTGGTATTCTTGATTAACTGTTTATTTGACGGGTTTATTATTCGTTTTCTTAATTAATTGATATTTCAAGGTCAGCTTGCTAGAGAAAGCTTGCGTTTCCTTAAAGCTGATCCATGAGTTCTTTATTAATCCGTACATTGACATCTCTTTTGTTTGATTTGTTTTGTTCATTTTGATGATTAATAAAATTGCTCAAAAATCAAAAAAAAAAATACCGAGGTTTATGTTATTTTTGTTGTGTTAACGAACATCCTATTTTACTGTTATTTTGGTAGCACTGCACTTATGATTGATAACTCTTCCGAGACACCAGTGATTAGGTTGCCGAAATTCTCGACAGGGATATCTAGAGGCGTAGCTAGGATATTTGGCACCCGGGGACAAACTACAAAATTGGCGCCCCCATCATTAAAAATTAATGGAAATTATATTAAATGACTCACTCTCAATCGTATTTTGATTTACATAGTCTACAAAAGATTTATTTTTCTTGATTTAACTGTTGCAAACTGGTCAATAACGTAATCAAGATCTCTTTTTCCAATGTCTCTCTTATAACGCTAAGTGCAAGATCACATATATCAGTGAACAACCGTTTTTGGCTGACTTCCTAGTTTGGAGAGCGAATGAGACTGGAGTATTATTATTATTATGTAAAATATATTCCAAATTTAATACCTCATCAACATCGATAGCGCAAGCGATAAGACACATGTACAGAATAATAAAGACTAAGTCTTTGACATTGTTATAGAAATTTTGAAAATCTGTGCAATTATGACGAATTGCATCGACATTATCATTATGTATCATTGTTTTTTTACAAATTACCAATTTGAAATCAAATAATTTGAGAGTTCAATAAAAAGATTTTAACTAACTAACAACACTAACAATCCTATAATGTTAATATAACAATCACATAAACCAAAATAAAACATGAAACTTTCTAAAAAATCTTAATCGCCGACGTTTTTTAAAGCATATAAATCTACTGCTCTGTCTAGAAAATCCTCCATTGGAACTTCAGGTTCTTCAATACTTGTACAACGATTTAAAGTGTTGGGTCTTGGTAACAATAACAAGTCGAACAGAAAACTTTATTGGCGGTCAAATATTCAGGAACAGAAACTAGAACCGAAATATCACTAATGGCTACCAAGTACGTAATATCACCAACTCGCAATCCCTATCGTCCAACAACCGTATCAACTCCGTAAAACTCGTAGAACTCAAACCAAACTCCTCGCTCCGGTTGGTTGGTTATTTATTAACGTCCATTTCATAACTAGATGATTAGGACGGTCTCCTCGCTCCCGAGGCCTGTTCCTTTTATACTCAAGATGACGTCACAACATAAAGTTTCTGATCATTTTATTCTGTTCATTGTGCTCAATGTGTTCAATGATCTCTCTACTGAAGCAGTTGAAGTGCAGTTATTTAGTAGTAATTCCATCATCAAGACTCATACAACTTGTGTTTACTACATTGCGTGTAAAAAGGTTACAATTAATTTCAGCATAACTTATCAAATATTGAACTATTCAAAGCCAAATTTTGAGATTATATCTAAATTGTGTTTGTATACCTTTGTGCCAAATTTTCTATTGATAGAATGCATGATGCTTGTAAATTCATCAAAATGTCCTATTTTGGCCGTGTAAAAAGGTTACAAACGCTTATTTATCCTCTGCTGACTACTAATTCTGTTAAAAGTGATGATGATAATGATGCCAGATAAAATCTTCTCAAACTAATAAGAGAGTCACAACTTCAACAAATTCCCAAAAAAACAGGATTATGCTTTAGAAAAGTATTCCATATAGGACAGCATCATGAAATGTCTGCATGTTGTGTCCATTTTAAGCACAGCACTTAAAAGGTTTGTAGGTTCAAGGTTTGTAGAACAGCATTTAACATTTTTTTTTATTTACGTAAAATGTATTTATGGAATGAAGTGAATATTTTCCAGAATGTGGGAACCACTTATTAAGTGAGATATTGAGGCATAATAATATTAAGAAATATGTTAATAAATTGGCCCAATGCATCGAGATAAAATACCTTGGTTGAATGAGGTTGTCATAAAGAAGTGGTGAGATAATCAATTGCATTTCGGACAGATTTGGTCATTTGTTATTAAAGTGATTAATAATTAATAAATAGTCCCCGTCTCATTTTGCGTCGCAGTATGGACACCTGATAGGAGACCTATTGAAGATGTTGAAAGTTTAAAAAAATTGATGAGGTGAGCTGACTTATTTATTTGATTAAAGTCCGTTGTTCATCTAAGATGATTTGGACATAATAGGGTGACTTGATGAGATGTGTAGCTTTAACAATTATGATAAACATATTAATAAATGCATTACTTTATTATTATGAGAATTACTTAAGAAAGCCTTGTGGAATTTTAACTTCATTTATATAGCGCCATACGCATAGCGTCAGAGGCGCTTCTTGTAATCATTTATATAGCGCTCCGTCCCAAGGGCGCTGGCGGCAGTACAGGCTGGGTTTCGAACACGACACATTACGACTGTTGTCATTACCCCCTTATGCATGCACGTAACCCGTTCGGCTAACCAAATTCTAGGTAACTGAGGAACAGCTGTTCTTTGCTTTAACAGTTCAAAGAGCACTGAAAGACTATGAAATTCTTAACATTTTCGTCGACGGTTTGAAACACCACCGGATTATTGTTATCAGGAAAACATTGACTAAATGATTAACAATGGCAACAGTAATGTTATCGACGACGACGATGATGATAATGAGGATGAGAACTATTTTAATGATGCACTAGATAAT
>JAJTWR010000248.1:750000-850000 GCA_021613335.1 Whitmania pigra | reverse complement strand
GAAGAATATTATCATTTCGTATTCATTATCAAATTAATTGTCGTTGTCGTCATCGTCATTGTCGTCGTCGTCGTCATCGTAATGGTAAAGATAAATTGATTAAATTATTAATTAATTAATAACCTACCTACCTCAAACCATCCATCTTCTCCGTTAAAATCCAAGGAGGTTGGCAGGACTCTAATGACGTCATTGACCTCAAATTTCAAAGGAGTCATGTCACCCGTGGGTGGAGGGGAACCTGAGTATGATTCTATGGCTTTCACCTTTGCTGTTGGGTAGTTGGGTGACCTGGGAGATCTGGGGGTCAAAGTGCCCGAATGACCTGCTTTCATTGACCTCGGGGGAAGGATGCACGTTGGGGGGCCTGGATAGATATACAGATAATGTAATAAACTAAAAATTAACAAATTAATTATTATTCTAATACTTTAAGTTAAAAAAAAGTAATAAAGTTAGGCTTGTTGAGTATATACCATACAATAACACATCGAATGATGACGATGATGATGATAATGATGATTTACATATTTATATATGAGACCATATACATTGTCGTCACCTGTCATATCTTTGGCTCCTTCCAAACAGTTCTTGTGAACCGCCATTTTGGTTTCTTTTCAGAAAATTATGAAGTTGGTTATTAAATTAAATGTTCATTTAACATCGACTTGCAATATTTAATTTTTTGAAAATTTTGCAATTTCACAATTTGCGAAACTATTCAACTATGACACTCACTCGAACATCTGTAGCCTTGGTAGAAAACCCCCCTTTGAATATAGTGCAACAATGTTATTAATGTGATAACGATGACGATGACGTGACGATGACGATGATGATGTTGAAGATGATGATGATGATGATGGTTATGATGGTGGTGGTTGATGGTGAAGATGGAGTGTTTGATGGTGATAAATTTATATCAGATGATGAAAACATCACGACCAACCTCAACAGCTTACGACAAACATCGCAGATGGTTGGTTTTCCAAAGCTCCACATGTGGAATTCGTGAAGTTCGTTTATCGCATGCGATGGTTCGATGTTCTCCCTGGTGATGATTATTAGTTGTATTATTATAAGTTGTTTTATTATAAGTTGTATTATTATTAGTTGTATTATTATAAGTTGTTTTATTATAAGTTGCATTATTGTAAGTTGTGTTATTATAAGGTGTATTATTATTAGTTGTATTATTAATAGTTGTATTATTAATAGTTGACGATGATGGTGATTACGATGATGACCTGATTGTGATGACGATGGCAGTGTTGACGATGTTAGATATATATAAGAATATCCCAGAAAAAATCTAAAGTCATCGTCATTAACGTGACATGAGATCTAAAAATAAATTCCACCAACATGGCGAGTGTGACAGCCTCAAGCCACTTTGTCCTTATTTCCTCCTTTTTCGTGAAGATGACGTGGTAGCACTTCCGGTTTGTTTTGTTTGTCAGTTGAAAGCCGAACATATTCTGTTGAATAATTTATTAAGCACATAACAATAATTTATTCACAAATCTTATTTAAATAGTTTTTACATGGATTTATGCTAATGAAGGTGTATTATCTTGCATTGATTCTCTTAGAGTTGTTAGTAGTGTTAGAAAATCAAAGGAAACATTGCTACAATGAATTCCTAGGAAAATAATGGCTATAACGACAACAACAATAATAATAATTAAAAAATAATAATAACCGCGGTTGTGATAATGATAACAACTACTCATTAATTATTAATAATTGGTTAAAAATAAAAAAATTATTTCGATATTACTTTCTCTTTGATGAGAACATCTTCAAGAAAAAAGTCCTTCAAAGAAATCACTCCCTTGTAATTAAACGTGTTGTCGCCCTGATAATGATAATAATGATTATTATTATTAAAAATACATTTTTAATTTTTATCGTCCTCATCAGTAGTAAAAACAAGTATTAAAAAGTTTGTAGGTAATAAATAAGCAAATTAATCAATCAATAAGGACTTGATTAGTAAATTGTAAGTTAATAAATTAATATTTATGAAGAATATTGTTGACACAATGAGCTACCTTGGACTTGCATACGAGTATGATCATGTCAAAGAGAAAGAGCTGTCTGTATTAAACATACATACTTTGTCATTTTAATCCAAATTTTTAATATCATCTTATTACAAATTATTATTATAAAGATATTAATATTATTTCTAATATTATTATTTTATTGCTAATACTTTTTATTGTTACTTAACAACCTCGTGTTGACAGAATGTTCAGGTTCGCTTTTTAATTTCAGTTCTGCATCCATTATAAATCTGCCACAGTCCTTTAGGGTGAGGCTCTGTGATTAACAAATTATTTATTTATTTATTACTAAAATTTTTAAAAAGATTATCAAGCGACCTAAATAAATGTAAATATAAATATTTAAAATAGCTTACGGGGTTTACTTATTATTAGATTTGAATGTAAAATATATGAATTACATGAATTATTAATAAATAAATATTTAATCATTATATTATTAATATTTCTTAATAATTAAATGTGTTAAATGTTTATATATATATATTTATATGGCTATGGGCATAAATTTCAGATTATACAAACCATTGGCATGTCCAGAATGCTGAAATTAAAAAAAATCATCATCACCATTTGTAACATTATATGACAACCATAGTCATAATTACGATCATCATCATCATCGTCATCGTCATCGTCATCGTCATCGTCGTCATCGTCATCGTCCTCATCATCATCATCATCATCATCATCATCATCATCAATCATCATCATCATCATCATCATCATCATCATCCATCATCATCATCATCGTCATCGTCATCGTCGTCGTCGTCGTCGTCGTCATCGTCATCGTCGTCCTCGTCGTCGTCGTCGTCGTCGTCATCATCAATCTGACGACATTCATCACATAATGGAGCGCCAACCACGCTCACGCTTACGGTGCTTTTTAAATGAACTCATTATTATTTTTGTCGTTGTTAATATTATTACTACTATTATTGTTATTATCACCATTATCATCCATTATAAATCCATAATAAATTGATCACCTGCTCTGTACGAGTTGCATGGCACTGATTGTGTCGTTGTCTCTCTTGACCTCATTAATGAACAGTGAAAGATCCTGCATCACGTGATCAGGTCAGCCAGTAGGATGTTTTTAAATTAGGTTTTCAGTTTAACGTATAATACAGCGATTAACATAGGTGGTGACTTATTTAGTTTTTTAACCTTTTTAAATTTATATTTTGCTGATTAAGTTAACGATAGTACAAATTACATTCAAATATTCATACAAAATCAATTCAACTCTTTAAGAGGTCGATGACGACGACTATGATGATAATGATGACGATATTGGTGATCACCTGGATTTCATCGAGGGCTCTCTCCAGCATCAGCTTCTCGAATTGATTGTCCTCTGTGTGTTTTATCATCTCCTGGCATGTTGGAATGACATCACCATTGTCATCATCATCGTCATCCTCATCATCACCATCAAGGTCATCATCATCATCAACATCATCGTCATCAATATCACTTCAGTGGATTACCTTCAAGAAGAGATGATACTTGAGGATTCTCTGCATTGGCAATGCTAGAAGATCCCTGAGCTTGAACTTCCCTCCGTTGACTGAGTAAAGTTCGCATTCCTTTAGATGATCAAAGGATATTTTGTAAGGCTAATTTGATGATGATAGCATTATAGGCGCCCATAGATTGAGGGAGCTTATTTATGGCGCAAATACAATCTCGAAATCTTCGTCATCATCATCATCATCATAACCATTTCTCTGTATGCTCCAACTCACCCTGACTTTTTCCTTGATGACAGGATTGGTTTCAATCAGTTTGTCGAGCAACTCTTGGCCCGTGGTCAGATTGGAGCAAAACTCTCCATAAAAGAGAAACTTTTCCTTATTGGCAATGAAACAGTCAGGGATCAGCATCTCTGTGTCCTTGACAGCAGATCTGAGACCCATTTCAAAGTCAACATGGGTTTGCCAGAGTTTCTGGAACAAAACAACAGCTGCTCTGTTAGGCTTGATTCAATGGGATCATGTCGTATTAATGGTACCAAGGATAGGCTTGGCTAGCTTAAAGATTAGTATTAATATTGGGGTAAAGGTTTGGGTTGGAAGTGTGCTAGGGTTGAAATATTGTTAACTATTGTCAATTATTAATAATATGTAAATTTATATAGCGCCATACGCTTCAGCAGCAAGAGCGCTTATTGGCGGTGCAAGATGGGTGGCGAAAACAGCTGTTGCTTTTATCGCAGCTGCGAGCCAACTTAAAAATATGGCAAAATTTATTTTAAACTTATTCACAAGAAAAAGTTAAGAAAACATTTTGTCAGTTTTCACAAAATTATCAGATATTAATAAAATTTATAATTTTAGCATAAATTATGAAAATTTTCTATGTAACTCCACCTCTATTCCGTGGAAGATTGTCCTATGGTCTCCAACAGATAGGATGGACTGAAGTGGCTTCATGAAGCACTTTCATTAATATTTAATTTTGTATTCATATAATATTCATGTCAATATTCATTAACAATCAACAATGCTCGATAGTATTCAGTGATAACCAATGAAAAGTGATGTCAATGAAAATGATAACTAATCTATTAAATATTAACTATAAATTATAATATTATTGTAATATATTTAATTTATCGATTTTAATGTGTTATCAGCTTTTGTTATTTAATAAATGATTTTGATATATTCAGTATTGATTAATTTATTGACAATTATTGATGTAGCCGTTGTTGCTGTTGATGTTGCTATTGTTTCTACCCTGTCGACGTCGTCAAGCTACAACTCACAAGTTTAATCATCTTCAAGGCTTCCACATACTTCTTCTCAGTCATGACCAATTCCTGAATGCAAAGATCCCTCTTCGATTTCGGAGCAGCATTGTTCTCCTGATTATAAAATCGACAATTATAAAAATAACCGTCATTACCATCATCATCATAATCAATGCCGTCATCATCTTCATCAACAGTATCATAATCATTACCTTCATTTGCAGTGAAGTCCTGATGGAGCAGAGATCATCGTAGATAGACTTACTGTCAACATTCTGATACGTATTTTCGTCTTCAGTAATGTAGTTGTCTGTGTCTTGTCCTGTTGTGTCCCTAAGATGAGATTAATTTATTAATTAATCTTAACATACTGCATATGTATTTCGATGATGATAATGATGACGATGGTGCTATTGATAATGGTTCGAGTTTGAAATGATTGAGGGATACTATATAGCGCCATAAGTTAAGCACCAGGTTTATTTATTTATTTATTTGATTAAAGTTCGTTGTACAACTAAGTTGATTTACATCAGGGACGCTTAGACCATTTATATAACATCGCATTTGATGATGACGACGATGATGTGCGCCCGCATGGCGCGCAGATTCGAACCCCGTGGCGGAACATCGTCCTAATCATCCAGCTATGCAGCGGACGTCAATAAAACAATTAGACGACAGTGATGAGAAGGAAAAAGGGTAAAATAATAAGCTGCTATTACTAGCTTTTTGTGTGAGAATATCTCGCAATTAGCACTTTTGACCATTTCTGATCAGCATGAGATGCTTACTTTCTCGATTGGCTTATTATCGGTTTAATAATTTTACTTTCGCCTGTAATTGTCGAGTGATAGCAATATTCTCCGAATCACTTACTTCAAGGACCCTGAGGGAAGAGTTCCTCAAGTGCATTATCTTTGATCATCTTTTCACTATCTTGAGAACTTATTTTCCTCAACATTGATATCAAGTTTCAAATTTAAAAAAACGGTTTGCTAACTTAACTTTTAACAGCAGTACGCAAACATGACGATTATCATAATTGGCTTCAACTGATATTTAAAAAAAAAACTAATAATTCTTAATAACTAATTAAATTGCTATTGAATGCATGTTGATGATATTACAGGATACCTGGAGATGTCACAGACAAAAGCCAACTCGAGGTGATCAAATTTTGTCAGTTCTAAATAGTTTTAGAGTGCTAGGGTAAAGGCTAGGTGCGGCATTGAGGTTAGGGTAGGATATAGAAACACAGATAGGTACCAAAGGTAGTAGCCAGTGCGTTAGCTACTGCCAGTGATTTGGCTAACTTTCTCATTAACGCAGCAAGAGACAATTAATTCATTTTGTAATTAATTTTGCTTGCATATTTAATTTATTCCGTGTTTAGCAATTTATTACGTAATTTATGAGGAATTTGTTTGATTCAATCTTTAACATAGGTAATCACCATCATCATCATCAGTTAAGTTAAAAAGAATCTTACTCAGCTTCCCCTCTCAGATCGTAACTCGAAGTTCTGTTCAACACCAGAGGTCTGAAAATGAATTAATGATGAAAATAAACTAACAATAAATCAATATATTACATTAATGAATATTAACTGAATGGATTTTATTATTAATGGCAATCATTAAATAATATTGGTGATGCTATTCTCGCCAGATTGTAACATCATCGTAATTTTGGATAATTCAGTATTGAAACACCATTGCCACATGAATCAATGGATCCTTAAATATTTCAAATAGCCCAAAGCGAGAGTTGATTGCATCATCATCATCGTTGGTGTTGTTATTGTTGTTATTATTAGTTTCGATTGTGAAAACAATGGAAAAGCCGTTGGCTTCGATGAATTCAGGAAGTTCAATCAGACATAATTGCCGTCGTAAAAATTAGCGCCGTTTAAATCTCTCTTTTACAATTATTATCATTAATTCTTTTACTAATGGTTCCCTTAATAATAATAATTACAAAAGTCATTATAGATAATTAAAATGATTGATTTGAAAGAGAATTGAATTTGAAAAAAAAACTTGATATTATTTTCTCCTGCTTTCTCAGACGTTGACAGAGCCGAAAGAGTCCTTAGAACCTGAAAATATAATTATTAAAATATTTACCCTTTTATGAATGTAATTTAACATAATTTTTTCGCCGACTAGTTTCCTCGTCACGTAATCATGCAATAGTTGCTTTTATTGGTAAATATTAATTTGTATATTGAGCATTAATAATATTATTATTATTATTATTATTATTATGATTATTATTATTATTATTATTATTATTATTATTATTATTAATTATTATTATTATTATTATTATTATTATTATTATTATTATTATTATTATTAATATTATTATTATTATTATTATTATTATTATTATTATTACCACCACCACCATCATCATCATAATCATCATAATCATTACAATTAAAATAAATAAAATAATTTATCATTTAAAATTCATTAAGCCACCTTGTCGAAATTAAGTAAGTGATAAAGGTCAGACGGATCGTATAGATCAGCATCCGAGAGGCCAAAATCTGACTTGCACTTCTGAATGAATACCTTTGAATTCCACATGCAGAGAAACTGAAATTTGGATTACTAATGTAATGAAAATTAATATTATTAAGATGAGTATTGTGGTGTTAAAATTATCACCGTACGTTAGGGATTGTATAGCATATTTATATACCGCCATATACAGAGCTCTTTTTTTTTACAGACATTTAAATAGCGCTCACAAGGGCGCTTGTGGCAATAGTCCAAATCATCTTAGTTATGCAACGGACTTTAATTAAATAAATAAAGCGCTTGTGGCATTGCAAACTGGATTCCATCGCCGTATCTATGCTGTAGAGACACAACTCCTGAAACAAAAGTTTCTTTAGAACAAATAATGGAAACCTAGTTTTTACAAATTCTCGTTTTCTTTAACTTAAAAATATCTAGAACCACAATTTTCATACCTGAGAGAGTTGTGGATGCTGGCTGAAGTCCTTATTTTCAATGATTCCAGGCTCAATCCTGTTGAGCAGGTGGCAAAGGACAACTCCATCCCTCAGGTACACGGCCAGATCTTTTGGACCAACGACGGAAGAGGTGAGAAGCTTGTGGTCTGCCGGAATCATTTGGCATTCCTCCAACCATCGTATGCACTTCTGCCAGTCGTGGCTGTCCGCCATCTTGTGGAAAGGTTATTTCAGAGTTAAGAGCGTGATCTCGTTAGTCCTTAATTGGATTATTTCAGAGTAACTTTTTATTTGTAATTATTTATGAAAGATTGCCCCACTAGAGGAAGTTTTTTCTGACAATTATTTGGTGAATTTAATTTATTTATCTAACGACAGCAGCTATTATTATAGCTAACCAATATTATAATGATGTATATAATAATGATGTTAATATTATTATATATTACATAAACATTAATACAACATATTAATGTCTCTCATTCTGTGTTGTCAGATCCTAAAATATGGCCTTGTTATGTTTACGTCTGCGCGGTTTAATTCGCGGTAATTACTCTTCTAATTTTGTGGCCACAGTTAATTGCCCTAGAGCCTTTCATTTGGCTTGATTCCCTTCAGGATGTCAGCAAAGAGAATGAAGCTGCTTAAAGCGAATGATTTGTTGCTTAAATTTTTATTCCAACTTAAGTTATAATTCGTATTAATTAATAATAACAGTTCATCTCATGTCTTGAAATAATACGATCTATTTACTGCATGGACCACAACTGACATTAGCTCTGGTCGATTAGATTTCATTATCATTTTATGTATATAAGACCCATTTTACGATATAATGCTGGCAATACGCTTGGGGATATTAACATTTGAATTGCATTGGTGTCGATTAACTATTAGTGGAGTAAGAATGAGACATATCGTCATAAATTGGAATGTACTAGACTCGACATTGCTCGGAGTCATTGTTTGGGAACTTCGAAACAGCTTTGTTGTGACTCAGTAGCAGCAAATTTTCTTAAAAGTTTGGAGAAGTAGAAAAAAGTAATTTCACCCATAAATCACGTGAAGCGACCGAATCTAAATAGATACTGTTGTATTTCAATACATTGCTACAAGTTACATTTCTTTACAAGCCAACGTAAAGACATAAACGTCCCTCCATGGTAATCATCCTATTATATATTATGTATTTTATGCTGACTAATAATCCACAACAATTCTTATTTGGCCATGTGATTAAATCATAGCGTTGCCATTAATTGAAATTATAATTTTCTTCAAGTTAAGTGGGAATAAAAATGGTCAGCCTAAAGCAATTTTAGCAGCAAAGCTTTAATAAATTAATATGATTGAGAAAATATTAGTAGCACTCACCGAAAGAATATTAATAGGTGGACATTTTGAAAAAAATTATAAAACATTGGTTTTGAAGGCTACCTGCATCGTGCCTGCGACTTCTAAATTTTTCAGTTTTTGTTTTGTAAATAAAATTTCAAAATTTATAGGCATAATTTGGATTCTATGCGACCATATGTTGATTTGTTTATATTTTTTATTTTAAGGGGCTTTAGCGAGATTCGACCGCAGTCGTGTGACACTTCGCATAGCAGACGTCAAAGCAGCACATCCGTTCACACATGATAAGCAATTACATTTGGAATTAAAATACTGAAGTTAAATTTATTTTAGACTTTACAATAAAACTACAATAATATGAATTAAGTGTTCAGTTTTCGAAATATTTGTTGCTGTTTTTTATAGTCACCTTTAATTAACTTTAAAGACCCTACCTTTATTCCTTAGCTTCAGTTAACAGATTCAACATTAATTCTCCAAAGTGTGACAAACTACAATACAGCACGATTGATGGAAGTACCTAAAACGCGGATGTCACAAGAACAAGGTCCGGGTCTAGTATTTCATACAAAGCCAACGTCGAATACGTCTAACCGAGAGCTCTCCCTATTCTTTTAATGAAAATTAAGTGCCCGTGCCATTAGTTCACAGTTGTGTTTAGCTTCAAAGTGGCAGACGGTAGACAAATGATTATTGTCAAACCACAATAACGGCACGCGTTAACTTCAGATATAATAGAAATATCATCGCCTTTAGAACTTAACAGATTATTAAACAAACGCACAAAGAGAATTTGTCCTCTTACCTCGTTGAGATTTTAGATTGATGCCGGCTGATACTGGTCATCAAGCGCTTGATACGCTATCTATCGATCTTTAATCGACAAAAAGATGTTGGAAGACAAAATATTGCAGGTCGAGACCACTATCAAGATCCTAAATTTATTTGTAGCATGTTATTTTAACAAACTTCTATGATGAGAAATTGTTTCACTCGAGCTTATTTTGTTGTCAGAATTAAGTCTTCGTAATTTTATAACTTCTGTTCGGTTGAGTTTTTCTAATGCAATTTTACTAGTACATATGTAGCTTATAGTTCCTTGGCCAGCGATGGAAATGAAGCTTGCCCGTAACTAGCCAAATAGCATTAAATTAATTTAACAGACTAGATGTTAGTCATCAAAATATATCTAATAAAATATTCATTATAATCTAATTTCGAAATCTTATTGACAACCATGAGTTTTCTTGCTGGCTGTTTTGATCCTGCTCAAAGATTTTTTAACGAATCTCGAAAGTTAAGATACAGATAATCGGAATCGCCAGCTTTTTAGAGTTTTGCGACTAAACATCTTATGACTGATTTTTATAACATTTCTATTTTTTCCAATATCTATGTCATTTTGCATTAAATTTTGTTGGCAAAAATATTTTGTTACAAAACATTTGAATTCAAATGTGTTTACATTATCGGCTGACCAATAATTTTTTTTTAGAGGGAAGTGACTAATATGTCGACCTGAGGATTATTTTGAATTTTGTCTATTCGCCTTTTATCGTGGTATGTGAAGTTTGCGCTTGTAACAATGATTCCCAATCAAATTCCTGAATATTATCGAAATGCATTAGCTTTTTAACCGATTTGTCACTAGAAACACTTGTACGCCATGTCTGGGTGTTCACTCAAATTATTGCGCCAAAAATACTTGCTTACGTTCTTGCTTTGGAGCCAAACTGTCTTCTGGCAGGAGCTACGATGCTTTGTAGATAGCAATCTGCTGCAAGTGCAACCGATGTTCACCGTCAGTAGTGGAATGAGAGATCTTCAATTTGCGTGGATGTTACTTGCTAGTTTAGAAATTCAATGACGTTGTTATATGTTTTAAAATTAATATTGGCTGGAATGTAATCAGAGTTAATCAAAACAAACCAGCGTTTTTTTTGCATTTGATTTTTACAGTTTTTCTTTCAACTTGAAAGTCACCATCATCTCTAGGAGTTTTTACAACACTTGCTCTGATGTTGGAATTATTTTAGGATCCAAGAAAGACACAATTTCCAGTGCAGAAAAAAAAAGAGAAAGACAAACCACAGAAAGGAGAGAATCGATGCAATTGTGCCGAACTGAGCTGCACAATCAGAAATAAATTGCGAAAGAAATAAATAAATGGCCGAGACGTTGGATTACTTTGTCTCGGGCGTCCTCACGCA
Source organism: Whitmania pigra (assembly GCA_021613335.1). Classification (NCBI taxonomy): domain Eukaryota; kingdom Metazoa; phylum Annelida; class Clitellata; order Hirudinida; family Haemopidae; genus Whitmania; species Whitmania pigra. Next base: position 838,612 of record JAJTWR010000248.1, on the reverse strand, counting down.
GGACACCCGGAAGAGAATGGAAACAGGGGAGGAGTTGAACACCTACCTCCAGGATGATACGACATCCTTATATTGCGAAGACATGGACAAACTGGTGGATGGGTTGGCACTTTGGGTCAATAGCAGCAGTTTTAAGGTTTGTATTTTGTTTGTGAAAGTGTGGATCATTTGATATTAACATGCACTGAATGTGTTACTTATGTAAGATAATATAATGACTAATAAGTGTTACGGCTATCTGATGTGATCTGTGTCATTAGCGTCGGTGCTATTGTTTGTCAAATTCAGAGCAAATGTTTATCTCTTTATCTACTAGATCATCAAGACGATGACAAATTTTGTATTTTGGGTTCTTTCGACGTGAAAATTTTTGTTTCTAGTGTTGATTGACTTTTCAATTTGTCTTGATTATTTTTTAATCTTACTTTTGATGATTCAATTTGCTAATCATAATAATCAAGTGATTTTTGTTGATCTGTCTTCATTATCTTTGTAATTTAATCTGAAAAAATAGCTCATTAATTTTCAACTCTTAACCTTTGAGACTATTTTATTTCATCCTAACATAAATTTATTGGTCTGATTGGAGGTTGATTGGTTGGGGACAATTGATTTGGTTTGGCTGTTTGAAGATGATTGATCAATCTTTTGGTTGGTATCATTGAATTCATCTTTCTTATCTCTACTTTACTCAGGTTTCTCTGATGGGCCTTGAGCTGGTACTGCTGCTGATAGGCAGATTGAAGAACAGTTTCAGGCCCTATGTCACTTCAGGTTAGAAATGAGGTGGTAGCTTTCCATACGTGCTGAATCAATTTCATCCACTAGTTTTCATATAGTTGTTATATCCAATTTTCACCTTCCATTATCATTATTATTTAGGATATTCGTAATGAGTTTGTTATATATTTTGAAAAAAGGCAATTTGGATGTAATTGCAGAGACAACTTTATAATTGTTAACATGAGTATAATGTCAGAAAATGCTGGATTTGTCCAGAACATGTCATTTTTTCTATTAGTAAGTGTCAGAGTCATCTTACTGACCATTGTGGAGTTTGATGAAAGATTACTCATTGCTTGAATGTTGAACTATTCAAATGTCAAATCATGTCAGACATAGATTCTTAATAGGGAGTATGCAAAGTGAATTTCATTGAGTTTTCAAGAATTTTAACTTTGTGAATGTGCTTTATTTCAATATTTGAGAGCCATTAGTCACTGGTTCAGAATGCAGATTGGTTGATTAATCAAAAAGCATTTGCTTAATATAAAAATCCTGGCAGTAATTCATAACAAAAGCTAACAAATGGGATGACTTGTAATGCATTGATGCACATTTTAATGCATGTATTCATTGGTCTACAAATCATCCTATTATTGCATATCATTCGTCTCTGCATTTTTTTTCTTGTATGTATTATCATACTTCTTTGTTAAGCTAGGGTTATTAAGGTAAATCTATTAGGGTTAACTGGCACCCAGTCCATGCTTGTAATAAATATTGGAAATAATTATCTGAGCGTTCGACCAATAATTGGCTGCCAAAAAGACTTTCTTCTCAGGAATTCCTCTCGAGTTTGAACTGATTGGCCAACAGATGTTCACTGTGCTGCTTGTGTTACTGCTTCGCTTTCTAAATTGGACATCCTCGTATTTTCACTGACATATTTACAACTGGACAGATGTTGTCCTCCAGGAATGTCCAACCAGGTGCTGGTGGTGTCACGATTACGATGACAATAATAATATTGATATTATTATTTTTTGAATAGTTTAATATTGTTATTATTATTATTGTTATATTATGATATGTATTATTATGTGCCACCAATATTAATATTATGCTTATTACTATGGTGGTGATGCAGTGATGATGATAGTGATGAGAGTGTTGTGATTATGATGATGCAACCTCATCATTTTCCATATAATGAAGTTACAGCTTTATCATTGGTGGCAGCAATGGAAATGCTTTATCATTATCTTCTTCATTAACTTTGTATCCTAGCATGATCACTGATGATTGTGTCTATGATTGCTTGTAATTTTGCTTCAAAAATATAAACTGCAACACTATCATGTTGCAGACATGACACTGTATCGCGCGAGGAGATCTCACGCGGGGTGAGTCTGGGTATCGGCTCAGCTCTCGACTTCGCGACCTTGAAAAATTCTATGAATGGTTTCCGTTTCTGTGCGTGCTTGTGCGGACTCCTCTCCTTGGATTGCGTTCACTCCAGCTGTGCATAGCTGGAATGTTTTCATTTTTTGGAATTACTCAAAAAAATTATAGGGAGCTGTTTGAGTGAATGGATGGGAATTATCAGACTGGATTAATGTATTTTATATTCCTGTTGCTATTATTATTATTATTATTAATATTATAGCATTATTAATTTCGAGTAATAATAAACATCATAATTCAAATGTGGTGTCATTTATCTAAATGTTGCTTTATTTTTAAACATATTTCATTAGTAAAATCATCAATCATGACGATGACGATGATGATAATATTAGGAAGTGAGAAAGGGAGGGGCGGATGTTTCTGAACATAGAAATTGTATCTGATGGTAAGCAATTGAATGATTAGAATATGAATGAATGAATGAATGAAGGATCAAAATCAGAAAGAGCAGTTTTGTCAAAATTGTAATAATTTTAACATCCTTCAGTGTTGAGGTGACAGGGAAGAACAAAAGTTTAGTGGAGGTCGCTTTTAAGCCCTGTTGAGTCACAACATTAGACTTGGAAATAGTGTTTTTGAGATGGGATTACAGTCATTCGCTTTCAAATTAAATGAAAAACAAAGGGTTGCTTTCTAAAAATGGTTTTAACAGCTTTGCACTGCTTTGCTTTGATCTGTTGTGCTTCGTTTCAAGTGCTCGGTCTTGGTCTGAGACTCGATTCCGACCTCAAGTTTACGAAACCAGTTGCTGTGAGCATTTGATGTTAACATGATGAGTTCTTAGAAATGTAAGATGCATGATAATCATCAGTTCTTATTGTCAACAACTGGTGTCATAAATTAAAGTCATTGCTTATGTTATCTTGCAATCATTATCATTGTCAGCTGAATGTAAGCTCTCATGCTGTAAACTTAAATTCAGACCTGTCACTCACCTTATATACCTGATTGTTGTTATTTTTGCTACCATAATTACCATGTTGTCACAATTATCATCTTCATAATCATCGCCACCATAATTATCACGATCGTAATATTTACCAGATCATTGGTTCTTACAATCTTTCGTTCAATTGCAGTTTTACCCGCAGTCATTGATCGCCTCGGAGACAACAAAGATCAGGTGAGTAGTCTGCCCGCTTGTTTGTGTGCTCAATTGTTTCTTCACCTCTTCAAACATTTGTTTATATGCTTGAGTATTTACTTGTATGCCTGAGTATTTTTAATATGCATGAGTGTTTGTATGGTATATGTATTTGTGCATCTGTTCCATGCTCATGCGTTCATCCTATTTAATAAAAACTTGCTTTCGTGATTTATGCCTCCGTCCATCTTCATTCCAATTGGAATGCATCAAAGGTGGCACTTTTGTGACATCTTGTTTTATATTTGTTGATATTTTTCTTCAGCAAGTTTTTCTTTTATGAGTTCGAATGATTCTTCGGGATGAGTGATGCTTTTGTTTGTGAATTTAAAATTAAGGTTAATATTTATTAGTTATTATTTTGTAGGTCAGAGAAACTGCCAGGTCTGTTTTGCTTAACCTCATGAACCCCGGGTCAACACCTCAGGTGAGATAAGTGATGAATGATGACGATGATGTGGTAGTATGCATAATAGGTAAGGATGATAATGATGAATTAAAACAATAGATAAGTGAGCTTAAGTTAATTTTAGCATTGATTAATTGAAAAGAGATAAATATGTTAATAATTAATTGTAACTCTGTGAAGGTGATGTTCATCTTCTAAGATGTCTTTTATCGCCATGGTCACGAAACCCACTACTTTTTCTTAAGGCTACCTGTTGTTGTGGTTGGTCTATTACTTTGACTAGTCACCATTTTAAAATCCTTATAACTCCTATCAATAAAGAATGTCCCATCTGCCTTTCTTGGCCAATCAACTTTGTTATTATTCATTACAAGCTTTTAATTTTTATAGTGATATGTTGGTAGTTCAAAAGCCAGCACTACTACAATTCAACTGACTTGATTATATTTGTATTTAGCACACCTTTCCAGTGACTTAAGCATCTGAATAAAGGATCTTAGGGAGCTTTTTAAATGTTTATGTAGCATCTCCTTCTGTGGGGTACTCTATGGTGGTGCAGGGATTATGAATAAGACACATTACTACCGTTGGCATCATCATGGCATGCACGAGCATAACTTATTGAGCTAATCTTGCTTGCAGGCCTGCCAACATTACTTCACTTAAATGCACATTTTTTCTTAAAAACTCCTCTGCACTTTCGCTCGTTGTCATTGAAATGTTTCATTCATTTGTTCATGTTAATGCCATACAATCTTATCATAAGCCTGAGTTATGCAAATGAATGAATGAATAAATAAATTAATTCATACTTATGCGAGTAGAAGCTCAACAAATGAGTGTGCTTGTGAGTGAATGTTGTCATTCTCGAGGTTCTTAGAGTCTTTGGAAGCCGAATGCTGAATGTGAATGTCTGACGATGACTCATGATAATTTTATTTAACCAAATATTTGAAGTGCAACTTAAAAATATTGAAATTATAAAATAACAGAAATATCAAAAATATTAAAAAAACCTGTTTACCTGTCATCAAATACATTGTCCAAAATACATTTGTTCAAAAGGTTTATATATTAATTTTGACATTGATTTCTGTTAGGATTTATTTAAAACTATGGTTACTGTTTATTATTAATTTATGGTCATTAACCTCATATGATAATTGAAGTTTTTATAAACAAATTAATAATATTAATACCAATATCGATACCATTACCAATATCGTTAACATGAAATCATCGATTCTAATGTTAACATCTCCACGGAAACAGTACGTAGCAGAACGCCTAGGACCAGGTTTCACTCACAAGCTTTGGAAGGTAAAAGAAGAAATCCTGACTTGTCTCCAATGTGCCCTCAACGAGTAGGTGACCGAGTAGGGTTGACATGATGATGGTGATAAAATGGATTATGATGATGATGATGGAGGTGATAGTGTTAATGAGGTTGATAACAGCTGATATTATCACATGGAGTTAATTTAGTGTTGGTGAATATTTTATATTATATTATAACCAATAATATTATTATTAATAATAATTATAATGAAGATTAAATCATAACAACTCCTTGTAGATGGGGATCAAAGAATTTCGTCCTTTCGAAGCTCGTTCCTCAGATTGTCAAACTCCTCGATGACCCCAGCGGCCAGGTTTGTTTGCACCGTTTTTGCCCGACGTTTGACCACGCTTCAACCATTCTTGCGATATTTTTGCTCTTTGCTGATTTATTCTTCGTTTAAATTCTGCTTTGCAATTTGTATTGTATGGCTGCTGTCATGGTTACTTGACGGGATGGAGTTTGTTGAGAGTATTTTTTGTATGCCGGGCCTGGTTGTAACTCTCTTGGTGGTTGTGCTGCTGAAGGCTGCTGCTGCTGATGAAGATTATGATTGTGATGATATAGAGTGAGCTAAGGAATATGAGGGTAATGATGATTGGTAGCTAATAGAAATCATAAAGATAATTATAATATTACGTCATTCATGTGGATGGCTCTCCACATTTACTGCAACAGCCTGTTGGACAATTTTGTCATGCTTCACTGCCTCTCATTAATAATAATTAACCATGACCTCTTTCATCTAAACCTGACCTTGTTGCTCGCTAATTAATATTCAAAAATTGTGGAAAGGGATCCAGGGTCATGTAATTTTGGGCAACTGATTGATTATGTATTGGAGAATTGAAAGTATATGCAGATGAGCATTATGTTAAGTTAGTTAAGATTATGTTAATTACGTTGACCTCATTGCATCATGCAATTTGCAATTTTCTTAATCAGTAAATTGATATTCCAACCACATCCATGCTCAGGAATAATTATAAATATGAATTTTAATGAGGTTGTTAATGAAGACCTAGAATACAATAAAAAACAACTCAATCAATATCCCATAGATCATCTCCTTAATATTCTTCTATTATTATTATATTATTATTATTATTTTATTATAATGCAACCTATTTTTGACCAATCACAACAGGTGAGGGATCAGGCGGTGATGACTCTTGTCGAATTCTATCGACATGTCGGAGAGAAAATAAAGAACGACCTCAACAGGAGGGAGATCAACCAATCCAGGTAACTGTCAATCATCTGCAATCTCCCAATCATACTAACTCAAGACACCAAATAAATTTTTATTATTGTTGTTGTTGTTACTGCTCGTTCATTCCCTTCATAAACTCACATAATGCCACCAACAAGCTAATTAAAACTTAATACATCAAGATGCATGTTTGTTTATGATTATTATTATTGTTATTATAATTATATTGCTGTTTTTTCAGAATACCATAAGCTAGGACTTTTTAATGTCTTTTTTGAATGCATTAATCAGCTTCATTTGTTCGCTTTTCCTTTGTATCACTTCAGCTTTGTTTCGTTTCAAGTATCGCATTGTATCATTGCCGAGCCACTAATCACTCATTTTAAGACTATGGGTTTTCCAAAAATAATCTCACTTTCCAATGGTTTAGATGGTTTATAACTTTATAAAACAGGAGCTTTTCATTCAAAGAGGTGATGATAATTCTTCTTCAATTGTAGGCTTAGCACGATTTTTGCTAAGATGGATGATGCCAAAAATAAGGGACTCATGGTGACCAGTGAAGGTAGGAATTTTTAGGAATCATTTTTTGCATTAAGTTTGGTTATTTCTTAATCCTCTCTTTCTTTGCTTTGATTTGTTGAGATTCTTATGTTTCTTGTTAAATATATGTTCGGATCTAATCAAAGATGCATGTTATTATTACTGTTAAGGTATCATGTATATTATTAATTTAATTTAATGAAACACATAAATTCTCTGTCTGATACTAATGAATCAAAACCATATGGACAACCTTGTCACACAGGAGATGAGTTGGATGCTTCGAGTGTTCAGTCAACCATGTACAAGAAGTCAAAGTCTGTCGTCAGCGGACGGAGTCAGTCCGTCCTGCCGAGGATACCACAGGGAGGAAGCCACGATAAAGGTAGTTAAAGCTGTTTGATAAATTATAATTAAGGCTTAAAAAATTATAGTCGATGTGTTATTTATGGTAATGATGATGATGATGATGATGAGAGTTTCAGCACATGACATTTGTTTTGGAGCCATGGATTTCTTAGATAAGGAGTTAAATGATGATGCATTGGAATGTGACCTCTGTGATAATTAATAATTATTGTATTATAACATCACATTATGTAATTACTATTAGATCTTAGATCTCTAGATCTTACTATTAGAATTATTGTATCAAATTACTTGTTGTAAAATGTTATTTATAGAAATAAGTATTTAAAATCTTATTCCAATAAGTTGTTATGTAATAACAACAAAAAAGGTAGTCATGGTGGTGGTGATGATGATTATGATGATGATGACTTAAATGACTAAAATCCTTGTCTTCTCGAATAGGAGTTGCAGCAGGAGCATTGGATGAAGAAGGATTTGCAAGGTTGTTCCATGATTGCCCCAAGATTCTGGTAGGTGACATTTCAACTAGTAGTTAAGAGATGATTAATTAGGGTTGATTGATGAGGTTAATCAATAATGTTAACCAATAACAAACAACAACAATAATAATAATAACAGCTAAGACTAATAATAGGCTTTTGTAGCACCATAATTCTATCATTCTGTTAATAAATTTTATAATCATCTTTTGGATTTCTGTTACCCATTGAGAACATCATAATCATGCTTACAGATCTGCTCTGGCAGAGATGTCTCTGATAAGATGTCCAAGATAAAGGACACACTCTCCGACACCAACAAGGACTGGGAGAAAAGACAGGATGCTGTGAGTTTTTTGTTTTAATAAATTAGTCTCCATTAAGTATTACTAAACCATTAAATTAAGTGATAATAAAGCATTCCACAATAAATAACATCAATGATAATGATCATCTTTTCTAATGCTGTTATAATAACAGCAGTCTCACTATCACCACCATCATCATCTTCATCATGACTTCGTATCTTCCAGTTGAAAGAGATGAGGTCCCTAGTGATCCAAGGAGCAACCAGTTACCCGGAGTTCCAAACCAGTTTGAGGTCATGTCTTCTCAGCCTCAGGAACTCGGCTCTCGACCTCAGGTCGCAGATTGTCAGGGAGGCCTGCATCACCATTGCGTGAGTTCAACTCCAAGTCTCGGCATGATGAATTTGCCCTCGTTTAACTATATGCTGTTAATAATTATAAGAGCATTAGCAATATGTGATATGGATGCATGATGCTATTAAAGCAGCTATTGCTGTGTGTGTGTTTGCGTGCACGCACACAAGCTTATATGCTCCCTCAGCAAATGTCCAAGAATGTTTGTCTTCCTTTGTGATCAGCTTCTTCTCACAAGAGATGGGCAAGGACTTCGAGCAGATGGCCGAAGTCCTCATTCCAGCGCTGGTTCAACTCTTACAAAATTCTGCCAAAATCATGTCCTCCTCTGGGCTCATTGCTCTCAAATTCATAGTTCAGGTGGGTCAATTGTGTTGTTGTTGTTGTTATATTATTATTATTTTATGGTAATTGTGTAGGATATTATCAGTACAATTTTAATTTATGTGTGTTTTATTGTTGTTATTATTATTATTATTATTATGATTATTATTTTATGACATAGAAAATTCACCAGTGCAAGTGTAATCTTCCTATGCTTCATCAGTGTAGTCACTGACTTGATGATGTCCGAATGTTCTCATTGAACGTTATCTCTGTTTCAGAACACGCACTCACAGAGATTGGTGTCTCACATAACATGCAATCTCACTTCGAAGTCAACTATTATCAGGAGGTAAGAATAATGATGGTGATGGTAAAACACATCATTACTAAAAGCAAAATTCTTTTTGGCGTGCGAGTCGGTCGAATGGGTTGCCTGCATTCGGCAGTAATGGCAACAGTCGTAATGTGTCGTGTTCGAAACCCAGCCTGCACTGATGCTCTGCTTATGGAGCTATATAAATGAAATACAATTGCAATAAAATAGTTTGCCTAAATTTATTAATCTCAGTAATGCTTAGTCCTGGAACATGGAGTTCTTGTAAAGGTAGCAAAGCATGCAATTCATTCGTTCATCTTCATCAGCTAATTAAAGCTTTTGCTTAGGTGCGACTCTGTAAGGTTAGGAGTTCAAGTCCTGGCTGCTTGCGAGAATTTCTGTAACATTCATTCATTCACCAATTTTGTCTTTACAAACCCGCTCCAGGCAATGCTGTGAATTGATGGAGCAAATGCTTAGAGTGTGGCCAGTAACCATCCTGGAGAGACAATTGACAAACATCCAGGATGCAATTAGGAGGGGACTCTCAGATGCTGACCCAGATGCCAGAGTTCATTCGAGGAGGTCAGCGAATTATGATAATGATTGCAAAAAATGATTGAAGAAGACCTCGTCACTATGTTGAGGGTTGATGTGATAAAATTATTTTTGGTGCCACTGAGCTCAGAAAGTTCTTGTGATGCCTTGTGAATCTCCTGTTGCTTTCAATGTGCTGCTATTTAAATGAACTAAAAGAATAGCAGTTAAACTAAAACAATAAAAATAATAGTAATAATGATAATAAAAAGTTTATTGTGGGCTACTAGTAATAGTAATAATAATAATAACAAGTTAATTGATTACAGGGCTTACTGGAATTTCGAGGACCACTTCAAGACTCAGGCAGCCTCCATATTTTCGAGTTTGGATCCTGCGCAACAGAAACATCTGTTAGCTGCTCAGGCTGGCCTCAACGTTTGTATCTGATACTATCCTCGATTCTAATTATCATGTTATTATCCATTATTAAAATATGATGCTAATTATCCATGCAAGCTTGTTTTGCTTCTTGCAACAGTGGTTGTGGTGATTATGATTTTGCTGGAGAAGGATCTATGAATGAGCAATTGATAATAATAATAATAATAATATCGATTGATTGGCTGGTCTGACATGTGGTCATGCAGTCCATCATGCTATTGACATTCTGCTCACCCAGTTCCACAGGAATTGATTGATTGATTTATTGGTTGTTTGATTGGCTGCTTTGTCAGTGATTGCCCATTGTGCTATAGACACCCTTCTCATCCCATTCTGTGACTTTAGGGTTGTTCTGGAAGCAGTTCTTCCAGCAGCACGAGTTCCATCAACGTTTACTCCAACTCTGCCGTCGTGACGAGAACTCTTCCAAACAAGACGAAAATGAGGTCGCCCAGTGGAGACAGGGTCAAGCACCAAACTGGGTCAGTTTGCTTGATAACCATTCTTTAGATAAATTGCTTGATATCAATCATTCCTTAGTTCAGTCGCTCATTATCAATCTTGATAACGTAACAATTTTTATTATGTCTCAGTTGACATCAGTACTGTGAGCTTTTGGTGATTAGTTGTTACTCATCATGTGAGCATGTTTAATGCTAATTTATTTCATCATTCATTTGTATGCACATATTTTATGCTAATTTTTCAACAGTGTTTCGAGGCTTCCCCAGTCCACCATGAGGCAGAGTCAGCTCCCCCAAAAGACACATTCTGGTTGGTGACTGATGATGATGTCATTGATGGTGGTGATAATGATAATGATGAGGCTGAAATATGAGTTGTTGATGTCCAAGCATCTCTTATAAAGCCTTAATGTTCTTCGCAATTTTAGTAATATTCATTCAATGTAATGATGTGAATTGCAAATGGTGTCAGTCAGTGCTGATGGACGCATGTTAAATGAAACAGAACGTGAAACTACCTTATTACCTTTGCACAGGTTCGGAGGACTTGCAGAGGTCAAACAGTACTGCAAGTTTGACATCTTCGACGTCGCGGGTTGCCCGACCGACGAGTGGAAACATCAACAACGACAACAACAACAACTTCCATTCGCTTCGTGAGTTGCTCATCAGCAGTTGTTCTCATCTCACATCATTTTGATTTATGTTGCACTAACTGTTTGTTGCTCTAGGAATTATCCTTTTGATATTTGTTAATGCTAATAGGATTTAGTGAGTTTTTATATAATAACAAGATGTTAGCATAACTTAAAAACTAATATATTACTTAATTTATCTATAGCTCAGTAACTTACTGACAAGTCATTGTTAGAATGTTTACAGCCTGTTATCATTAACTTATTTAACATGCATGAACAAAATAATAACATTAATGATAATAAGAACATCTCCATGCCATACTAAGGCTTTTTTATGCAAATGCCTCGCTAATCATTAACTGATTCCGGCAATGTTAAGAGCTTTACGATTGCACCAATAAAATCTCAACATCTCTGCGGAAGCCTGTCATCGGCTGCCCGCTTTTGTTTATGCCTCCACTCGACCAATCAGCTACAACTCCAACGAATAGCCCAACCAATCCCAATTTAGGACACAGCCACAGTTCTTCCGACCTTTCGACGCCCGTGAAGAAGCCGCCAGTTTCGAAGCCGCTGAGACGCAACGCATCCATGCGCCTGCCTCGCTCGAGTACCGTCAAGGTGTCGAATGCAGAAGGTAGTTGGTGGTGATGATGACAATGCTTGTTGTGATGATGTTTGTGATGGTCATGATGCTGGTGTTGTTGTTCGTAAGGCTCTCAGATTGACAAATGCGAATGTAATTGTTGAATATAACACCTTGTTGGTCAAGTTTCTAACCTGTGCGTTTTATTAACAGTTAATAATTAACAATTAATAATTGGGTTAATTTTTTCTTGTCGTTATTTATTATTAATATTATTATTATTCAGTGAGCATATGTTTGAAATTAGCATGGGATGTCTTAGTTTTTTAATGTGACTAATCAGAATGCTGAAGTGAATTTGAATGCAACGAATGTTCTTTGCGGTCGCACACATTTATTGGTAGGACGCAACTGCATAGGATGACATGTGTTTATAAAAATATTTTGATATTTAACTTAATAATTGATGTTTAATGTCAATTACTTGTGATGGTGCTTTCAGCCAGGTATAGGAAGTCTCCAAACCCTTCCTCAGGGGGTGATGGCACCCTACCGAGGCCCCCCAAGTTCGGGTCATCCTCACAGCGTTAGTGACCTGCTTTTTGATGTCCTTACATTTAAGACATTAATTAAAATTTAATTTATGGTTTGGTTTTTATTATTATGATATGTAAATTTGTTCGAAAATTTATTTCTAGTTATTATTAGCTCACTAATCATGTTAACCGGTTATTATTATTGTTTTTAATCAACCAATATCTTCTCTCTTTCCAGCTTCGAGCAGGTCCGTTTCACCTTCATCCAGGTACAGTTACATATCACAACAACACACCAACACCTTTTCCTTCCCCAACGACCTGCCAATGGCAACGGGGACTCAGAGGTACGGCAAGGTGGCATCCATGAGGGATCCAAGCCCCTCGAGGAGTGAGGTGTCAGGTAAGTGATGGATGTTACATGTGGCATGGGGTGGTTGTGCTGCTGAAGTGATGATGCTAGGCTTGGATTTGGTTTTGTTTCTAAAATTTGTTTTCTTGTTGCTTTTGGTGGAAAGGATGTTCTACATTTGAGATGCCTATTATTGTCACATGTATTATTAGTACCAGCTGTTGTTAGCATTATTGTTATTATTATTATTATTTATTAATTAATCTCAAGTAAGTAAAGGTAATGTAGACGTACTTAGTATTTACACTGTAGACATTACAATAATACATTGCATGTTTTCCTCTCAGAAACGAAGAGGAGAAAGTCTGCTGCCCCGATGAGGGTTCCTCTGAACAGTTCAACTGCTGCCAGTTGGAGTGTGGCCAGTGAGTTGGACGGTTCAACTAAAAATCTGGTGGTAAGTCTTGCTTTTTCAATGGTGTGATGATGATTCATTGTGATGATGATGGTAGTGATGGTGGTGCTCTGATTATTTTAATGGTGTAATGACAATGTAATGATAGTGATGAATTGCTAATTGATCTGTTGTGAATCACTGACCTTGTTATTGGCTTGCCATTTGCTATGCGAAAATTCGCTGAAGTTTTTTAATTCAAAAAATTAAAACTGATTGTCATTATATTTGATATGTTTGTAAGAAGATTTAACGCAAACAATAGTTTGTTAAAGATATCACAAATTCGTAATTTACAAATTGCTGCTTTCATGTATTTATATGATTTCAATACATACTGATATGTATATATATATATACACACGACAAAATATTCTCTTGTTTTTTCATAGCAAGCAATAACTACAACAATCATTCACACTTTCCACGTAACACACATGAATATAGGCCTTCTTTTTCTAGGTCAAGTTTCAAATTATAATCAATTCAATGTTATGGTCCAAGACTTTATTATTCCATACCTTCATATATCAAGGATCTAATTCAGTTAAACTCATGACTTTTCAAATTACTTTATTTATTATTCAAAATGTCATGCAAACAATATTTACTGAGTGGAAGTATATAGCTTATGATTTTATATACAGCTACTTTTAGGGTCAGTCCAACACTGGAAGCATGTGTTTCCTAAGGCTGGCCTTTTGAATTTATTTGAATTTATTTAGTGCTTTTGCTTTTATTTCTGTGTATTTAGTGGCTTGTTTGTTTGATTCAATAAAATACTTAAAAATAATATCTCTACACAGAATCATCATGAGAGATGTTAATTCTACTGTGAATTTAACAATCATAATGTCATTTCTTATACAATCATCTAAAACATTTATCCATCCATCCATAACATTCGTCCATTCATCCGTAACAGAGGAGATCTGTGAACATCTCAAAACCTCGTCGATTGGAAAGCAACGGTTCGGAGGCGAGCGTTGGGGAGGAGGCTGGAAGTGAAACTTCGAGTCTTTGTTCGGACAATTCAGGAAAGTCCTTCAGTGGAGAGGTCAGGCTCATTAACATAATGAACTTTAATGTGACTATCTAAGTAGCTAGGGATTGAATGTGATTGTTAAATTTTACTTTTTTTTTACATGTTGGCTTAATAACTTATTATTAATGATAAAAGATGAATGACTAATGTGTGATATTAATTAATTCAATGAGGCTTTGAAATGTTCTTCAACAACGCAAAGATGTGTTTTTGTGTCAACAAAACTTGATGTCGACTTTTGACTATGTGACCCACGATTTAATTTTGATTAAGTTATGGTGAATGTCAGTAGTCACTCTCGGATGATGTTATAATAATAATAATAATAATAATAATAAATGATGATAATGATGACGTCATCCTCAATCAGGATGTGTCAGTGATGATAAACAGTCTTCTGAGTGGATCTTGGATTGAAAGGCGGGATTCCCTCCTGTGCCTGCAGAGTTTTCTTCAAAACCACAAACAACTCAGGTATTTATTTATTTATTGTACCCGGAGAGCTGAGACTTGAAGGATGCAGATGCCATTATCATTATTATAGGGTAGTCATGATCATTGTTGGCCGTTCTTAGTCATTCATCTATCTATCTTTTCATCTACTTCAGTGCCCATTCATGCTTACATGTTGTGTAAAGGTTAAGACTTTCACATTTAATCGGCATCTCTTTTTCTGACCTTCAGTGGGTACTCCATCCTCATCGTGTAACAAATGTGATCTACAATTACTAGTACTAAATCTACCACATTTGGATCACTCATCTGACATCATTGTTGACATTGATCTGTTCTCCATGTTGTTGTTGTTGTTGATTTGTTCTCCATGTTGTTGTTTTCAGTTGTCAGGAGGTGAGGAAAGTGACCGATTTATTTGACCGCCTCTTCTTCGACCAAAACCCGAAGGTTTTCTCCGTCTTCTTGGACACCCTCGTCCACTTCATCTCCTCACACAAAAACGAACTGGGTGAGCTTCATTGGTCTAGTGTGGAATTGTTGATTAGGCTTTTAGACTCTGTAATGAATATAATAAAGGTATTAACAATGCAGCAGTAAGACATTAAAAATATAATAGTAAGATATTAATAATATCTTAATAATATAGTCATAAATATTAAGATTAATGTGTGGGCTATTTTGATTTTCCATATTGGTATGTCTTTGCATGACATGCCAAAAAATAAGTATGTTGATGTTGGCAACTTCAGACTTGATGTCTAAGGTCTTTACCGGTGCCTCATTTTGCTTGACAGGTCATTGGGTGGGTAGCTGCCTACCCATGCTACTCAACAAGCTGGGCTCTGAAACGACTCCACTCATCCAGACGAAGATACAAAAAGTTCTCGACAACATCAGGTAATGTCAACAGATAATGCATTGGCTTGACGCCAACGGTTACCTGCTTGCGCTTAGACGTTGTTTTTCGAAAGTGTTATTATTTATTTATTTGCTTATAATTTGTTAATAATTTAACGAACGTTTACATTGATGACAAGTAACTGACTTCATCTGCCTTTACAGGGTCTTCTTCCCAGCGAGGGCACAGTTCCAAGTGCTGACAAAGTTCATGGTGGACCAGATGAAGAACGCCACCATCGGTGTCAAACTGTCCGTGCTCGGCTACCTGCACGAGCTCACCTTGATGATGGAAGCAGACGACCTCATCAGCAGCAGCGATGTCAAACTGGCCATTACGAGGATCATCACCTGCTCCACTGAACCGAAGAGTCCGGAAGTCAGAAAGGTGAGCCAGCGACCCTTGTGTTTCGTCCGAGGCACTGATCTTTATCTTGTTATTTTACTCTAGGATCTTTTGCAATCCATCTTTGCATATGTTTGTATCTTGTTACATCGTATAAGTATAATTTGAATCTTGTTACATTGTATTTGTACATGTTTTATATCTTGTAATGTTGTTTATGTTATGTATATGTTTTACGTTATGTTGTTTTGCAGGCATCCACCATCGTGTTCGTCCGACTTTATCGACTCAATCAGGAAGTCTTCCGCTCCATGCTCGATGCCCTGCCCAAGTCTTTCCAGGTGCTTTGTTTGTTATTATTTATTGATGTCTATTATTATTATTATTATTATTATTATTATTATTATAATTATTTGGTATCCATGAACATATTTTTGTTCTTTCATAGTTTTTATTATTTATAAGAAATAAACAATTAAACTGTATCACTAATTAATTTTTGTCATTATTTTTTTATAAAAATTAATGCAAGTTATCAAAGCAATAATGTTGATGAAGATCATTTGTCTGCTACTATTTTGATTAATGAAATTATATATTTATTTTATGTTATCATTTTTTGACAATATTTATTTGTTTGCTAAATTCATCGTCGCATTCTCTCTTTCCAGGACAGTGGCAATCGCATCCTCCAGGAGAACAGCTGTTCGTTCAATGATGACGATTGTGCATCCTCCTCTCCGAGCATCATTCCATCTCCGTCACCATCGCCGAACATGTTCGACGGGCGGCAGAAGTCGCCGTCTTCGAGGTCAGTGATTTGCTGTGAATGGGGAGATTGGGTAATTGGTGATTTGTCCAACGGTGTTGTTGTATCGGTTAAATTAAAATCAGTTCCAAGTAACTATGATTTTTGGTTGCTCATTAATGTTTGGTTAAACTACTCAATTAAAGTTATCAATTTAATACCAATTATCCTGACAACCATCTAATCTAGACTTCCTGTGAGACTGAACACCTCGGACTCTGAGAACATCAACCCGATGTTCTCCGACGACATCAACAGTACCACGTCGCCATTGACGACACAAAAACGGGTGCACGGGTCATCGCACCCGATGGTCCAACTCGGCAACAGGCCCCTCCTCGATGCTTTCAACAGCAGCAGGATTTCAAACTCTCCCAAGAGGGACCTCGAAGATGATGAGGTGAGTGTTTGTGTGTTTGTTATGCTAAAGGATTTGTGCTTTCTGCAGAAGTTGATTTGTTTATTCTTGATTTATAAATGTTGTTGCTGAATGCTATTATTACAGTTATATTGTTTAACTTATTGCTAATATTATCATAATTGTTTGAATGTTCTGTAATTGATTTTGTTATGCTTGTCAGATGATGCTCAATGGTGCCCACGATTTTACCATAAGCAAGAGTTTACTATCGGTCGACAAGGACATATTCAGCGAAGGTTGTTCACCTCAGCTCGTCTTGATTATTATAAGAATAATATTAATTATATTAAGACAACCAATAACTTATTCAATATGGTTTAGCCATTGGTTGTTGATTTTATCGTTACCAATATTACATAACATAAACAGTTATTATTTCTACTATGGTCATGTGCTTCACGCTTTAATTATTTAATTATTCAACAACTATTGTTATTGCTATTAGTGTTTCTACTACGATATATATCATCACCTTATTTAATTATTTAACTACTTTTCACAAATTTTGTATTATTATTATTATTATTATTTCTACTGTGAACCATATTATCAGTTTAAACATTCATTCATTCATCACTTCACCTGCAGCCTTCAGCTTCCACAATGCAGACATGACGGCAATGGAACGAGTTGATGATGAGGACGATGACGAGTACCTAGAGTGTCCAAAGCCTGACGAGATTGACATGATCATACAGGAGCTTGCCTATAAGAACGAGAGGTACATATGATTGCAGTAAAGTGGACAATGATTGTGATGTGTTTGGTGCTTATTGCTATGTCTGACATCCGATGGTCCTAAACCTTGTGTGATGATGAAAATAAATAATTTGTATATACCATGTGATGATGACTATGATGATTAATCAAAGGTAATGATAATAGTCAAAATGTCAGCTGTTGACTGGTTGGTTTGTTGATAATTTCCAGAGTGGAGGAGAGAAAGTACAAGTTGGTGCACCTGATCATCATCGCCAGGAACAAGGACAGCACTGCGGTCTGGGACCACCACTCCAAGACCATCCTCATGCTCCTCCTTGACATCCTCAAGAACGACCTCGTAAGAGCTTTTGTTCTTTGACCTTTGACCTTATTGATTTCATTATCTTTCATCAGATTAACTCCACTTAATGATTTGGTTAATGATAGTAGTGGTTGTCATGGTGATGATGGTGGTGGTTTTGGAGTTAAGGATGACTGTTTGATGATGGTGCTGGTGATTTTTCAGGAGGTCATAAGGGAGATGGCGCTGAAGGTCATAGTGGAGCTGGTTTACAACCACATGTCGCGCTTCGTCAACCACGAGGAACTCATCCTGTCGAGCGTCATTGAGGCCAGGAAGGATCCGTCACAAGCGGTAAGCGACTCAAGTTATCACGTAATTAAATATAACATTACTAGTTGAATATTAAGCTGACGATTCAATAATCATTCGCCATCTAAGGTGGCAGCAACAGCCCAGGACAGCGCCCTGGTCATAGCCTCCCTCTTTCCTGTGCACGTGTCGGTCCCCATCATACTGCCCTTCATCACAGGCAACGACCCTCTGACGAGACTCCTGGCATTCAGGATCCAACTGAGCATCGTCGAAACCGTCACGGATGTCCAACAGATGAGAGACCTTCTGCCCGTCATCATTCCGGGCATCCTCAAGGTGAGGGATGATTGGTTCCCTATGATTTTGAATTTGTTTTTTTTAATTCTTGGACAAGTTTTGACATATACTTGCTTGCATCATTTTACTTTTTAATTTGATTTTTTTAAATATTAAATTCTTATACAAAGTCATGCACATGCATTCTTGACATGTTGTCATAATTGTTGTTGTGGCTCATGTCTGCCTAATTACTATTGCTGTTGTCTTGAAATTCTGCTCGGTCATAGGCCGATGCGATAAAACTAAAAATCGTTATCACCATGTTGTTATTGTCGTTGTTGCTACAATCATCATCATCATCACCAGGGTTACGAGGACAGCATGAGTGCAATAAGGAAGGACAGCGTCTTCACCTTGGTGAGGATATATCTCCTCGTGGGAGACGAACTCAAGCCATACCTGAAGGATATGTCGAACAGCAAGGTCAGTGCTTGTTATTGTTTCAACTGATTATTGTTGCCATTGCTGCTGCTGTTGTTGTTGTTCAGCAGGATGGGTTACTTCAGCTGTTGTTGTTATTGTTTATCTTATTATGATATTATTATTATTATTATATATTGTAAATCCTTTATTATTGTATTAATCATATTCCTGTCATTGTCATCAGTATTATTAATTAATATTCTGTCCATGTCATTAATGCAATATAGTTAATAGAACTTTGTACTATTATGTTTAATTACTATTGTCAATTACCACTGATTATTAATAATAAATTATTATTATTACTGCCTTCAGTTGAAGCTGCTGAACCTGTACATAAAGAGGGCGCTAGTACACAAGGAGAACGTGGCAGGAGCGACATCACGATGATGACCTTTTGAACCCGAGAATCCGCGAGACTGTTGTTATGGTGTGAAATGTTGATTGCGTTGCTGATTATGACAAATCTGGTGATGTCATTGTATAGAAAATAAAGTACTTGTGGAAATTATGATAATGTGCTGATAATGTCAAGGTGGCGGCCATGACTTGACCCAATTTCATCTGATTCTCACAACCCGCTTCAACAGCAGTGACCTGATTGGCCGAAGCTGGCATGGTTGTATTGACGCATTTTGTGCTGTGGCATTATTACTTGCATCAGTGTTTGTGGCTTGGAGATATTTTGCATCATTAGTCGTTTCTTTGTACGAGTGTATATTTTTGTTTTGGAGATGCGAGGCTTGTATTTTTGTATGCGTGATGATCGATGAGTCACCGAAGCATGTTGTAAAAGTAGGTCGATGTTTTGTTCTTTTGAAACGTAACCCCAAGTTGCTTTGATGTGTTCTGATATGGCTGTTTGAGATTTTCTATTTTTAATGGCTTGCAGCTAATGAAGTTAGGTAAAATTGTATTAACAATATTATGTTAATTCATTCATTCGACCATCATTTGCTCATCTAAAGTCCATTCATTTTCTCAAGCCCACTTAGCAATGATATTCCTCTATAAGTTTAG
Source organism: Whitmania pigra (assembly GCA_021613335.1). NCBI lineage: Eukaryota > Metazoa > Annelida > Clitellata > Hirudinida > Haemopidae > Whitmania > Whitmania pigra. The sequence continues at coordinate 818,534 of JAJTWR010000248.1, read as the reverse complement.
CACCACCTTTGTGATTGAGTCTTACAATAAGTATGAGTATCTTTTAGACCTACCTGTGTTTTAATTAAACAGTCTACTTTTTTAATCATTTTAAATCAGGTGTCTCAGTTAATACTGTTGAATCAATTTTTGTTGAATTGGAAAGTCCATGAAATTGCATTTAGGGGGTTGTAAGATAATAAATAGTGTCAATAATAATATATGACATGTGGTGATAATATGTGATGAGTAATGATAATCCATGATAATTGATGTCTATCATAAATGGTATCAATGGTGGTATCATTGTACAAGTGCAAAGATGGCAGACAATGATTTTTAAACACTTTAAATATTTTCTTTTCAACATTTTTTCAAGTTGCATCAGATCAAAATTTCGAGTGAGCATTTTTTCAAGGGTCTTTTTGATTATTTTTTAGGCCCTTGATATTTCCATAAAGATCGTAACCATCATAATCGTCGTCGTCACTACATTCATTGCCAGCGTCATTAATAGTCATTGCAAGTTTGCTTTGTTGATGGGATTAATGAATTCATTATTTGTTTAATTGGACGATAATTTGTTTAATAATTTCAATGGCAGTCTCATGTTCAAAGTTCAACCTTCCTGTGTTCACCTGGTTTTTTGTAAACTTGTAACTTGGGGCCAACTTGAGATCGTCATCACCACCGCCGCTGATATCACTATCATCATCACCAGGTTTTCCCTGTTGCCCATTTTGTTCAACAGATGCTGTTGAATTTATTTAATTTTAAATCATTGACAAGTTAATTAAGAAATTGAGTGATTGATTGGTTAAGAGGCCATTTAATTGTACAGACGACCTATTAAAGGGGAAGTGCTGACCTGATGGGAATGCATGGATGAATGGAATGGGTAAATATGATAATGATGATGATTATGATGTTCATATTCATACAACCAGAGACTTTGCTTCAGCTTCATTCGTGTTGTGACGTGCGATGCTGGGTTTTAAAACATGATGATGGCGTAATCATCATCATCATCATCTTACACATCCGCCATTGCAGTTTTCATCTCCCATTCTAACAGAGCCTCTTCGTCGTTGTATGTATGTATGTTAACTTGTAACCAATTGTTAACAGGTAACAATTTTCGAATCCATGTTTCTCCGACGTACTTGCATCTGGAATCCTGGGAAAGCTCTAATCCTCTACCATTTACTGCACATGGTCATGACCTTTGACCTCGTGAGTTGCTTGTATAACGTTGGAGGTGTGGGATTGTCATAAGCACAGAGAAGACTTGGCCTCTGCTGTCCTCATCTGGACGACGGATATCTGCAGAGATCATCTTATGACTTGTTTTTCTTCTTTCGTTCTCGTTTCGCTTGCGAAATTTCTGACTCCTGAGGAGAGGATTGTAAAAATGTTCGGCATCCTCCAGAAATATTAAACGCCGTAAGTAGCGGGTGTCGTTGTTTTATTCTGAGTTGTGATTTATTGGTTGTGTGTTGTTTTTGTTGTTGACAGAATGAGAAGAGATGTTGATAATAATGCTTCATGAGGGGAGGTGCCTTAGTGCTCGCCCAGTATTTTGAGTGAACGTGGTCGTAATGCTTTCAGGCGAGTGGTTAAGGAGTTTAGCCATAATGAAGAATCATTAAATAGGTAAGTTCAGATATTAATAGCGAACTCTAATTTGGTTATAGAGACTTATGTTCCAATTTCAAGGCCAGTTCAGGATTGGGAGGAGGCGTCATTTCAGCTTTTCCAAGGGAGAAACCCCTCGCATAACTTGATATGACCTTTTCTAATTCTAGCCAAAATTCGGGGGATAAAGAAAATGAGCAGACAAAAAAGCTGCAAGATTTGGTAACCGGTAATTTCGAGTCTGAGCATTGTGGTGAGCAAATGTCGCAGTATGACATTTTATGACTCGTTATCATATGAGGAGAAACATATCATATAATGATACAATATATCAATTGCCTCTTCTTCCTATAAAAACATTACCTCTCATAACTAAGTGGTTAGAATGGCGCTTAATCGGCCTATCAAAAGTTCGGGACGTCGTTTGCCTAATACCTGTGATGTAACATCTATTTTCATTTTATCATTTATTATTAAAGCGATAACAAATTATTAAATTAAATATCAAAATTGCTCGTTTAAAATTCAAATAAATTGAAATTAATTTTTTATTAGTTGAATTTTCTTTTGAGGAAGCCATCTAAACTTATATTTACTTATGCTTCAGATGTTGCAGATATAATAATTATTTAACTTTTCACATTTAGGAACTCTGCTATTATTTTGTTCAATGATTCAAATTCATAACTTATCTTTTGATGAAATATTTAATAATTAAGCAATATTTAATAATTAGCAATGACCTTATTCAAAGAGTTTCATAAAATAGTTTCACACACGAAGGCACATCCCGGCTTAGCACAAATTTCATCAAATTTGTGGTGAAAATGTAAATAATTTTGGCAGATGCAATAATAGCGCGTGAGCTGTGACTGCTATTAAAAGGTTCGAGTCGAGTAAATCGATGACAAGTTGCCGAACTCAAGCGTCGGATTTTGTCTATTTTCCAATTATTTAAATGCTCATCATCGATAAAGGATAGGAGTGATTAAAATGCCATAAAATTTTGGTTTGCTTACAATTTTAAACACTTTACTTTACATCTTGGCCAGCTATGTGTCAAAAACCGTTTGAGAAGAATTTCACAAAAACCACTGGCGTTTTTGTGAACCTGCTCTACGTGGTTAGTAATTAAAGTTGTTAATATTTATTGATGCTTTAATTATTTACTCATTATGCTTGTGATTGATTTATCCTCATTTAGTGATGTAACCTGTTTTACGTTGGAAACTCATGAAACAATATTCAGATAAATGTAACTTTGTAGAAAATAATAAACGCAATAATTGATACTGAAGAATTTAATCTGATAAATTTTCATACACTTATTATGCTTTTCTAGTTGCGATCTAGATAAATTGAAGCAATCTTTGTAATACACTGGACAAGTTTTAATACTCCAAAATAAATTAAAGCTCTAAAAATAGTGATTTATTCAATTGTTTAGATATTAGTAATTGAAACTCAAATTCCCTCTTAGTTTATAAGAGCGGACGGTTTCCAGAATTCCTTCGAAGTTCTGGAGTGTTGTAACACCAAATAATAATTAATTTTAATTTATTAAAAATGTTACTTTTAATTTAAATTTCAGATAGCCGGCGTCGTAATGATGGGTTTCGGGATTTCTATCAAGGCAACTCCTGACTTCTTCCTATCCATGTATGGACATCATGGTTTGAATGTCAATATTGTCTGCGACAAAATTATGGAGGCATCTGCAGTTTTTATGATAGTAGTCTCAGTAATTGCTACCCTCTCCGGTATGTACGGTATTTACTGCTTTCTCACTGAAAGCGATCTTGTTGTAGTTAGTATTCATTCGCGTGCTTACATAATGATAGTAGTAGATGAATGTGAACAGCTCTTTTGTGTAGCTATCGAATCAAACATGCTGGCATTAGAAATCAATTTTTCAATCATTTCAATGTTGATGAACAAAATACAGTCGAACCCAGTTATGACGCCGGTCTAGCGGTTTGCCAAAAAGCGTCGAGATAACCGATGATCGAGATAACCGAAAATCAATATGACGACTGTACATTAACAAGTGCTTGCAATTTCTTTATGTACATAATGTACGTTATTAAATAAGAATGCGCATGCACGTGTTTTTAATGTTTTTTTTTACACAACAGCCATTTACATTTAATATTGGTAACAGCAATGCGTACATACATGTTTGCTAACAACAATAATGCTAATTGTTATTATGCAATAAGAGCCACCGTCGATTCTCGATACTAATTATCGGTTATTATTACAAAGTTTCTAATTATTTTTTTCATATATTGCAAAGACGAAGATCGATCACAAAATACCCCAAACATGTGAATGGTATAGTCCATTTTTACAAAAATATTTAGTGTCAAAATTCGCGAGTCGTTTTGTTCTGACACAGCTTTGAAAACACTGTTATTATAGTTTCTTTACAAAATCTAAAGTGTTTTGTTGCTTTTTGCATTTAACAGTTTGATGAAAACTAGGGCTTCAATATTATTGATGTTGTTCAAAACAGTTTCATCTCTTACAAAAGAACCATACCGTCACATTTTCTGAAGCACTTTTACCGTCTCACCGGCAGAGGGAATTGGTTCCAAATCTTTGTCCGCATCTTCTTCATATTCTTTGTCATGCAGGTATGCTTGCCTGTGCTGACTGTATTCTTGATACAATGTCTTCATCGATGATCACGCCATCAGTAACGACGTCTTTGTCGATGTCTGTGTAATCTCGGAATTCCTGAACAGTGATGGCTAACTCCTGTGCCTCCTCTTCCAAGATAGCATCTGCAAAGCTTGACTTTTCCCTCAATTCTACGAATGCACGGCATGTGCCTGAATCCCACAATCGGAAATATCCTGAATGATGCAGTGCCTCCAGCAGTTCGAGATTGTTTCCTTTTTTACGTCGCTCCAAGCTGATCTCAAGAAATTCATTGCATCTAAAAGGAAAGGGGTGTACTGTGCCTTCTTGGAACAGGTATTGGTGCATAAACATTTAGCATAAACTATTAAGCACTTGAATTATTCCTTGGTCCATTGGTTAGAGCTTACTTGTTGTGTTAGGTGGGGGTAAAAAAATTTTAATGGTCTTAAGACCGGGAACATCTTTTTTTCCATCCTGAAATGGTATTTGCTGGAATGCCATGCTAATGACTAAGGTCTGCTGGTTTTGTTCTATTTTCTAGCCGCAGTATGATTTCATACTTTTTCTCTAATGCCTGATTATTCAATTTTCTCTTAACATTTCCAGGCATTTTTAGAACGAAAAAATAAACAGAATAGCTAGAAGAGCGTGTTACACCTTAGACAAAATCAAGAAGAGTAAATTGGGTTCGGCGAAATAAAAAAATCAACTTAACCGATGAGAAAATGCTGCAACTACGTGGGGATTTGGCAGTTTCGCTTCGAAATCGGTGATTAGTTAAGGGATCGAGATAACTGATGTAAAGATGCGAATTTGACCCTCTATTGTGCTCGAGATATTATGGTTCGGCGACATAATAGCATCGACATAACCGATGAGATAATGATAAGGCAAAGAAGGAATTTTGCGTTTCAAAACTTCAAAAACGTCGACTTAATAGATTTGGCGAGTTAACCGAGGTCGAGATGATTGGGTTCCACTGTATATTAATTTCAGTACGAGTTATCTCAGAGGGTTGCGTGCCTGCGAACGACGATGAAAGCAACAGTCTTTACTTGTCGTGTTCACAACCGCCAGGGAGCGCCCTCGGGTAGGGTATGTCTTCACATCCTGTTCGGATACATAAGGCACTAAAAAAATCGGCCAAATACACGAACTAGATAAGATAAGCTAATTAAGTTCACAAACAAGCTGTGACACTTTCCATTAAACGCTTTCAGTATGCAGTCATGCAGATGTTCCTGATTGTTTTGAACATCGTACTCATCATCTTTGCAGCCACTTACCCATCTCAGGTGATGCAGCTCTGAACTTAATTTTTTCTTATGAGCAATTCTGTTAGATTGAATAGCATCACAGGCTGGTATTCAAATGATCTATAAATCGATGTACACAATCTATACAGGGTCTCATGAAAGAGAAGATGAACAAAATGATGATTGACTCGTTTCCTGAACGAGGTATTTTATTAAAGTATTGTTTTTAATTATACTTGTTTGTGTTTTTTTATATTGCAATACCAATAGCAAGCTCAATGCATCTCGCCAGCCTTCATTCATTTATTACGGTCTTCATTGTAGACTCATAAATTATTCACTTTCACCTGTGAATAATGATAATGATGATGAAAATAACAGGTAGTCCAGTCATAGCATAGTTTGGCCAGTCAAAAACACAACTGAAAGTGTGATGATGCTGTAGACCAAGGGTTCTCAACCTTTTTCATGTTCCGCACCCCTAGAAAACTTTTAGTATGTTCTCGCACCCCTACCAAAATAACATAAGTAATATCTCATAAGAAATAAACAGCTTATACTGAATTTGAGCAACGTATTTATTTAAATAAAAAACCACAAAAAAGAAAAGAAAGGAATCTGTTATAACAAAGTCAAATACAAACAGAACATTCAAATTAAGTTATTCATTCAGTGAATCGTAAGTGTAAATTAAAAATTACGACAAAATAAAAATTAACATCCATAATTTTAGAATTTAAATTTAATTACTTTTTTGCTGCTGTTTCTCAGATATGATTTTGTGCAATATTGTTATGTGATACGTCTAGTAACACCGTTAAAGACGGACACAGATTTTTAATGAGATGCACAAAAAAAATAAAGCTCCACCCCGAAACAAATTAAGCTCCGCCCAATTAATATATATAAATATATGTTACCTAGCCCTAACCCTAACCGAACTCTACCCTAACCTACTTTACCTTCAACAAAATCTTGCTTCAGCTCTTCATCATCTGACACATTATCCAAATTGTAAGAATATAAATTCATGAATCATTCTACTAAAACTCTCAATTCTCCAGCTGCAAAACTTAACTGGATAACTTTAGAAAGAGCCGTTGTCTTTTTCCCTGCTGGTAAAGTTTCGCAAGCCCTGAAAATGCATCTCACCCCTGATAGAGAACCCCTGCTGTTGACAGACAAAACAATTCTTTTGAAATGTATTGAGTATCTAGTCTGCTTTGTATTGTATGGCATTGATGAGGTCAACAACAAACATATGTTTGGTGAATTTCCTGATCTGATAATGATATTTCTCAGTAAAATACTTAGCTATTCATATGGCCAAGGCGGCATGCCATATTTAGATATTTTACAATAATTAAAAACAAATGAAAAACAATAACAATGATTTATTATAATAAAAATAATAGCAACCATAATAATAGCAGACTGAGATTGCTATTGATTGGTTTTGATTAAATTTTAAATGTCATTTAATATTTCCATTATTTGCAGATATCATTGTGGACAATTCATCGGTTGTGACTTACCTGCCTGTCGACCTGTACGACAACGCCTGGGCAGCCACTCAACTTGGGGTGAGATGTGTTTCATCTTCATAATCGTCATCACCTCCAGCAGTATTGGTATTGTGTTGAACGATTTTGTCATCAGGTAGACAGACAGCCATTTGTCATCATCGATTGCATACATCTCATGTAATAAACGTATAAATTACTTTCTGTAGAAAATAAATCGTTCTCCGCTACTCAACTGCCCAAAGCTATACTGCGGATGGACGGATGATGATTGATTAGATGTGGTTTTAAATTAACATGTTAACAAGAAGAAAATAAGAGAAAAGAAAAGTTTGCTATTTGTAAACAATGTATACAACATTGTTTGTAAATAAGTCAAGTATACAACGTTGTTTGTAAACAAGTCAATATACAACATTGTTTATAAACAAGTCAATGTACAACATTGTTTGTAAACGCATCAATATACAAAAATTGTTTTTAAACAAGTCTTTTCATTCCATGCATCATTAGACCACCTGCTGTGGGATAGATGGTCCTAAGGACTACCTGAGAATCCCTGAGGAGAAAAGAGAGGAAGACCTCCACAAGTATGGGAGGAGGGTTCTCTCAGTTCCTTTGTCATGCTGTGCCTTGAAGCCAGACAAGAAGCCTATGGAGTTGCTGGACTTTGAGAAGTGCATTGGTAATGATACTCAGGTCATCAATCAGAAGGTTGGTTATGGAAAGGGTTGAGACTAATGTGGTTGTTGATTAGTATTTGTTGGTCATTATTAATTATTGTCATCATCATTGTCGTCGTCATCACCATCATCACTTCCACTACCATTATAATTTTATTTATTTTTTTAATATTGATTTAGAGTTTACATTGTAATACTAATAGAAGTGTGGTGTCCATAGGATTCTTTTGATGTCATTTAGCAATTAAATAATATTGTAATTATATTTTAAATTATGCAACAGGGATGCTTTGATTCAGTCATGGTGTTCTACGCCTATTCTGCTGTTTCAGTGTACAGGATTGCTCCCATATTGATTATGTTTGAGGTTAGAATCATTTGAAATTTGCGCAGCATGATAAAGTTTGATTCGTGAGTTCTTTGTTAAGTTTGACTCAGTTGCTCTAAATGAAAAAGAAACATCAGTTATGGTAGATTTTTTAAAGTGTGATGTTGATGGCTCACTGCATTTGCAAAATCATTTACTTTGGAGTCAGAAATGTTATTTTTACATCAATTTTTCTGGATTCTGTGTCAATGTTGACAATTATTCATTTCCAATTTCAGATCGGACTTGCATTCCTCGCACTAAAATTCAATCATGACCTTAAGTGCTATGAGATCTTAGAATAAGGTAGCCTCCCCAGAGCTTGAGTGAGCTTTCCCTACTGGTCACGAAAGCATTCAATGGTGTTATATGTGGGGTGAATGTAGCTTATTTACAAATGAAGCCTTATCATGTGAACATATATTTCATCAGGTGACCAAATCCCATATTTAAATTGTATTCCATTGCCATTAATTTTGTCACATTAAAATTAAACTTTAGAATCTCAGAATTCTAAGAAAATTCTTTTTGTTGATGTTAATTGCCAAATACAAACTATGAATGAACAACACAAATTGTTCAATCATAACGCTTCTCAACATAACTTCAGTCGTATGAGAAGCAATATAGGCATCAGTTAGACACTCATTACTCTGAGAATTAATCTCTGAAAATAGTGACATGACTTTTAGAATTATGCTCAACAAAGTGTCAATATTTATGTTACTCTAACTAGTTAGGTTGAAGTTATTGAGCCTAGTATTAATGATAATACTAATATTAACTATAACTATTATTGGCCTAGCAATAATAAAGCTAACTATAATTATTATAAATTGTTAAGGTTTAAGAAAGAATTGAAACACAGGCTGCAAGTACACGTACTATGTACATTGAATGTATCAAGAAGGATACAGCAAGAGCAACGGTGATAAATGGTTGATGATATCAAAGAAGAAAATTGTACACAAGACGATGAAACAAGATGATTTTGTCATGAAAATGAGTTCAGATGCCTTAAATTGAAATGATTCTATGGAATAATGAAACAATTCTGTAGGAGAAATACTTTACTTTTAAATGTTAAGTCAGGTGCAACAATAACGAATAATGAGTAAAAGAAGTGTTGATGGTTTACGTGTTAGTAGACGTCGGGATGTCGTATTTCCGTTCTGTGGCGACTTATGAATACCAGGAGCATTAAAATTCAAATGATTACCAAGAACGGTACAATTGATGATGATAATGATGAACATCTATCATGCATTGCATACAAATCTAGTGATTACAGTGATAAAACATACAATGAATAAACTTCACCACAATTTTTCTCCCCAAAAAATAATTTAAAAAAATCCATATCATAGAGTAGAAATTAAAACATTCAAATTCACGTCTTTGTTGCCATCATAATCATCACTGACTCATCACTCAGATTGAATTTATCCTAATGACATGCGATCACGTGACTGATATTTCAACAACAAGAAACGCTGAAACATCTATAAAACATCGAACTACTTACTAAAAATAAACATCGAACTACTTACTAAAAATAAACTAAACAAAAAAATAAATAAACTTAAATATAAAGAACTGTATGAAGGAAATCTGAAAACCTCTTATAACTTGAGAAGTGGGCTAGAAATTTACTTAAAGTCATGATGATGATGGTGATAATGAATTAATAATTACAGCGAAACAAAACTCTAAAAAGTGACAGCAGCTCTAAGAACTTTTAAAATATCAGTGTCAACACGAGCGTCGAAATGCGCAGCAGATAAGATGAAGACGGCGATGACGGCTACGATGATGATGATGATGATGCCAAAATGATGGCAGCTACAACGACGACACCACAATGGAATGTAACGCCTCAGATGTAACAGACATTGCATGCGCAATTTGGCAATGTGGATGGATGGTGATTGAGAATGAAGGAGCAGTTACTAAATGACTATAGTTTCAACTTATATGCCTTGTATGTAGATTGAACTGAACTATTCAATTAAAATAAATACATCTTAATTCTCGAATTTGACCACAAAAATCCAAAACAATTCAAGTATATTTTCCTAAGAATCACTTCACTTAGTCAGCTAGGCGATTCCAATAGAGTAGCAGCATCTCCTGCTAATGTGGAGCAATCATGGCTCGTCGATGACAAAAGTGAAATTAAAAATTGTGGTCGGATCGGCAATATGAATGTTCAACATGAATGTTCGCGATGAAGCAACGAAGATGTGAAAGAGTGACTTGAACATGATAACCTTGAGACTCGAGTTAATGATGAATACATTACATTATAATTACATTACATTATAATTACATTACATTATAATTACATTACATTACAATTACATTACATTGTATTATGTTACATGAGTCAACGATAAGTAAACCCACAAGTATATTATATTTAACAATATAATTTAATATAATCTCAGTGGAAAGTCTATCTCAGCACATCTCCATTTGTCGTGGGGCCCTGAGAGCTGCCCTCGGGCGTGGAAGATGATGACCCGGGTGGGTGATGGTTGCTGGTTGTGGGGGGATGAGACGAAGGTGGCGAAGTCTTTAACAATTGCATGATGCAACCCATGGCACCAAAGTAACCCTAGTGAAATACAAAATAATAATATTATTATTAAATATTGCAATAAAGTAGCATAATAATCTATTATGTTCAAAATCATGTTTCTAAGAACATTGGTGTAATTTCTAGAATTCGGCCATTTATTGACATAAAAGTTGCTCTTCTGTTATATTTCTCTCTTATTTACCCTTACCTAACTTACTGCAATATAATATGGGCAGCTACTTGTAACACACATTTACATCAATTGAATATAAAACAAAAACGCATTGTACGAAAAATTTTCTTATTATCACCCTCATCATCAACTGCTTCTGTCTTCTCTAACAAGAGTCTGTTAAATATATCACAAATTCACGTAATTTACAAATTGCTCTTTTCATATGATTTCAATTCTCTCCCCAAAATATTCTCTGGTTTTTTCATATCAAGCAATAATTATAACAATCCTTCACACTTTCTACTTAATACACATAAATATAGTCTGTCTTTTTCCAAATCTACACTTAAATTATTCTCAATTCAATCTTATGGCGCAAGACTTTACTCCTCCATATCTTCATCTATCAAAAATCTAACTCAGTTAAACACATGCCCTTTCAAATTACTTTATTTACTATTCAAACAATTAAAAAAAACTATTTGGCAAACAATATTTATTGAGTGGATGTGTATAACTTATGATTTTGTATGTAACTACTTTCAGGATCAGTCCGACAGCAGAAGCGCGTGCTTCCTTAAGGCTGGCCCCTTGGGTTTATTTGAATTTATTTGCTTTCGCTTTTTGTTTTTTCTGTATATATAATGCCTTGTTTGTTTGATTCAAACTCACAAACCAACAAAAAAAATAAAGAAATATACTATATTTAATATTATTATGCATTAATAACAATAATGATATGAATAACAACAATAAAGATAATGACAACGAAACTCACTTCGTGCTTCAGGAACAAAGCCTTCATGGTTCCTTTGGACCAGTACTCCATGGCATAGGAGAGGAGTTTCATGGAGATGGTATTCACCCTGAGGAAGTTGCCCACAAAAACCACCCTCTCTATTTTCTGTCAATCATCGTCACCACTGTCATCTCATCATCATTATCATCATCATCATCATCATCATCACTATTATCATCATAATCTCTAAGGTTCTTGAGAAAATAGTCAATTAATCATGTAATTACTTATAACCGTAACCATTGCGGTTATTGAAAATGTAATTATCCGCCATGTTAATTATTTGTAATCACCAATAACATCCCATTAATTATTGCAAACACTTGTTTTTAAAGCAATCATCACCATTGTCCAGGTAGCATTATTATCATCACCATCACCATCCTCACCTCATTGATGGCACACATCCTGGCGATGGAACCGATGTTGTTGGTGATGGTGACGAGGGTGGCTCTGGCCAAATCCTCCTTGGAGACGTTTTCCCTCTTTTCCGAGAACATCATGTTGCCGAAGCTGGAAAGCGATGTTCATGTGGCCATCATTATCGTCACCATCATTGATCAATTGATCATCACCATCATCAACTTCATTATCACCATCACCATCATCACAAGCACATAATTGGCACATCATGCTTAAGAAGTTATGTAAACATACATATATAATATATATAATAAATTACTGACTTTAAATCCTTATTGCAAAAAATAATAATGCTGATGCTTGTAAAATGAAAGTGATTAAAACTACAAAAATATTGATGATGCAATGATTAGTATTTCATAAATGATAGGCAGACATGTGATTGAAGACCCATAATTGAATGCCAATTATTGGGGATTGTTTGCAATTATTGGGGATTGTTTGCGATTCTTAACAACAAAACAGTCGATAACAGAACTGTTGAAAATTGCACTGAAAATTACATCCACTCTTAAAATTGATAAGCTCTGAATTAATGCTACCACAAATAATAATGCATTGTTGAGCAAAGGAATCACCACTTCAGGCCAAAAACACTCATAACTCCTTAAAACAATAACCATCATTATCATGACAACGCAGAACAAAACCGCCATCATTATCATCCATCTCAATTTGAGAAACTTCATCGTTTAGAAATATCATTACTCACAATGAGTGTCATCATCACCACCATCATTACAACCATTAATTCATCGTTTAGAAATATCATTACTCACAATGAGTGTCATCATCACCACCATTACAACCATTCAATTCTACCATTCCTATTCTCACTTCATTCCATCATATTTCTAATCCATCCCCCAACACGACAACAACTCCCTGCTCACCTGCTGGCCACCACGTCCCCCGGCAGCCCGAACCTCTCGTAGTCTCCCCCGTAGATCTCCCTGACGAACTTGTCGACTCCGACGTTGTCGCCGTTGGATGCCAGTTCGATGGCTTCCTCGAACGTTTCACAACCGGTCAGCAGGCAGCACAGGCCGAGGAACGTACCCCCGCCCAGGCTGTAAAAGGTCGGGAGTTCCGGGTCACGTGGATCGTCGTAGTAGCTGCCACCATTGGCATCATCATCATCACCACTCACCTCGTTCCACAAACCCTCTTGTACTCGGTGGGCGACCTTACGGTCAACATGCTCACCCCCGAGCCGACGTTGACGATCAGGTAGGGGTAGGGGTCGCTGAAGTCGAAGTGCTTGACCTCGCAGTTCTCAGGGGGACCGAGAGGGTTGGCGAAGTAGTAGCACTCCATCTGCGGGTTGTGTCGGTAAATGAAGTGGACGCCCTGGATGAGGCAGTCCAGTTCGTCGAACTTGTGAAGGGTCAGGTTGACTTCCTGGATGAGAATGGTTGTGGTAAAGGCATTGGTGCCACATAGATGGACGGATAGATGGGTGAGTGAATGGACAGGGAGATGGATAAATGAATGAGTGGATAGACAGATAAATGATTGGGTGGTTGTGAACATAGACAGTGATGCTAATAATAGAATAATTAATGAAACTAACAATCAACAATGATGAAATAATGTGATGATTTAATATTTATAGTTATAATAACAACAGTTTTATTGTGTTCAATGTGAGATTGTGCCACATGTGGGATTTTTTAGATTGTATTATGTCCCAGTCGGTGTTAATGGTCTTGTAGTTTTTTCACATTGACTGGAGATAAATAATAACAAAGTGTTGTAATAGCTTTTGCATGTGATTGTTGAATATGGATTGTAAAGCAAAGTGTCCATTTTGTGTCGACCGCCATTTTTAACCGCATTAAGTTAAGGGCATTGATTTGAAAGACAAAACTTAAATAACAATGACTTTTTTAAAATCTGCTTCAAACTTATAAGCTCCCCCTCCGGTGGCACAGATACTGGTCGCCAAACTGCGAAGATTTTTGTCCCTGACCAGCTGGACGAAAGCGTGCATCTCGTTGGTCGGAAAACGGATGAAATGAAAGCAGCCTGCCCTCCCCCCAAATTTTGGGACGGCCAATTCGAGGTGCTTGTCCCTGATGCCGTGCGAACCGTAGGCCACGTTGCCCGTCAGGTAGCGATGGATCCGCCTCAAGACCTCTACGTCCTCGCTGCTGATCGGCTGATCTCGGAAGCCCCTGGCATCTCCGTCCAGTGTCTCTTCGGCGTCCGAAGGTTCGAAATAGATGAGCTTGGTCAACGTTCCCCCGATGTCCATGCCAAACCATGGCATTGCTAATAAGAAGAAATTTTTTTTAAGTATGATTCAATAAAAAATTAAAATCTTTGATTTTTAAGAACTTTTAAGAATTCATAAAAAAAAATATAAATAATTTGAGATGAAAATTCAGAAGTTACAAATTAAAAATAAGGCAATCATTAATTATTCAAAATTCAGTGACACAGGAATAAACTAATAAAATGTTTCCTTAATTTTTATGTTCTAGTGAATAATCCATTCAATGTGAGCTCAAAAAATACATGTTGGTAAGTTTTCAGCCATAAAATAAAAACTACAAAACAAAAACAACACAAAGATATTAACTCAATTTACTGTAAAATTCCATGCAGTAATTTCCTCCATCTGGCAAAATAGAATCATATTCCAAACAAAACATATCATTCATCTGAAGCTTGGGTCAAGAGTTCAAAAAATGCTAGATTTTCACTACCCCTGTGCCACACTTTCATAGCTTAAAAGCCTTAAGAAGCTGAATGAATTGAACTTTGGTACTTGTGTCAACAACAGCCAAAAGAGCTTTCTTGTTTTTATTAGTGGGCTGCAAAAAGATGACGAAACATGAGCTGACTTACGCGGTACTCCCCTGTCCCCGTTGATGATCATGGATGTCGGACTCATGTCTCTGCCACCCTCGGCTCCTCTTATTTCTGAACTTTCTCCTGACGTGTCAACTCGAAGTTTGCTCTTCTGACTTTCCATCAATCGACTTCTGAAAACAGGAATCCATTTTGAAATCATCCGCATAAACTGTCCCGTATGTTTCAAAGAAATGATTACTTAAATGAAGAATGACACGATTCAATAGGGTGACAACGGTTCTTAACCTCATCTAATAGCGAGAGCAATAAATCATTTTTATCTTCATGAATCTTTTACTGGATTCTTAGAAATCTTTCAAATTAAATCGTGTTCTTAATGGCGACAATGAATTGAAAAATATCGCTTAAAGTGGAACATTCATGCAGCAACACTCACACGGGCTTATGACCTGTTTTTACTACAGATGCATATGGAGTCACAATATCGCCTGTTCCAATCAGCAAGTAAGAATCTCATTCAATGAGGCAATTAAATAACTAACCAGGTAATTAATATTAATTCAATTAAAGTCTAGTCATCATCCTCAAAGAGAATAAAAAAATGTTATATAATTTTAATTTAGGCCTAATGGTTGCATATATTTTGCGAAAATTGAATTAAAATGTTTGTAAGTGAACAAATTGTAACTTTGCAATTTATCCAATTATATTACCAATTGTTACTATTTTAATTAATTTGTTAACATTGACAGAAATAATTATGATTAACGATTAATTACTTAATAAGGCAACTAAATATTAGTTTTATGAGAATATAAATTCTTTAAATATTGAACTTTGGAACGTCAAAAAATAAAATTACTAATGATACAAAAACTAAATGTCTTATTTAATATAAATCAGGATTGATTTTATAACCCAAATTCATAGAAATACCTAGAGAGGTTCAAAATTGAATTACGATTAAGAATCTCTGGCGACCTTAGCGGATATTCGTAAATTGAATTCGTAAAAATATATTGATGTTTAGGTTCTATTATTTTTAAACTAGATATTTGTATTTTTCTCGTGAAATTTAATATTTAGAGTTACAATTTTAATTTAATTAATATTTTACTTCGTATATTGTAGCCAGGAACGATATATTAACAGTACCTTAGGATGAACATAACAGAGATGCATGTTTTAATTCTACACATAGCCATCTGCATACAATTGTGGACGAAAAGAAAAGAATGCCTGGATAATACATTTACAATTTAAGTGCTTTGATTAAACGACAATGATCAACTAAATTATTACGTTAATTAACAGACCACTAAAAAACTAATTAAGTAATCTCCATTATTTACTGACTAATTAAGTAATAAAGATCAATATATTAACTTATAATTTATTTATTTGCAACCAATTAATGAATAAATTACCTATTTGCGTCTAATGGAAAACACCAAAACAACAAGGTTTTTCAAATTCAGTTTAAAATTTAATATCAACACATGACTTTGATTGCCGCATGGTCATTGCTGATCTGAAGGCTGGTATTTACAATAATTTTCAATAATAATAATAATAATAAAAATAAGAATAATATTAATAATTATATTAATAATAATAATAATAATAATAATAATAATAATAATAATAATAATAATAATAATAACAATAACAATAACAATAACAATAATAATAATAATAATAATAATAATAATAATAATAATATAATAATAATAATAATAATAATAATAATAATAATATAATAATAATAATAATAATAATAATAATAATAATAATAATAATAATAATAATAATAATAAATAATAATAATAATTATAGTAATAATGCACAGAGTGATGTAAAATAAGTGAAATATTCAGATAATAAATAATAATAATATTAATAAAAAATAAATTACAAATAATTGTATTCTTCAGTTAACGTGATAAATTAAAGAGAATTAATTGCGTGAAAAGCGAAGATTAGAATCGTTTTGTGATTTCTTTTCGACTTGTTCACGTAAACCCCAATTCCTCGAGGAGACTTGGAGGATCTTCATGCTCCTGGAAATTAACAAATAATTGACTAATAAATATTAATATTAATTATGATAGTAATGATGATAATAATTAGCTATGATATTTTAACCATAAATTTAAAAAATTAACATTAATTAGTAACTTCCAATAAAGCCCACCTCCTGGAGTATGTCCATCTGGTTGATGGCGCTGAGGACGGTCTTCTGACTCGAGTCTTGAACCTCGCCTCCCAAGATGAACTCATCGAGGATGTAATGGGCCTTCTCAAAGTTGAACACTATGTCCAACTCGCAAACCTGGAACGATGATGATGGTGATTATGATGACGTTGACTATAATTATGATGATGATTGTGATAGTGATTACTTCCTACGATGAGGGTAGTGATGCTGATAATGATGATGGCGACTACAATGATGGTAGTGATGATGACGACCTTGAGACGACGACTAAAGTGATGATGGCAGTGATGACAATGATAAATCAATAAATTAATATGCATGCTGAGGCATTAATTATAAAAAAAATTAATAAAATAGTTAAATTGTAATATGTTGATGATATAACTTAGTAATTTAATAGTAAAATTTTCATGATTTAATTATAATAATAAAACTTGACATTTGTTATTTAAATGTTATTATTAAAAATAATTACATAAAATCAGAAAATCTTTGATGTGTGTGGAAGGATCGTTTTCAACCAAAGTTTACGTTGAGATTTGATTCGAGTTCAAGACTATCATCATCATCATCATCCTGCATCATCAGCAGTATTATTATCACTATCATCACCAGGGACAATGAGGAATCCGTTGCGCATGACTGGATGCAAATGACGATGAAAGGAAAACACGATTTTCCCATTTACTTTTGCTAACCATCCACCAATTCACTCATCCACCCTTCCTTCCATCCATCGGTGACTCACATTTCCGAAGTACTTGTCCAGTAGTTCAACGTATCTGTGAATGATTTCCAAGACCAACAGTTCGTTGTCTCCCTTTTCCACGCAGCAGCAGAAGTACAGACTTGCATACCTGAAACAGGTGAGCCAAATACAGGTGCGAGATAGATTGTGAAACGGTAAAACCGGCTTCGCGCGTTATCGCCATTTCAATTAGAAAGAATCTGCTGAAACTCCAAGCCTGCCCTAGGGACATCTGCGTTGGAATTCGATTGTGATGATGATTGAAATGGTGACGATGACGACCACCTTGATGATAACGATGATGCTTAGGGTTGTATGTTACCATGCCAACGAACAACGAGATTAAATAACAACTGCGCTCCCAGCACATTCATAAGCTTCACTGCCATCGTCGTCGTCGTCATCATCGCCATCGTCATAAATTAGTGTTATTGCCACTACCACAACCGCCAAAACAACGTCGTCGTCATTGCCGTAAAGTACTACTACTACTTCTACTATCACCACCACCAGCAACAACAACAACAACAACAGCAACAACAACAACAGCAGCAACAACTACTACTACTACTACCAACTTCTTGTAGATGATCTTGTACTCTTTCCACTCGATGAAGTTGCTCATCTTATTTTTTCTCGGCAGCACAATCGTCATCATCTCCCTGGTCATCTTCTTCTTGACCTTATCGGGGAGGGCAACGTACCACTTCTGAAGTCTCATTTTTCCCTGGCTGCTGAAGAGGGATATGCATTGCATCTGTGGAGATGGTGACGATTGGGTGATTAATTATTCAATCACCCATATTAATTAATCAATTCATTCATGACATATTCGTAAAATAATTATAATATAGTCATAATATCACCATGAACATGGGCTACGATGCAAGCATATTGTAATAAATCAACCCACATATTGATTAATTAATTAACTAATCCCATTAATTTCGATTTTTAATGCCATAATTAGGCATGGTTACGATCGGTTGGTGTCAAAATTATGATTTGTGATGTTATAATTAGATGTTAATTATGATAATGAGCAGGCAATTATTATTACGTTTATTATTAATTCGTTCGAATGCAATGCAAGTGCTTGCATTTATATTTATTTTTTAATATTATTGTTGTTGCTAATTTATTGACTAATGATGGTTAACTTTATGCACATTTCTAGGGAGTAGAGTGCATGGCTTTCCGATGCATGAATTTAAAAGTGGATCGATGTACGAATGAGTCTGTCATGTCCGGTTCGTGAACGTTTTGTAAAGTCCATGTAAGATTATATTGAAATATTTATAATAACGATAATAATAATAATATTATCATTAATAACAGTATTAATGAACTATGCAACATTTCTATATGCTCGTGTATGATATTTTTTAGATGTACATCAATGGTGCGACCTGAGTATTTGAACAAAAGCTAAAATAATTAATTAAATATTAGCATCATCACCACCATCCTCTCCATCACCATCATTATCAACATCACCATCATTATCAACATCACCATCATTATCAACATCACCATCATTATCAACATCACCATCATCATCATCAAGCGGATAATTACACTTGGGCAGCTTCCTATCTTCAAAAGATTAATTACCTTGAAAGATTATTATTAAAAATATAACAGGGTATTTATTTGAACAATGACATTATCACCACGTCTTGTGATGTTCAAAGCTGGCTGATTGCTTCGGTGGCTAAACATGTTAGTTTAATAATAAAAATAACATAATTAATAATAAAAATAACAATCAGGATGTTATGACGATGAGGTCAGGAGTCTCCAAAGATGACTCGCGGAGCTCTCCTTGAAAAACTAAAATATATTTATTTTTAAAAAC
This sequence comes from Whitmania pigra, assembly GCA_021613335.1. Taxonomy (NCBI): domain Eukaryota; kingdom Metazoa; phylum Annelida; class Clitellata; order Hirudinida; family Haemopidae; genus Whitmania; species Whitmania pigra. The sequence continues at coordinate 798,823 of JAJTWR010000248.1, read as the reverse complement.
TAAAATATATTTATTTTGAAAAACTAAAATATATTTATTTTGAAAAACTAAAATATATTTATTTTGAAAAACTAAAATATATTTATTTTGAAAAACTAAAATATATTTATTTTGAAAAACTAAAATATATTTATTTTGAAAAACTAAAATATATTTATTTTGAAAAACTAAAATATATTTATTTTGAAAAACTAAAATATATTTATTTCGAAAAATAAAAACAACGGAAGCCTGCTCAAGGCATACTAAAAGCTGTCAAGTAATGTGCCAAAACTGTATAGTTTACGATAACTTTAATACCACTGAACGCTCACGTGCATACGTCGAATGCACATTATAATTATAATGCATATTATATTATTATTATTATCATATATATATATATATATATACGCATATTTATAAAAGTTCTGGAAACGTTTCTCCTAGCTCGAAAAATAAGAACCTTCTAAAATCCATTTGACTTTACATTGAAGACTTGCCTCTCGACTTACTAATGGAAGTTATCGATTCGCTATCCAATGACATCCTGAAGGAATATTTAAAGAAAGAAATTTGGTCGAATTTAACGAATGCCTTCAATCCGACCATGTCACAACGTGTTTGCCTGAGAAGACTTTTCCAAAGATAAAGTACATGAAAGCCTGCTACAGACCACAAATGCCTGATGAACATTTGAATGCCTTACTTAAGATTGTAATCACTCATTTTGAACATCGGGATAGAATTACATCATAAAGTCATCAGTTTCATGTTTCATATTATTAATCAGAATAACAAACACCATGTTATTTGTTATTGAAGTTCTGATTGCAATTCTGCACTGTATCGGAGATCATCATTAACCTGTTTACAAATATTTTTATAAATATTCATTCGTTGTCTTTTTCGTAAATTGAATCTGCATCACAGCTTCGCACTAAATAGATTTTTATTAATTCGCCGTAATTTAATAAATTTCGTAAATTTATTTTCTTTTTCTCTTGGCCCGCCCAGACTTCAGAAGTAAGCATTGTGGCCAACAAATCTTTTGAGACTCCTGATGTAGGTCATCATTGGGATGATGATGATGATGATGATCGTTAGACTCACTTAGGAAGCCACGATTTTTTGACCTTTTGACGCTATAATAATATTATATTACATAAAATTATTATTATTTTTGCCCTCAAAAATATTTCGCAACTTGACACGCATCAATTTTTTTACACTCAGCGAATTACTGTGAACCGCATTAAGCTTCATCGCATTGATTATCGTCATCATCGCAATCGTAAAGAAGGTCATGACAGTAATATTTTAAAACCTTGTCCAGTCCCCCAATATTTTGCTGGTCCTCCTGCCGCCCCCGTCTCGGTGGCCCTGATTACCAATGATCATCATCATCACCACCACCACCATCGAAATGATCACTATCATCACCACAATCATCGAAGTGATCAACATCAACATCACCATCATCGAAATGATCATCATTATCAGCATCGTTACTCACCATTTACATTGGCTACTTAAATAGCCAAAGTAGAAAATGAATGCCCGAGCTCAGCAGATAAAAAAGGCACTCGTCGCCAAGACTAATGCCTCGTCACCGTCATAGGCACCATCATCATTACCGTCATCATAATCATTATGATAATATCACCGAGTCATCTTTACCATCGCAGCAGGACCATCTTGGATCTTCCCATAAATAATTATTATTAATTAATTATTAGTAAATTATTATTAAATAATTATTAGTAAATTATTATTAAATAATTATTAGTAAATTATTATTATTAATAAATTATTATTATTAATTATTAGTAACAATTTCAACAGTGATCATTATCATTATCAACGTCGCCGTCTATTTGCGCCAACAGCACCAAGAAATTGGACTCCTTCGATTCCTGGCGTTTTGAATAATTTATGACGTCATCTCTTATCGCCATCCTAAGTCTCATCATTTGAATCACCATGGTGGATCATCATCACAACCACCATCATCACCAGTATGATTATCAGCGACATGATAACTACCATCATCATCACTGCCATAAACGTCGTCTTCTTAAAGTTTGAATCAACAAGCAGCATAGCTAAACTATGATTCATTTCAACATTTGTGTGAACATGTTTAGTGAGAAAATGTCTCTTTTTGGAATGTATCATCCAAGTTGTTACTACTGTTGTTGGTTTTATAATTACTATTATTATTATTATTATTATTATTACTATTACTATTATTATTATCCCTGTTATTGTTGTTATTAATGTTATGGTTGGTGTTAATAATACTACTGTTATTGGTTTTATAATTACCGTTATTATTATTTATTATTAATATTATTATTACCATTATCATCACTGTTATTGTTGTTATTAATGTTATGGTTGGTGTTAATAACATTAATTTGCAATATTAATTACAATTATTTGAATAATTTCTGATTCCTTATTTCTCTGTTCATAGTTATCAGATTCATACTATTAAAATCACCAGATTAAATATGGATCACTATACAAATCACATTTTTGAAACATTACAAACAGCCCACACATTGCAAACAATACAAGCATTAGTAATCATCACATTAATCGAAATTACAAAATACAACGACAGAAAAACAAATTAAAATCAAAACATAAAGTAAAAGTTACAATCTTCTCAAACAAAATTTAAGCACCAACCATTTTGACACTAGATCCTCCCTGAATCCTTGTATCAACTCTTTGTGTCAACAAGTTGTATCGTTGTATCCTTCAAATTGTCGCAACAAATCCTACAAACATCAAATATCCGAACTCTCTCTAGGCATCCAATTTTAGATGTGCTATTAACAGCCAACGTGTTCCGAACGACTGCACAGGTAAAAGAAATTACTCGAACAATGCAGGTGACCACGTGATAATGCAGCTATCACAATGAGACGTCGATAAAAGGGCGATAACAGGTGATTGTTTTGTTTTTAAATTTCAAGGGGCGGAGCTTTCGGGTTATTTAAACCTTGTCGTCATATGACGACGATGTTTGTAAAACCTGTAAGCTCGAGAAAAATAGACAGCAGTTTTAAGAACTTAACTAGAGAATTTATTTTAATTTATCTTAATATTTACCTTAAAATGCTTAGCAAGCTAAATAAAGAATTGTTTTATAAAGTTTAAGTTGCTGAGCGATCCGAACTGAATTAACAGAGACACGTAAACTCCCCAATTTACGGAGGTTGTAAAAAGAAGGCGTTGTTGAAGAGATGATGAGCTTTTAAGGGAACCTCACGTGCATTTAGTGCATTCACTCATTCACTATCGCTCACTCGTTAGGTCGATCACTCAGATATCCACTCACTCACTCACACAATCACAAGTCGGTTGTAACTTTTGCAACTGATGAAATTATTAATAATATCAATACCAGTGTAATTATTATTGCATTTATTACGATGTTTATTTTTTTGTTTACATTTAAATATGCAAATATTAAAACATTAACATTGGCACGGTTATCCTAAATCTGTTTAATAAAATTAAATGTAAGCTTTAACAAATTTAAGCTTAACTTTCTAATAATTACATGCAAATGAATGCTAATTCGAAAATATTATTCACTCGTGATTAATTACTGCATTTAATACTAATTAATAAATTATGCTAATGATGGGAGGCGGAAATGGTTAATGTTTGATTTGTTTATCTCGACTGGCTAGCCCTATAAACAAGCTTGCTATTTTAAAATATGTTAATTTGTTCTTATTAACATTAATATTAAAATTTCGAAATTTTTGAAGCATAATTTAACTGAAAATCCGATTTATTTAAGTTAAGTATATAAAATATAGTGAATGGACAAAGAAATAATTGAAATCCAATAGACGACAAATACAGGGGAAAACATGTGCAATCAATATGTTGGCTTAGCCGACCAATATTTTGGGTTTGTTTGCCATCGTCATCGTCATCGTCGTTATCATTACTATCATCGCCCCAGAAATTCCAAATCCAGAAACTGAATCTTGATTAGGCTGATCAATATTCAGAGAGGTCGTCTCATTATCATTTTACGATTTGATTGGATGATTGATTGGTTAACATGTGGTATTCCGAATACATTTACCATACCCGCTATCATCCTCATCATCATCGTCATCATCATCATCGTCACCATCATCGGCATCCTTACCAACATCTTCGTCATCCTGTAAATTGCAATATTGGAAGAAACGTTTGTTTGTTTTTAATAATTTTTATTTTATTTAAAAAGTATTTGTTTTAAGATTCCTATGTTACAATTAATAATTTTTATTTTATTTAAAAAGTATTTGTTTTAAGATTCCTATGTTACAATTTTCTAAAGACACCAAATATAAAAATAAATTTGAATCGTTCATTTTGCATGATTTCACAAGCTTGTACCTTCAATATTTCAATAAAGACCCATTTGCACACTTTTTAAATAATAATTTAAATAATAGTTTAAATAATAGTTTAAATAATAATTTAAATAATAGTTTAAATAATAATTTAAATAATAGTTTAAATAATAATTTAAATAATATTGCTGTCATTCGAGCTGAACAAGAGGCACTTGACAGTTGTTTTTTTGGTTGAGATGTTTGACTTGATGCAATAAAAAGTTTTGTATGATACAAGTTTTTGGGTGATTAATATTGTGGGATTAAGAGGCATCGGAAGAGATCATCATCATCTGCTACGATAAAAAAAACCATGTTCTTCAGATTTGTTTCGTTATTTATTGAAACTTAACTTTCTATTTTACTTGAAATTCGAGTGGTTCATCATTATGTTGAATTCAAACTTAACCTCACAATTTATTTTTACTTCGTATTTTTTGTAAGCCGATCTATGATTCGACTTTATGCTAAGCAATGAAATTAATTTTAATCGATCTATCAATCATTCAATGATAAATACAAAATCAACAATCTCAAGTTATAATTTCGATGTCCAAATTAAAATGTAATGAATGAGATGAAAATGTAAAATCAAGAATCACTTCGATTAACTTCAATTCACTTGCATCGGCGACGTTTCCTAGAGTTGTAAAATAAATTATTATTTTCCGGTTTAATTTTATTTTGTTTGTGAAAAAAAAGTATTTCAATTTAATAAATATCTCGATTTAGATTTGATTTAAATAATTATTGACGTTAATTGATAAAAAAATTATCTATCAATAATTTATATCATTCACTTAAAAGGACGTTGCGATAATAATATTGATGTTAATTAAATATTCATTTATTATAACTTATTGTAATTATTAATTTAATTCTCATTGATTTTATTTATTATTATGCATTGTTAATATTATTTTAATGAAATCTCATTAATTTCATGCAAACCTTGGCCAAGTCCTATGATCAAGCAGACTGCCATGAAACAGGCAACAATCGCTTGAAACTTCGTCCTTTTAAAATGTATTTCATTTAATTCGCAAAATACAAAGACTTTCATTTCAACAACCGATTGAAATTCAATTCACAAAAAAACCTGAAACCCTGAATAAAACAATCCCGTTGTTCTTTTCCAAAATATAAAATACCAGGCAACTGATATTTTGAATTCTCAAACATTTTCCTAATCAACCCAGTGTCTTTAAACAATTTTTCAAGTGTTTTCGCAGACTTGAAGATGTGAGTAGGACTCATAAACAAATCTTACAAGTTCTTATTTATTTGCAAAACGCATTTAAAAATTCTAGATTCAATAGAAAGCGAATAAAAGCATCAAGCATTGTTCTTCAGCGTTCAATTTTTGGCTTTTTGAAAATTTTTCTGAAAAAGTTTTCCATCACAAAATCAGTCATAGGCCAATAAGCACATGGCTATTCCGGTAATCCTGATGAGACATTATCAATTATTTAACGGAAAATAATTGTAATGTTGTTGACACTATCAACCTTCCTAAAACTTTTGTAAAGTTGCCCAGAAGCATTCTGAGCTTGAAGAAGTCTGTCCATTTCCAAATCCTTGAGGTTCATCTGTACAGCGATGTCTATTTTTGTCATGGAAAAGCAACAATGTTCATGTTCAAAGTTCATGGTGCAATATTCAAGGCACCATTCGAAGCAAAAACTTGATATCCACATGGTAAGTCCTTCTCCATTTTGTTAGGAAACATTACATCTACCCTTTTAATTTGTTGAATTCTTAATATTCATAAATACTTGCTTAATATTCATAGATACTTGCTTAATATTCATGAAATCCTTTCGGTAACATGCATTCGTGAAAAGTTTATTCCTACGTATACAAGTTTAACCATAGAAGCGATGTGTTCCAGGCAAGAACCAGGTACGATAAGTAACAAGTTATTACAAGTATTTGCAAGAACAGGTGTAATATTTCTCTGCCCGCTTTATATAAGCTATATCCTTCATCACGAGCCAATCAAATAACAGAAGAATATATACACACGGAGAACATGGGGCCTACGAAGAAACAGACTTAGGCAGAGGCAGAGCAACAGAAGCACATATGCGCACAAACAAGAAGCATATTGAAAAGGCGAACGCAAGGAAGAACAAATGATTAATTAAACCGAATCGCCTGCCTGGAAAGTTTGAGTTGATTTACCTCGAGACCACGTGTTATTGGAGCTCCGTTCGATTAACACTCAGATTGGCGCCATTGAGTCATCATTGTCAAAGTCATCGTTGCCCTCAATAACCATCACAATCATCGTCATCTTCATTGTCATCGTTCACCTCTGCTTCATCGTCATCGTCACCTTCACCATTTTCATCATCATCATCATCATCAACTCAACGACAAAACCAAGCTACTTCAAATGTCATGATTCGCAGTCTGCCCCACTGCGCATGCAAACAGCAAAGGTCATGATTGGGGTCGAAGTTCATCTTAATAATAACAGTAATATAATAATGTATAATATGATAATAACCATAACTTAATGATATATTAGTGTGTAACATGATAACATAGCGTAATAATATATTAGTACATAACTTAAAAAACAAAAAAAAAACAATTTATTATTAACTGTAATAACTTTAATTTTTAACTTTGACAACCAGGTTGTTCAACGAATACAAAAGAATGATTTCGATGATGACGACGACGATGCCGATGATGAAGACGAAAATGCAAAATGTTTTAAAATAATAAAAATTACATTAACGCTTGGATTTCCCACTGAGCAACAACCACCACCACCACCCTTTAGATCACCTGTATTGTTTGAGGTTTCGATCCGTTTCACCTGAGCCAAAGTACGAGATGAGGTTCCAGCCACATTTACATAACCACGGGCACCAATATAATCATGACCTTAATAACACTAACATATCACTACAACATCAACAACAACGCGTAGGTTGGCCGAATGGGTAGCATTCCTGCATGAACAACAACAGCCGTTATGTGTCGTGTTTGAAACCCAGCCTGCACCTCAAGGGAATGCCCTCGTGTAGGAATCGATTAAATGGTGCCTTGATGATCCGCATGGCCAAAGGGTTACCGACTTTATGTTCTCACGATGGCAGCACGGATTCGAACCCCGGTGACACTCAAAAAATCGGATAAATATAAAAATATAAACACCTTCAACGACGACAACAACCAGAGCATGAAATGCTATTTCTAAAGTTATTTTCTAACTAATTTTTACTAATTACTCGTCGCCATCATCGTCATCATTATCATCGCCATCGTCAGTGTCATAGGCATGGTCAGCATCATTATCATCCGTTTTACTTCATACTATTTGAGCGCCACCAGCGCAACAGACAGAAAGTAATTCCTGAAATTCCATCTTGGAATTGTTTCCAATTTTTGTTTTGTTAAAGGTAAAAAAGCTGAAAACCCAAAGCAGAAATTCGCTCCGACATTTTGAGTCAATTTATTTAAATAATGCTAATCATGCCACGTAAATTCTAGTTTAATGATTTCTCTCTATCCTTCTCCAAAAATTTACAAAGTCTCCCCAAAGGGGACATCGCTTTAGGGTTGAGGGGAATGTAGAAGGAGATGTAGGGGGGTATAAGGAGGAAGCCGTGATCATCCCTGAGTGGCGGAGTGAGAAATGGTTGAAGCATAAAAAGCTAACAACAAATGCTTGATCGGGTCTTGCCATTTTCCCCAGAAAAACATAAATGGATCTCATAAACTTTCCCAAGTGCCGTTGTTTTTTTTTTGTTGAACATCTCAGAGTTTCAAGTTGATCAGCTGAGTAACTTGTTTATAAATATTCTCCGTTCGATACGATTTGATATTCACTTGATGATGATGACCATGACAATGACGATGATGATGGCGATGACAATAACTTTTTACGTTTTTGAATTGTAATTGTAATTGTAACTTCATGTACATAGCGTCAGAGGCGCTTCTTGTAACCATTTACTCCTTCCCGAGGGTGCTGGCGGCAGTGCAGGCTGGGTTTCGAACACGACACATTATGACGCATTGCCTCACATGCAAGCTCGCAACCCATTTGGCTAACCTGCATGAATGATTAAATAGATTCTATTAACAACATTTTCGTACTTAATTTCAGACTAATATTCTTTCAAGCGGCACTAAACACAATCAATTCATCTAAAGCCAATCATACGTGTCATGTTATGTTAAAATAATATCTACTTAATGCTTACTTAAATCACCCTTAAGTGGTAAAGTAAGAATAGCGGTATTTCAGTCGTGCCTTCACCTAGTCACGTTGCTGTTGCGCTACATAAATTGACGCATTCTTATTGGCAAGTATCAGGTTAGCAGCCGCCCATTATATGACCAGTGAATCAGTTAGATCGCTCTCTACCTCCATCCTTGCAAACCAAACCGTGGCAGCGTGCAACCAGGAATTATAAGTCTTCATGTAGGCATCCAGCGGAACCTCATCGCGTACGTCCAAATCACGTGCACTTCCACAACGCGCACACACTCCTCCATAATATAGATTCCGAGCTTTGCTTCCATGCTTACCGTTTCCTCCAGAGCGTCGCTTGGATCTAGTAAGGTTGGACTTTATGTTTACAATTTAATCGCTCATTATAATATTATTATGAGCCTTACGATTGATCTTGATATTATCATTTTTATGATTAGTATGGTTAGTACGGTTTAGATGATAACAAGCGAGTTAGTTAGAACCAATAGTCGATTCTTCCCGGTGTTATACCAATAGACCGAAGTGTTCGCATGCACATAAATTTGCATGCTAATGAGGCGCAAGTTTAACCGATTCCCGTTAAAAACGTCGATATTTAAACGGTCGATTGTTGAATATTAATTATCTTATTAGCAAGCGGCGAGAGGAGATTAATTAATTTAACATGCAGTGAGCTTCTAGTCGAAGAAAGGGCTGACAGCTGTTACGTGCGACGTTCGGAAAGTTGAAGGTCGTCTCTGGCGGGATTTGTTGAGGACGGGGTAACATATGTTGTTAGGAGAACGGCTGATACGATAATCTACAGGCCGCTAGTTATAGTAAATTATGATAATCAAAGAGTTACCGAACTAATTGTAGCAAATTATGATAATGAAAGAGTTTTCGAGGCAGTTGTAATCAACTATGAGAAAGTGAGAGTTATCGGGATAGTAATAATATATAGTGATAATGAAGTAATCGATCTAGTCGTAATAAATTATGATAATGAAAGGGGCTTGGACTTGGTGATCGGATTGGTTAATTTTGTTGTTAAGGTGGAGTTAACTGGCTTGGTTTGCCAGGATAAATGTTTAATGACCTTTGAAATATTACAATGCATGATAATAATAATAGCTTTATTCATAACAATAATAATACTAAAATAATGACAGTAAATGATAATGCTATTCGTGATAATTATTTGTAAACTTCATTTAAATGAATAATTACTCATACTAAATATGAAACAATCTAACAAATGGAAATTAAATCATTTTCTAAATCATTATTATTTTTGTTATTATTATTATATTATTATTATTATTAATTATTATTATTATTATTATTATTATTATTATTATTATTATTATTAATTATTATTATTATTATTATTATTATTATATTATTATTATTATTATTATTATTATTATTATTATTATTATTATTATTCTTATTATTATTATTATTATTATTATTATCGTCATCATCATCATCAAAACAGGCGCTCGTAATTTAAGAACATTTAACGAAAGCAGCACTTGCTTGAATAAACCGATTATATTCGCCAATTACATGATATTTTTTATTCTTTATCTGCCCTGAAGCTGAATTATCTAAAAATTAACATCAATTAAACCAGTTGATTCCGGTATAAATACCGTAAATGGGACAACTGATGTGCATAGGGTATCCCAAGACAATATTAATAAAATAAAATTACAATACTTTTATTGTATGATGCGAAGGGTATTTGAATGAAATACAATTTATTGTAATAAGGTGAGTAGAGTCAAATAAATCTAATAAAATATGAATTATAACTAACAGGTAGGATGATTCAAACATAAAAGCTTATAAAAATCAAGAAACGTGTATTTTTTGATCAAATACATTTACAAGCAGAAAGAAAATAATTATTCAATAACAATTTACTAAAATCATCTCTAAACCATCTTTGCCTTCAGAACTCTCAAACCCAAGAATGGCCGACGAATCAGGCAGCACCGAAGACGACCGCAAAGCAGCGACTGCCACTTCCAGCGACAACGCCAGCAACTTGAAGAACATGAAGTCCATTACGTTGACAGGGTTTGGGGGCATCAGGATGGTCAAAGTTCAACAGAGGCCTGAACCCAAGCCCTCCAAAGGGGACGTGCTGATTAGGGTCAAGGCGTGGTGAGTGCATAATCTTGGGTAGAATAAATTAATAAGGGTTGGATTATGTTTATGATAATTAAAGCATTTTTGTTAAATAATAAGTTGTATTGATGTATTATTAATAACACCAAAGAACTAATTTAAATACCGTATTTTTACGCTCCTTAAATTCCCTATTAAATACCTCTTCTTGCAACAGTCATGAAAAGACAGTAAGTTAAATATAGTAAGTTAATTTAAAAAAGTTTCTTTAACGCCAACTGCAAGCAATAGAAATTTCATCTTTTCCAATACCACCCACCACAATCACCACCAACATTTTGTTCATTTTGTCCAGTGGTCTCAATTTTCAAGACCTGATGGTGAGGCAGGGGGTCATCGACAACTTGCCTAAGACCCCCTTCATCATGGGCTTCGAATGTTCTGGGGAAGTGGAAGCCCTGGGCGATGACGTCACCGGATTTACGGTAAATTGGATTTTGGTAGAATGGTTTTTTTTAATTTTTTTTATTTTATGAAGTGGGTAGAGGACCGAAGCTTCCTACCTGCTCACTATGAAACAGCAAAACATTGAGAAATGAAACGAGAGGTTCAATCAGTAATAGACGAAAAAAGGAGACAAGTCATATTCATTGAGAAGAGAGGTGAAGCGACTATAGGTGCTAGCTGAGACTATGCTATTAGGTAGTTTATTCCAGATGTTAATAACTCGATTTGTGAAAAAATATTTGGTGTTGTCTAATGCGCAAAAGTATGACCTTAGTTTAAATTGATGAGCTCTAGTTGAGGAGTAGTTTGCAAAATGAATATGGTTTTTAAGATGAGTTGATGTGAAATAATTGGTGATCCTGTATAATAAGCAGAGGTCGGCTATTAAACGGCGATGTTCAAGGGATTTAAGTTGTAGAGCCTTGAGCCGATCATGGTACTATATTTATTATTTAGCTGTCCAACAGCAGGGATGGCCTTGGTAAATTTCTTTTGGATTTTTTCAATGTTTTCAATCAGGTATTTATGGTGAGAGTTCCAGACCTGACTGCTGCATTCTAGGATTGGTCTGACATTTACGCAGAAAGCTTTGGTGAGATGATTCTTGTCCCTGGAGGTGAATGATTTGAGAATCAGTCTTGAACGGACTGCAGCCTTGTGTGTGATGTTGTCAATGTGAAGCCGGAATTTTAAGTCTGAGTCTATGATTACACTAACATCTGTGGTTCGATCAACAGTGATGAGCAGGATATCATCGATGTAGTATTGTTGTGGGCAGGGTCCATTCCTGCAACTGGTTTTAATTGAGCAATTAAAGCATTTTTCCTTGGCTAGGTTTAGCTGCCACTTCCTGATCCATGTAGTGAGTAAGTCTATGCCTCTATGAAGATCAGAACCATCCATTGACAGTGATTTGTAAAGTTTAATATCGTCGGCAAATAGTTTAATTGTGATAAAATGTATTTAATGATTCATTTTGGCAAACCGTAAATATTGATCCCACATGAATGTTCTTTGACTAGAGTTAATGTCGGTAGCACTGTATTAGCATAGTCAATAGAACTTATTTAAAAATTTATTAAGAGTATTCAATATTATTACATGATATGTACTTAACAAACCATTAGCTTATATAAACCTTATTTAAATTTTATTTTTCCCAAATTACAATTTAATCCATAAACCACTAAATATTAACTTTTTGAGAATAATCAATCACCCAATCAAGATTTCAACCACCATCTCAATTAAAAAATCAATCAACCAATCATCTTGAATATCTTTCAGATCGTCGGCAGGGTTAGGGTTAGATTTTAAACACCATTTTCTATCAATAAATCAATAAAGCATCAATCAATCATCTTCAATCACTTTCCAGATTGGTGATAGAGTGGTTGCAGTAACTGATTACAAAGCCTGGGCGGAACTGGTCTGCGTGCCAGAGACCTTCGTCTACAAGATGCCGACCGGTATGACTTTTGAAGATGGAGCAGCCATCTTCTTTAACTACGTCACTGCTTATATACTCCTCTTTGACATCGGCAACCTCAGACCCAACCAATCATTGCTCGTGCACTCGGCCGGAGGAGGCGTGGTCAGTTCCTTGATGAATCATAATGAGAATCAAATATGTTAATAACGTAACGTTTGTTAATATTCATTAGTCTTTGTTACCTTCGTAACTATCATCAACGTCATCCCGTCAATGATAATTGTCACAGTTATCATAATCATGATCATGATCTTGATCATCATCATCAAGGGCGTGGCAGTGTCCCAGCTGAGCAAAACAGTCGAGGGTGTTACCCTTTTTGGGACTGCCTCTCAGTGCAAACACGAAGCCATCAAGGACATGTTCAACCACCTGTTTGATCATTCTGCTGATTACGTCCAGGAGATTAAGAAGTGAGAAACAAAGCTTAACATCACTATCAATGTCCATCAATCCACCCATCCATCCGTCCGTCCATCCATCTATCCATCCATCCGTCCGTTCATCCATAGATCAATTCATCCACCATCCATTCGTATCATCATCGTCATCATGAATTAATAATTGATTGCTTTGAGATCAGAATCGTTGTGTATCATTAATATTATAATTATTAACAACAACATTAATAATAAATTTTTAATTAATTAATAAACAAATAATTAACTACTAAGGGTGAGTTCAGAGGGCGTGAACATAGCACTGGACAGTCTGTGCGGAGAAGATACGAACAAAGGAATCTCGGTTCTCAAACCACTTGGAAAATACATTCTCTATGGTTGGTTGGTTATTGGAAGATTTATTCATGGGTAGCATTATCTTAAGAACTCTTAGAACTTATTTAAATTAAGATGATGATGATGACGACGACGACGACGATGCTCACGATGACAATGACATTGATAGCGGCATTTAGTCGTTTAGTTTTCATTATGAAGCGAACATTTTGGACTGAAACATGATTAACTCGATGTTAAATGTTTTAGAAAAATGCAGGATTTTAAGAGGACTAGATTAAAATTGAGTAAAAGTGAACAACAACAACAGCAACAACAAGCGGGCTAATGACTACGATTATAACAATAACCTTCAAAGGGAGCAACAGGAACAGCAAGCAGAGCAAAATAAGATACGCTGAAGAAGAAGAAGAATAAGAATATAGAAGAAGAAGAATCATAAGAATAATAATAATAATAATAATAATAATAATAATAATAAGAAGAAGAATACGAATGAATAAATAATAAGAATAAGAAGAATAAGAAGAATAATAATATAATAGTATAATAATAATAATAAATAATAATAATAATACTAATAATAATAATAATAATTAATAATAATAATAATAATAAATAATAATAATAATAATAATAATATAATAATAATAATCAAATATAATAATAATAATAATAATAATAATATTAATAATAATAATAATAATAATAATAATAACTAATAATAATAATAATAATAATAATAATAATAATAATAATAAATAATAATAATAATATAATAATAATAATAATAATAATAATACTTAATAATAATAATAATAAGAATAATAATAATAATAATAATAAATAATAATAATAATATAATAATAAATAATAATAATAATAAAGTAGTATAATAATAATAATAATAATAAGAAGAATATAATAATAATAATAAATAATAATAATAAATAATAAGATATAATAATAATAATAATAATAAGAATAATTAATAATAATAATAATAATAATAATAATAATAAGATAATAATAATAAATAATAATAATAATAAGAATAATAATAATAATAAGAATAATAATAATAATAATAATATAATAATAATAATAATAATAATAATAATAATAATAATAATAATAATAATAATAATTAATAATAATAATAATAATAATAATAAATAATAATAATAAATAATAATAATAATAATAATAATAATACTAATAATAATAATAATAATAATAATAATAATAATAATAATAATAATAATAATAATAATAATAATAATAATTGGACTGAGTAAATGTGCTGTTGTGGAAATTAAAAAAGGAAAAGTTGTCCTAGGCAATGGAATAGATATTGACTGCAACACTCACATAAGAAACCTTGATGCAGAGGAATCATACAAATATTTGGGAATGGAGGAAGTGGGGGGAATAAAGCAGGAGATGATGAAAGAAAAAATCAAGAAAGAATACTATAAAAGAGTCAAACAGATTCTGAAGACTCAGTTAAATGCAAAAAACAAGATAACAGCAATCAACAACCTTGCCATCCCCGTTATGAGCTATAGTTATGGCATACTTGAATGGCTCAGATCCGATCTACAAAAGATAGACAGGAGGACAAGGAAGTTACTTACCTTGGCAGGTGCACATCATCCTAATGCTGATGTAGACAGACTGTACTTTGGACGATCAGAGGGAGGAAGAGGCCTTATTAGTATTGAAAATTCATTTGAAAAAACAATGCTAAATCTGAAAACATACATCCAGGCAAACACACAAGATAGATTAGTGGGTTTGATCGATTTAGCTGACAAAGCAAAGAAGAAGTATTCGATCATAAAGGAAACTGAAAAGATAAATCAAATTTATTCAATAGACACTAATCAGATTATAAGTAAAGATGAATTTAGTCAATTAATTGAAAAATTTCATATAAATAACTATAAAAATAAGGCCCTCCATGGTCAGTTCATTAACGAAATAAACAAGAAAGGAATAGACATGAAGGAAACTTGGGCATGGTTAAAAAGCTCAGAACTAAAAATTGAGACAGAAAGTCTAATAATAGCAGCACAGGAGCAGGCCCTCAACACAAGATACTTTCAAAAAAAGATATTAAAACAGCAAGTGACAGGAACATGCAGAATGTGCCATAGTCACGTTGAAAGTATTAGTCACATAGTATCTGGATGCTCCATGCTGGCACCAACAGAATATACGAAGAGACATAACAAGCTGGCAGGATACATTCACTGGATGATCTGTAAAAACTTCCAAATAGAAACACATCCCAGATATTACGAACATCAACCACAAACTACTATAAGCACGACAAATTTGGATATACTTTGGGATAAATCAATTATTACAGATAGGACAATTCCAGCTAATAGACCAGATATAATAGTCGTAAATAAACAGGAGCGAATATGCCAAATTTTAGAAATATCAATTCCAGATGACCAAAATGTAATTCAGAAAGAAGCGGAAAAGTACAACAAATACAAGGACCTCCAGATTGAAATACAAAGAATGTGGAATGTAAGGGCCAAAATCATACCAATAGTGATAGGTGCCCTTGGAACAGTCAGTATGAACTACCTTAATAACCTCCAAATGGTTCCAGGAAAACCCTCGGCACACATGTGCCAGAAAATAGCACTCCTTGGAACTGCAAGCATTCTCAGAAAAATATTGAGTTGAATTTCGTTGGACCCTGGAAGGGTTCCCGAATTCGAACTTTCACCTCGACTTTTTGCGTTGAGAGTTTTTTTTCGTTGAACATAATAATAATAATAATAATAATAATAATAATAATAATGATGATGATGATGATGATGATGATGATAATGATGATGATGATGATGATGATGATGATGATGATGATGATTGATGATGAATGATGATGATGATGATGTGATGATGATGATGATGATGATGATGATGATGATGATGATGGTGATGGTGATGGTGGATGGTGATGGTGATGGTGATGGTGATGGTGATGGTGATGGTGATGGTGATGGTGATGGTGATGGTGATGGTGATGGTGATGGTGATGGTGATGGTGATGGTGATGGTGATGGTGATGGTGATGGTGATGGTGATGGTGATGGTGATGGTGATGGGGGATGGTGATGGTGATGGTGATGTGGATGATGATGGTGATGATGATTGATGATGATGATGATGGATGATGATGATGATGATGATGATGATGATGATGATGATGATGATGAATGATGATGATGATGATGATGATGATGATGATGATGATGATGATGATGGATGATGATGATGATGATGATGATGATGATGATGATGATGATGATGATGATGATGATGATGATGATGATGATGATGATGATGATGATGCTGATGATGATGATGATGATGATCATGATGATGATGATCATAATGATGATGATGATGATGATGATGATGATGATGATGATGATGATGATGATGATGATGATGATGATGATGATGATGATGATGATGATGATGATGATGATGATGATGATGATGATGATGATGATGATGATGATGGATGATGATGATGATGATGATGATGATGATGATGATGATGATGATGATGATGTTAGTTTTTATTATGTCTGCGTAAAGCATCATCGTCATCATCATCATCATCAATTATAAAAATGAAATGTAAATAGAAATTTATAATTATTCGTATTAAATCACATTAATGGTATTAATCATTATTAGTTATTATTATTACAAGAAATTAATTATAAAAAATATTTTTCCATTTCATTATTACAGGATCATCCAATGTTGTGACAGGCGAAACCAAAAGCTTTTTCAGTTTTGCCAAGTCGGTTAGTTGAACTTCTAGAAAAAATTATAATAAAATTATCAATTAAATAATCAAATTATATTAACATTTAATATCACCTTACTAAATTAATTAGTTTAATCATCTTATTTAAACTCTAAAAATATTTATTCTCTTCAAAAAATAGCATTAACTATGCTAATTAGATTCCATGTTGAATGCGCAATATTAAGCTTGACCTGCGTTTCTAGTGGTGGCAAATGGACAAAATCAGTCCCATCAGACTGCATGACGAAAACAAAGCCATCTGTGGTTTCAGTCTGAGACAACTGATGTTCAAACAGGCTGGAGCTGAACGTGTCAGAGAAGTCTTGGACAAAATATTTGCCCTCTACAACAAGGGCAAGGTCAAACCTATTGTGGATTCTGTCTGGGCTTTTGAGGATGTGAGTACAATATATGGTAATGAATGAGCTGCAGTTGCATTACCGTCGCCGTCATTGCCGTCATCCTCTTCCTCCGTCTCTCTGTTATCACTATCAGCATCACCATTATTTATATATGTAAAATTCAACCTGCATTTGTCTCCGTCCATCCCTCCATCCGCCCGTCAGTCAATTTGTTGACCTGCAGATCACCGAAGCCATGCAGAAGATGCACGATAGGAAGAACGTTGGAAAGCTCGTTCTCGATCCGAGTCTCGAAGGCAAGAACAAGAACGAGGTAAGACGTCGACTCAAGTGATGACGATGGTGATGGTGATGATGATGATGATGACGATGGTGATGGTGATGACGATACTGATGACGGCATTAATGACTTGTTGATCTCAGCTTTGCAAACAAGAGAGCTACTACTATTAACTACTTCGTCATCAGCAGCAGTAACACTCACTGTTTGTAACTCTCATTTTCACGCAAATGTCATTATTGGTACTGCTATTACCATTCTCGCGCTCTCTGGCGTCCCATCTAGATTTCAGTGGCGCGATTGGCGGAATGATGGTGACGTCATCATTTTGTCAGTCGCCCTCCAAGCTCCTGTCGTTTACCTTGATCACCGTACAACAGAAACAACCGGACAGTCCGAAGGAGAAGGAGGCAGGAAAGTAAAATCAGTTGGCGGAAGGGGGGATAAAGGCCGGGGACCGATGACCCCTGGACTTACGAAAACGGATTTTAGCCTCTGCCCGCCTAAAGTCAAGATTATTATTCGATTGCTTGCTAGATTGAAACTTTATTAATAAGACGACGTGTACGAACGCAACACTGAAGCTAATGAAATAAATTAATTAAACGAAGATGTTACGATATTAATGACAAGTTATATTGAAGTTACAGCTGTAAATACATTAAAAAATCCATGTTAAATACTAAAAATGAATATGAATTATTTTGATCACGATGTCATTATTTTCATAATTTCATTTTGGTCACCTTACTTCGCTCTAGAATCTGATTTGTCAGTCACTGCCCGCCCCGAAGGATCAATCATGAGCGATCTCATGAATACTTTATAGATATATTCTGCATGAATTATGTCAATGTACAACTCATGTTTATTCATGGTTCTTTGGACGTAGCAAAGTCATGGTGAGAGTTTAGTTGCTGTCGTACTTTCAATGGCTGTGATGTTGTTAAACTTTGTGACAAACTATTTCCATTCTTACGCTAACAGTTGTCGTCGTGGTGCAATCAGTCAATCAATTTTGTAATATGTTAATGATGCATGCTGATGAGATCATAGTATCTCTTACTAGATTATGTTAATAAGGTTATTATTCCAGTGGTACAAATCGAGCAAGGTTGAAATGAATTTTGTTTTAGAAAATCATCCACATTCATTCCTTGGCACCTTTGTGTTGCCTATGACAACAAGATTTTATTTTCAAATTTTAGTACGACTTATTGTCTAATGAATTATCTATGGCATTTATTATTATTATTATTATTATTTAATTAATTTATACAAGATTTTATTCAGTCTTAAGATTTTCCGACTTACAAATCCGGTTTCAAATTTGTGAGAATTTTGATGTTTATTTCCTTAACTGAATATTTTATTGCTTTTAATTACTCAAGATTTTGGTGTAAACATTACAGCATTTTATTCATTTAACTTGATATTACAAGATATTGATTTGCTGTTCAAAATTTCAAAATTATTTATAAATTAAGTCCAACTAATCACATTTAGGGCACCTATTTCTTTACCTAGCGATATGTTTCACCTAAATGCATTGAATTTGTGTTTTATATTTATGATTTATTTTAAAATTCTTACAATTATTTTTTACGACCTACTAAAATTCAAATTTATTCATTTTAGAATTTGCCAAGTTATACGAAAATAAATGCTATTTTTGAATTTTTGAAATTCTTTTAAAGCGAAATTTAATTTGAAAGCAACAAATTATTTTAAAACATTTAATTTTATTTAATAAACATTGATTTTATCATGCATAACATTAACGCGTGGCGAGTTATAAGTGTTTCAATATGGCTGGTTGTACGTTTAAAGCGTTATTAAAATTTCCTTAAAATGTTTCTCCCAACATTTATGTTATCAATTAAAAGAAAGGCTTTTAAACAACGATATTGTGGAATCTATTTTATTTTATAATTGAACTTTACATTACCTCAACTCAACCACAACCTCAACCACAGCAAATCCAACCATGCGAAACCTTATTTAGACATGGTCGGCCTGTATAGGGGTCTCACACTGGCTAAATCCAGCTGTCGGGCGGTATGATAAATTTAATATTAAACTAAAATAAATTTAATATTAAACTAAAATAAATTTAATATTAAACTAAAATAAATTTAATATTAAACTAAAATAAATTTAACATTAAACTAAAATAAATTTAATATTAAACTAAAATAAATTTAATATTAAACTGTCTTTACTCAGTCGGAGGCTAACCTTGGGCTTGTTCAGACAAATTGTTGGATATTCAACAGTTAGAAAAATCAGTTAACTTTGACTCTCCTCATTACGATTTTAAATATTGCTATTTATATTTATATATATATATATATAATACATAAGTATAAAATAAAAACACTCAATTAAAAGTTAACATTGAGTCAAAAGAATAAAATTTAAGATTGGTTTAATAACAATTAAACCCTCTTGATTGATCTTCCTTTCACTCAAATCTTAATTGAAGCTTTGGGAAAGATTTATTTTAATCTGCTCTTCGAAGATATTTAAAGCTGTAATACGCGAAATAATGTGCATTATATATAATAATAATAATAATAATAATAATAATAATAATAATAATAATAATAATATAATAATAATAATATAATAATATAATAATAATAATAATAATAATAATAATAATAATAATAATAATAATAATAATAATAATAATAATATAATAATAATAATAATAATTAATAATAATAATAATAATAATAATAATAATAAATAATAATAATAATAATAATAATAATAATAATAATAATAATAATAATAATAAATAATAATAATAATAATAATAATAATAATAATAATAATAGGTAATGATAAATTACAGTGAAACTTCTCTATAAAGAATATCTCTATAACGAAATTGCTTTAGGGCCCTACAAATTTATATTTATATTGTATTTATTATTTAAATTGTTCTACAAATTGTATTTAGTTCGTGGTATTCTTGATTAACTGTTTATTTGACGGGTTTATTATTTGTTTTATTAATTAATTGATATTTCAGGGTCAGCTTGCGGAAGCTTGTGTTTTCTTAAAGCTGATCCATGAGTTCTTTATTAATCCGTATATTGGTGTCTCTTTTGTTTGATTTGTTTTGTTCATTTTGATGATTAATAAAATTGCTCAAATTGCAAAAAAAAAAATTCCAATACTTTAAAGTGTTAAAAATATCAGCGAAAAATAGCTGAATATTTTTAATTTACTATTTACTATTACCGTATTTTCACGAAATAAACACGCAGACGAATTTAACACGCGGACGATTATAACACGCAATTTTTCCAATTTATGTAAAAAATCACTTATAAAACACGCAAACGATTATAACACGCACCAATAGACGTCTTTTTTTCTTTTGGCTAAAATAATTTAACATTAAAATTAAAATTATATATATTAAAATATTAAATTGAAAATCTTCCGTTGGCTGAGCGGCCGATGCTTGAAGTAATAAATACAGTGATATATAGATAGAAGTGCTCTTGATTGAAATATAAGTCAAAATCATCTTAGTCATGCAACGGACTATAATCAAATAAATAATTAGGTTGAAATATCGACGTCGTTAAGAAAGTGGCTGATAAACGTAACTCGTACACTGTTGACTACAAGCTTCAAATCATTTCTAGAGCAAAAGACAAAGGTAACAGAGCAGCTGCTCGAGAGTTCAACGTTAATGAAGTGTCGGTTCGCGAATGGAGAAAGAAGGAATGATTGCTTGAGAAACTGAACCTGAGAAAACGTGCATACCTTGGCCAAAATGCGAAATGGCCAAAGTTAGAGTCTGATCTAAAGCTATGGGTCTTGGAACAAAGAAAGAGATAGCTTTTGACATTCCCGCTAGTGAAAGCATCTGGCGCCAGAACTGTGGCAATAACAACAAGTGGTTACAAACGGACATGTTTCACAGTCATACTTGGATGCTCTGCGGCTGGCACCAAGTCAAAACCAATATTGATTTTCTAGAGACAATGCGAAAATTTTCAGCATGAAGCTCTGGATTCAGAAATGTTCTCAAAAGAGGGGATTCTTTTCAAAGAGCTCGCGGTTGATCATGGATGACTGCTCATAAAGAGGAGTCAGTTAAGAAGATGCTCAACTTAAGCGGATGTCACATTGCAATCATCCCGGGTGGTCTATCATCCAAACTGCAACTACAAATCGTTGAGAAATTGACAGATCTGAAAGGGAGGAATGGATGCAGAATGGCACATACACCCACACACCGTCTGGCTAGACAGGAAAGCCTTGTATTCCGAGGTATGCACGTGGGTTGCACGAGCATGGGACAAAGTGTCTCCTGATTTGATTCTGAGTGGCTTTAGAAATGCAGGCATTAAGTCTACAGGAAAGGAGTAAAGTGACCACCCGGACTTTGAACTAGCCTGCGATCCGGCAAGAGTCGAAAATGAATGTGAAGACTGTTCGACTTTTGACGGATTTGAAGGCTTAGCTGATGATGAGGAATAATTATTGGTCTTATGATTGATTTTTTGAATGTCTGTTAATAAATTGTTTAAAAACTTCAAAGAACTGGTTAACCATTCATGAGCTCGCTGCAATTGACCAAAATTGGTCAAGAGTCGCTTCGATATTGCGTTCTCTCTTCAATTCTTCTTCGAAACTATTTTTATCTTAAGATTTGCATCAACTTCCTACTTTGGAATGCATATTGTTTACGCATAATAATTTGTAAGACAAAAGGGAAGCAATACTTCAAAGGACGGTAACGAACTCGTTAACCAATTCCACGCTGCAAAGAGTTCGCTTAACAAGTCTATGTGTCCCATAACTCCCTAAATATGAAAATCGCATATTTTAAATGTACTAATCTTAAGAGACATTTTTGAATATTTTTGATAAATTCTTGGAGTAGATGATGAAGTAAATCAGATGCATCATGCTGTGAGACACAGCTTCACTGGAAAGTATAACATTGTTGAGGTCCAAACATCAATTATAACATGAAATTTCATGAGATTTCAAGGTTAAAGTCTCCCTTTCAAGAACCATAAATGGATCATTGATCTGAGCGTGAAATGCAGCTCATGTACAATAACCTTTATAATTGCATTGAAAGAAACAAGGTATTTTTAAATAAATTGAGATCAATACTTGAAGCAAATACTGAAGTTATGCATTTGCACCATGCTCTGGGACACAGCTTTACTGTGAAGGTATGGCATTGTTGAGGTTCAAACAGTGCATCAACTACAGCATAAAAGTGTGGCCAAAAGCTGCATATAATTTATGCCATCTAATGGGTTTTATGATTTTTCTCTTATAGCAATGTAGAAAATCAAGTGACTCATCACCAGAAAAAGCCAAAACAGTGGTGGTAATTCATTACAATTACCAATTTGAATCTTCATAATGAATTCCAAGAGAATGGGCTAAGACTTCCATTTTGTTTTCCAATAAAGACTGCAAAAGACTGATAACTGACACTATGACCAAAATTGTATCTATTTTGTTCCATGCTTTTGAGAAGTGTTCAAAGTTTTTATAGCAAGACCATTAAGAGATTGAAGACATTTGCTACAATAAGTCCATGCATGTGATGTTTGACTATTAAAATATTAAACAGCATCAACCAAAGCTGTCTGAACCACCAGTGCTGAAAAAACAGTCACACAAACTGAAAACATTAGCTCCAATTATAATTATGAGTAACAAAGAGTTGAAAAATTATGGTGAAAATTCATAAAATAGTACAACACCCTACAAGTTTCCTATAGTTACCATCAATTAATTTATGTTAAATTCAAGTTGAC
Source organism: Whitmania pigra (assembly GCA_021613335.1). Classification (NCBI taxonomy): domain Eukaryota; kingdom Metazoa; phylum Annelida; class Clitellata; order Hirudinida; family Haemopidae; genus Whitmania; species Whitmania pigra. The sequence goes on along the minus strand of JAJTWR010000248.1, from coordinate 775,036 downwards.
GTCATAAACTCGAGAGCTGGACAATGCAATGATTAGCGTGAATGTTTTGTCACATGCTTCTGTAAGCATATATCGAAAGTTCTTTATGTAATGCATTAACGCCCAATCAATTATAAACTATTTAAAATTAAAAATATAGTCTAAAGCTTTTACAAAAACAACCAACAGTCTGTGCTATCATTTAAATGTTTTTATTTTTTGTTGGTCGGAAATCAAATTCATGTAAATTTAATCTAGCATAACACGCATACGATTATAGCACGCATAGGGGGGTGCGTGGTAAGTAAAATCGAACATAACACGCGTGTAATATGGGTGAAAATACGGTACTATATTTCCTATTAACATATTTACTATTCAAAAGCTATAAAAACAAAAAGTTCTGTTCACTTTGTACCTTCGCTAAATTTGATTTTAAGACGTGTTATCGTTTTAGAAATGACGTTTGGAGAAATAAAGAGAAAGAGAACAAACATACATTTAAAAACAAAAGTAAACTTTTAAAGATGTTGAACAAATTGAAAAAATATGTTTTTGTGCTCGTTCTGAGCACTAGTGCGTCATTGCTAAAAAAGTTTAAAATCAAGCCGTCAATACCTTCTAGCATCATTAAATGTAAAAACTGCAAAAAGTGATACAAGGCTTAAATTTAAACAAAAATTTACAGACTTCATCAGATTTTAACTTTTTAATTTTTGGAGCAAAATATGTTCATGTTATTTTTTAATTCTTAAAATTGAATACGAAATAAAAGTTAAAACATAAAAAAGTCAAAAGTTTTGTTTTTCTAAAAATGTGACTCAATTAAGGTTTCCTAAGAAATTATCTAGCATAAAAACATAAAGAACCTCCATATTACGAATTCTTCAACGATTTAGTCGGTCCAATGCGATTTCCATATAGAGAGGTTTTACTGAATTTAACTATAAGCATAGATGTTTTAATATAATAAATACAACATAATGTTTTACATATATTTCTAATATTAACGAAATATAATGAACTAAATATATTTATAATATAAATTTAACAAATATGTTACATGTTATATATTTTACTTGTTTATTTAGTAAACATCAATTTTAAAATGATTTTCTAAAATGCAGCAAACATGAGTGACATAAGTGATCACTCAAGATGATGCACTTTACCCTCAATTTTAAGTCATAATCACCATCTTAGTTTATGAAGTGGTTATTTGAAATGATTTCAAATTTCTTGAAGATAAAGAACCTTTGATATCATAAATTTCTCAAAACATTTCATACACGTACAATTATGCACAACTAAATATTCTAGTGTACGCATTACTTTGTGAATTGGAAACATATTGTTATGAACGTCCATTTACGTAATTCCAAATGAGAACACATATAATTGGGTGAAAATTTGTCATGCCTGACCCTTACCTCACCCTAATCTCACCCTAACCTCACCCTAACTTCACCCTAACCCCATCTCTGACTATAACTTCAACCTTAAGCAAGAACTCCATGATGCCTGAATTTACTGAAAAAGGGAATCATAAGAAATTGCATGAAAGAAAGATGAGTGGATGATTCCATGAATTTCTGGGTAAACACAGGTAATTTACAACCTCAATATCGATTAATTTAAAATCCATGGATGAATGGTTACGTAGATCGATTGATTCAGAAAGATTTAGGACCGAAATTTTGGGATAGATGTTGCAAAAAGAATGAAATTGCTTAAACGTCTTTTCAACTTTATTTGTTCAATTTAACGGAATGATTTCCTGTGCCAAGTTCCTACCTCAAACATAAGAACACAAACACCAGCCAAGCTACTTCTTTTGTATTATTATTTTTTTATTAACTTAAACAATATTTATTAAGATAATGCGATATTCTTCGCTTTAAATCTTGATCTTAGCCAAGTTTGATTGTCAATAGCTTTTGCGTTCGGGAGCATGGTACACATATCAAGTGTAGGACAAATCACCTCATATAAGTGCTTGATAAAACCTTGATAAAAGTTATCAGTTCGACGATTTGTGAAGTTTCAAAAGAACAATAATACTGCTAGTTTTGTGAGGAAAGTCAACATTGATAAGGTTTAGTTTAAAAATTAGATAATTTTATTTCATTTATTATACTTTTGGTCCAATCAGTTACTCACCACCGACTTTGTCCACCTTTAATTTGTCTGTTTATTGAAAATAACAAGAATCATTATTTAAAAAATATTAATTAATGTAAAGACCATTTTAAAAAATGACAATTTAAAAACGTTCTTATTTATTTTAACTATGAAAGAAGCATGAAGATGAAATTGCAAATTGCCTGTTTACTTTCAATCTGGCTGGTAAGCGGAATAATAGTAGGTATGCCGACATTAAATCAATTAAACTAACACATATAGTTATAAATAATGTATATAATATTATAATATTTATAAAGTTATAAATAAATATATTATGCATACTAATTATTTACAAGTTACAAAACAATAATAATAATACTATTAGAATTACAAGATGTTGATAATAATTTAACAAATTCAGGTGAAACAAAACAAGTCTCAAAAGACAAAAACAGGGAAGTTGTGCTGGAAGATGATTTGGCAGAAGCTTTAGTAGAATTAGAGGAGGAAGACGCCATTGATGGCGAGGAAGATGAAGAAGAAGATGAAGACGAGGAAGATGATGAAGAAGATGAAGACGAAGACGATGATGATGAAACTGAGGAAGAAGAAAAAGTGGTAGAAGATAAAAAAGTAAAAGTTGAGGTTGGTGAGGAAGAATTCAAAAACACAGTGAAGGAAGATGTCTAAAAAACAGATCGGAATGATTTCAAAAATGTTAAGAAAATGTTCTGGAAAAATAAGATTAATTGGAATGAGGATTTTATTAATAGTCCTTTTATTTTTGAATTAAAAATGATTACCAATATATTTATGAAATGGAATTTTTATAAATCATTAAAATCTGTTTGCTGGACTTTGGAGAAGACTCGGATTTTTTTTATTTCACCGATATCCCTTAATCAAGCTAGAGTTTTTCTCATTCAATTTTATTCGGTGCAAAAACCAAATCCGGTAGGAGCCCCCTTTCCAATTTCCTTACATTGTCTACATAAAAGCTCTCAAATATTTATTTTCATGGAACTGCAATCAAATCGATTAAAAATTTACAAACAAACTCTCCGTTCTTTATTCAATAAAGTTTTTTTTTATAACAGTTTCAAAATTCAGTCCACCTCTGCCTTGTCTGGCTCAACGCTGATAATAGATAAATATTTGCCAAGCGGACAATCATAATTATCATCAGGCTTATTTGATAGTATAAGAAAAGCGCATTTGTTTGGAAGATCATGAACTTATTGAAATGTATTCCGTCAGTCAACCTGCCTACCATACAGCATTTCTTGTCTCAACTCAAAAAGTTCGATGAAAGTATCGAATGAAGTTTTCTACAGGCAGACTCTTTCTCAACCCAAAAAAAAAATATTGCTAAAAAAAAACAAAAACAAAAACAAATATTAGCCTAAAATTCGGATACTGGTGTGGAAGTTAATTTAGCAAAACTAATGACACAAGCCCAAGGTATGTTAAACCGAGCTCACGCAATCAGCCTTAGAAACGCTAGGCAAAAAGGGCGTCCTAACAACTTGCTCAGTATTATTTAGGCGTCTACTCAGATAAGTAAAACAAATAACTATTAAAAGAAATAAAGCTTCCAATAATCACACTCAGCCAGATGAATATATCTGAATTGCCGAACTTGAATCCAAGTTCTTCAATACAACTGTGACAACTACGAATGAACGTAGTTCCAGCAAGTTGATGGAAGCAGAATGCACGAGCAATATGCAATGAAGTAGTTCCGCATATAATCTTCTGATCAAAAGAAATTAATAGACGATCTGAGGAAGAAACATGACTTGATGAGGGCCTGATTTCTTTGATGAGTGGCTCACATTAATCTATGCTAAAATGTCAAATAATATTTTAAATTGATATTTTCAAATTAAAAACTAACTCTTCAATAGACACAGTTCTCAAGGCCTATAAATAAAACCTATCATACTACATATTTTGTTTCAATTTTGATCGAAAGCCTGCATTGGTGGGAGGCCTTTTAGTGGGTGGCCTTGGTCCATTATTTTTAATATATTAAATTATTTATAGTTTGCTTTTAACATGTCATATTATTTGTAATATCTATTCAACGGCGACAAATGGTGGAATCCTAAAAATTCAAACGTAATCTTAGCATATCTACAAATTATTCTTGGAGCATTCCAGATTTCCATATTTATTCAATTTTTTTCATGCCTGAAGTTAGAAATCCTTCCCAAAGCCTTTTTTTTCTCAAGCTGCTTCATTCACCAATTGACTTTTGAATTCTTAGCCACAGGTATCATCTGCTCGTTGTGCGCGACTGTACTGTGAGCTTGTTTCTACTCTAGTATTAAAAATATTTTATCATATTCATGACGTAACAACTTCAAAAGGCCAAGAGCACTTGTGAAAAAACAAATAAATTCATCGAGTTGCTCGTGTTCATCGTTTTTGAAATTGTGTTTTAACGACAACAGAAGACGCCCTTTTTGCCTGCAAGTTCTTCTTTCATTTTAATTGAAATTTAAATGACATCAATAAATATAACATGTTATTTGCAATTTGTTAAGTCTTTCTGGCTTATAATCTCTAATGTTATTTTTTGAAGCACCGAAGAAAATTTAGAACTTTTAACAATAACTTTGTAGAACAATGAAATTCATTCGCTTGGTAATCATCAGCTTGTTCTCTATATGGCTGGTCATTGGATTAGCTCAAGGTATATTTTGTTTGAAAATTATTTTATAGAGTATTCGTAAATCGTTGACGGCGAATACGTTCCTGCATACAGCGGTAATGGCAACAGTCGTAATACGTCGTGAAGAACTTGAATTAAATAAAGCACATATTCTACTTAACAGAACAAGAAGTTGAACGAGAAGAGAAACTCGAAGAGAAACATGGAGAGCTGCCCTTACCAGTTGTTGGAGATTCGGTGAGACTAGGCACTAGGACAACAAGGCAATGGGTTAGACCAAGCACCAGAACTTGGGAGTGGATTAGACCAAGCTCCAGATCAACAAGGGAATGGGTTAGACCAAGCACCAGAACTTGGCAGTGGGTTAGACCAAGTTCCAGATCAACAAGGGAATGGGTTAGACCAAGCACCAGATCAACAAGAGAATGGATTAGACCAAGCACCAGAACTTGGGAGTGGGTTAGACCAAGTTCCAGAACAACAAGGCAATGGGTTAGACCAAGCACCAGAACTTGGCAGTGGGTTAGACCAAGCACCAGAAAATAATTAGTCATCAGACTGTAACAACTTTCCATTGAAATGTGATAATTTCTGGTAGCAAATTTCAAATTTCCATCACGATTTTTAAATTTAATTTCTGTCGCCATGACGATGAGTACTTTAAATTTAAATTTTAAAGTGTCAAACATTACTTGCCATTTATAAACAATAACTTTGCACAATAAAATCGATTTGTAATTGAATTCTCAAATAAAAATTTGATTAGAGTTGGTTACATCCAGGATCGGTTTAACCACTAAATTTCTGGGGGCGCAACTAAAAGATACTTAGAAATAGAAATATTTAAAAATTGCCGCCCTTGTTTGAATAATTTTTTGGCGGAGTGACGCGCGGCCGTAAACATGGAATTAAATTGTGTAGTTTTTTTACATTAATATTTTTGTTTTATTGCAATATTTATTGCATTTATCCGCTGAATGAAATAAATTGCATTGAATAAATTCGTACTTGATACGCACCAAGAAACAAAACCTGAAGGACATAAAATCGATAGTCTCACTGGTTTATATCCCTCTCTGACAAAGGTTCACATGATTGGAAAAACATTTCCGCAATTCTATTAGGGCATGAGAAAAGCAGTGAACATCTAGCGAATTTTCAGTCATGGAAAGAATTTGAGCTGCGACTGCAACACATGAAAACCATGGATGCCGAACATTTGCGTCTCATTAAAAAAGACAAACAGTATTGGCAAGAAATCTCGAAACGACTGATTGCTTTAGTTAGAGTTCTTGGTATCCACATTCTTTCTTTTCGGGGAAAACATGAGAAACTGAACACCTCTAGAACTTCCTGAAATTTGTGGAATTTCTAGCATTGTTTGACCCACTTATGGATAAGCATCTTCGAAAGATTAGAGACTATAGTACACGTGTGCATTATCTAGATAAAGACATACAGAATGAACTTATTCAGCTTTTATCTAATGCAATCAAACAAAATGTTCTAGCTTACGCTCGTGATGCTAAGTATTTCTCAATAATTCTATACTGCACACCAGATGCTAGTCATGTTGAACAAATGACCATGATCATTTACTTTGTGGATGTGATTTCAAATCCAGAAAATAAGATTGCAGCAGCATCTGTAAAAGAACATTTCTTGGGTTTTGTACCTCTAAAGGAGACAACTGGTGAAGAGATGTCTCTATCGAAAATTTACGCGGTCTACGACAATGGCAGCAGTATGAAGGGGTAAAAATGGTGTCCAACGGAAAATTTTAGATGTATTGTTTATTCTTTGCTGTGCGCATGCCTTGAATTTGGCTGTAAATGATGCTGCAAAGTTGCTTAGAAGCCTTCTTTAATATAGTGCATCGTGTTTATGCATTCTTTTCTGAATCAACTCGTCGTTGGGAAGTTTTAAATCAACATGTTTCTAATCTTACTGTTAAACCACTGAGTGAAACAAGATGGGAAAGTCGAATTGATGCTTTGAAACCTCTTCATTATCAGCTTGGTGATATCTACGATGCTCTGGCAGACATTGCGGATGACATACATTTAACAGAAACATCTGGTAATACATCACGAACAGATGCACGAGTTATTGCAAAATTCATTTCAAGTTTTAAGTTTGTCGTTTCTCTGGTTGTGTGGTATGACGTGTTGTTTGAGATCAACGTGACAAGTAAACAACTTCAAACAAAAGAATTATATATACACGACGCCATCAATCATCTGGATGAAACAAAGAAATTTGAAACATATCAAATTGACTCCCCCACAATTTAAATCATTTTCTGACTACGGGAAAAAGAGGAAGCTAAGAAAATGCAATGAATTTGGTACTAATTTAAATGTTATTAAAGTCATAAGTTTATCTTATTAATAAACTTTTGAACAATTTTATTTTCTAGATTCAAGGTTTTTTTAAACATCTCAAGATGAAAATATTTTTGTTAGATTTAACTTGAATTTTTTTTTATGAATAAGTTATACTAAATAAAAAATATGATTTTAATTTTTTAAACTGACTTTTAATGTTTAAAAAAAGTATTTGATACTTAACAAACTTGATCCAAAAGGTAAACTAACCGAGATAATTCCTGCTTTTAAGTACGGAAGCGCTTCCAAAGAAACTGTTTTCGTCGCCATTGTTTTTAATTTTTAATTATTTTTAATTTTATCGCAAACACGATATCTAACAATTACGTCGTATAATAAATTTGTTTAATGTAGTTTTTTAAAACTTATTATATGAACTTTAACAAATAACTCGCTTCTAATTTGCAGTTGTGTTTTTATTTTTTATTTTTTATTTTTGTTTGAAAATAATTTCTGAAGGATTTCAACTTCAAAAAATCATTAATTTAATAGAAATAGAAATTTCTTTGATAAATTAAGTTCATGCATTAGTCCATTTTTCTCTAGTTAATCATTTTTCTGCATCATTTGTATTTAGCTTCTATAGTAATATAAATCCTCATTTAAAACTGATATGCTACGAACTAAACGCATTCCTGATTTTGGAAAATAGTGATTTTTCCAGGTTAACATGAATCTTTGATCGGACAAATAATTTTATTTATTTATTCGACTTCCCATTAAACTCTCGATGACGAAAAGTGAACCGGCAGGCAAATTAAAAAAGTTTCAGTTTAAATTAATAACGAACGCCTCAGTTATTATTTACCTTCATATTGTAACGAAGGCTTGCAATATGAGTGCAATTCTTTTTTCGTTCATCGTGAATTTTCATCTTTCACTCAATTATTCAGGATTGCACTAAAGACCAATTGGCTTTTAAAAATGCTTTTATTTTAATAGCACGTACTTTAGTTACTTTCTAGATTCTTAACTTTATCATAGCTGGGCATGCTACGGAAAATCATTTACGTATTGGTTATTCTTTTCATGACCAAATCTTTCCAATCCACTAACTTTGCAAGGAATACGTCTGTCGTTTTTAAATTGGCCAAGGAGAGATTTTCTGAAGCGATTGCGTCTCAGTTTCATTATTTTCCAGTTTGGGAAGCTAAATTTCGAGCTCGCAATGTTTTGCAATGCTCCATAATATGTCTTAGTCATGGAGGAACCCTTTGCAGGTTTTTTGAAGTTTAATATCAAACCTGCAGAGTGTTTTCTAAACCTGAAATAGAAGATATCGAAAGAATGGATCAAGGAAAAATATTTTACGTGACGCCAAGTAATTTTTTGGAGTGAATATTTTTGTCTTAACATGATTGTACAAAATTATTTTGTTCATTCAAACCGTGGTTTAGAGTGTCCTTTCAGAAATGAGACACTATTCAGCTGCTATGTCATCGTCGTTACTGCCATTAGATAATCGCGTGGCTGTTCGCTTAACATTGTTATGACAAATTTGATCATCTAATTTTGCTCCCATTTAGGAATTCAAAACAAATCGCAGCTAAATGTAAGAAGATCAACTTCAAAATTTAAAAATGTAAGTGAAATAGAAACAAATTTCAGAATGTCCAGCATCCTCCATCCATTATCCCCAGAGTAAGAACTGCCTCTCTCTTTTGGTCAGTGGCTACGACTGGATCAGTGGACAGAAAATGTGCCACAATTTGGGTTTGCATCTTGTCGTCATTGACAGTGTTTATGTGAAACTGTCATTCATTGATCTCATATCTCGATCAAGCCTAAAAGGTGTTTTGAGTTGTTGAAATCGTGATAAATTTTACACAAAATCTAAAAATAATAAATCGTTTTATGTTTTAATGATTTAAGCGAACAATTATTAATCAAAATATTAAATACTTTAATTGACTTTGGATGGTTAGGTTGCGTTGTAGTGAAAATGTGGAAATCTGATGTGATGTTTCCGTTATTTTAGAGATAAATGGATCGTAATACTTTATAATAAATATATTTTAATAAATTTAATAAATAAATGATTGAGCAGCAAAGAAAACATCATAAAAATTATAGATAAGAATTATTTTTTTTTACTTAACACAGCCAAATACTTTCAGGAGTTTTATAAATTAAAAACAAATAAATAAATATATAACATAAGTTATTACATTAATTCACGACAGATCTATATTATAATTTTTTCAGGAAAATGTTTTAGAATGGATCATTACGATGTTTGGACGGCCGGTATTTCAACTAACCGATCCGTCTTCCAATGGCAACCTTATGAAAATTCAACCCTCATTCCTATTGGCTACAGGGATTGGATGCTCGGCCAACCAGATAACGGGGCTGTAACTGGATGTATCAAGCTGTGTTCAAATTACCAATGGGATGATTTTTTTTGCAGCTACAAGTTTTGCATCGTATGTGAATACAAGCTTTATTGAAAATTAATGGACATTTCAGCGTATATAATAATTATTATTGATTCGAATTACGTTATTCTGTTAAATCTTTTGTTGGAGGTTTTCTATTTAGTAATTTGCAATTAATTTGCTTATATCTTTGATTGCAATGGTCATGGTTAATTGTTTTAATATTAACTAGTTAACTTGATTTATTGATAATTGACTGCATATTACACGTTCCTTAAGTCATGCATATAGCGTTATATAAGTTCGGCCATATTACGTTACTTGATATCAATAAGCATTACGATTTGTTTTATGTTTATAAATTGTAAATTGATTATTACTGACATTATTTCGTCTTTTGTTTTGTTTAAAAAAATCTTTAATTGCTTTGAAACATCAGAACTGGACATTGAAATTCGAGAAAGGATTTAAAATATTTCATTGCTTGTTATTCGGCCACGTGGTTGTTACGCAACAAGGAGCTGTGGAAGACCACCAATGGTGATTGACTCTTCTGATTGAAAGATTCGAGATTGAAATGTGTCACTGTCAATCATGTCAAGCATGATTGAGGCAGATCAGTGACGTAATGATGACAACACACTGGGTGGGGCTTATCCTGATTGTGGTATCATTAAGAGATTAGGATTGGAGATTAAGCTGTCACTAACTCCACGAATAAATTTTTTCGAGTCAACAACAACATCAGAGTTAATTAACATGTGTTGCAAATTCAAATATGTTAAATAATTAATTCACCTAATTGGAAGATAGTTCATGTCGTCTTCATCTAGTAAATAAAGTAAATTTCTGGCCTTCATTTATACTACAAGGTGTTTCTCTTTGGTGACATCAAAACGAAGAAAATAAAAAAAGGAATATAGACGCCTTTTGAAGAAATATAGGCGATTAAACAATCGCTCAAAAGTTATTCATCTTCGCCGATTCAACGACTAGCGACTGAAAGTGCAGCGACGGCTGGTAGCTGCTAACCGTCGGCTTCGCTACCTGATCGCCGACGGCTAAAGAGCGACCGCCATCGTGGTGCATCTCAACGTGTCTTCTCAGATCGACTTTTCGTTGAAAAGCCCGAGGACAAAAATCGCAGGCGAACGGTTTGAATCCGCTGTGTTTTCTGCTGTGGGTGATGAGGTTGGACGACTGACTGAAGGCCTTTCCACACTGTCTGCATTGGTACGGTTTCTCACCTGTTCGATAAAAATGGAAAGGAAGATGATTGGATGGAAGGGTGGATGGAAAATATAGGAAGCATAAAAGATAGCCGGAACAAATGAATGCTTAAAGGAAATCAAGGATTTTAATTGTCCACGGTTGTAACCACTAAAATCAATTTATAAATAATGTAAATGAGTATATATTCCATTTAATAGCTTAAAATAAAATGTACGACTTTCAGCAACATTGTTAAAATGACAAACAATAGATTCTTTCGGAGATTTATAATACTCATTATAAAAAAAACTAATTAAATAAAAATAAAACATGCAAATGATTAAAAATGTCTACCATATATCTCCTGAAATTCCAGATCTTCCATATAAAAAGCCTACTTAATCATGGGCCACTAATATATTTTTTCTCTTCCATTCTTCCTCTCCCACAATCTCCATCGCTATCTCTCCAGAAAGCCATTTCCGATTCCCTTTATCAAGGGGGCAATAAATGATGAACGTAGTCATCTTATGGTCATTTAGCCGAACGCGATTGGCCGAAGATTTCAAATATTCAAATTGCAGCCTTCCAATCAGCGTTCGGCACGTAGACACGCTCTCCTGTAATTGGTCCTAATGGAATTGGAATGTTCGTCATTTTGGACGATTACGTTTTGTTTGAGTTGTTGACGAATGATTTAAAATTATACACGATTTAAGCAGCAATTTTGCATTATATTTATTATTTACTAATATAGATTATTATTATTATTATTATTATTATTAGTTTTTACTTTGACAAGATAAAAAATCTCCAAAATATACAAAATAAGGGCCAACCTTACAAACCTTTAATATAATAATTTATACCATAACTTTAATAATTTAATAATTTTTTAAGCATTAAAATAAAAATCTATCCGTTAAGAAACATAACCTTAAATAAATAAAAATACATTTTACTCGAAAACACCTGCCGGCAATCAAATTAACACCTGTATGGATGTAAGTGTGTTTCTTCATGTCTGATTTCTGGTGGAACCTCTTGGAACAATAAGGACAGGGGAAGGGTCTGGTGTCGCTATGGATGAGTAGGTGGGTCGATAGGGTGGATGACCTTTTGAACTTCTTGTGGCAGAGATGGCAGGAAAAGTTTCTGGCTGTTAATGACGACGATGAAGACAACGACGATGTTGACGGATGGAATGGCGATGACATTATTTTCGAAGATGACAGTAACAGCGATGACGACGATGTGGATGACAACGACGCTGCCAAGTTAACGCCGAAATTTGCGTCAGCGTCTAGTTTTGAATTGTTGAAGTAACAATTCAGGAAATTATAGCTGCTATTATTTCCTTTGATATCACTGGTCGGTCCTGCTGGAAACGATGATGAAGACGACGCTGATGAGCGGAGTAAATGTTGAGAGAAATGTGGCTCAACAAAGTTGCTCGTAGGAATTCTGTGTTGGAATCTACTGCTAGAATTTAGCATGCATTGCATGCTAGACAAGGGGTCTCTCATTTGGTATGGATGATGATGATGATGATGGTGTTGGTGGTGATGTTGTTTTTGTTGGTGAAATCGGAAAAATTGGTGCGGTGGAGGAGGATGAAGAAGATGATGACGATGTTGTTGTAGAAATAAATAGGGGTTTTGTTGAGGTTGTTGATGTTCATCGTTGTGCTTAATATCGTTATCATGATTAGACTCACTTATAGCTTCGTTATCGCTATCAACATCATCATCATCAGTTTTACTATTTTCATTATTCTTATTGCGATTACTCAGCGTATTGGCCAGCGCAGCCACGCACCTGTCCACGTATGACAATCCAGGTAATTTGTCGGCGTGGAGTGGTCTAAAGGTGTGACTATAATTATTATAGAAATTATTTACAAAACAATTATAGTTGTTGCTGGTGATGTTCTGATAAATGTAGCGATGTTGGTGATGTCTATAAATACCGACGAATAAGCGGCCGAGTAGCGAGTAACCGGAACTAAGAAATGACGACGACAAAGAAGAATATGGTGATGATGATGATGATGGCGATGATGATTTCGACAAGGAAAGCGGGCAAACTGTTTCCGCCAACGATTTTTTTTTCTCTTCGATGCGATCATCATTATCATGACCACCCGAGTCAGCTTCATCTTCATACTCTTCTTCAACATCATCGTCATCATCATCATCGTCGTCATCATCATCATCGCCGTTGTCGTTAACGTTGTTGTCATCGTTGTGGTTAACCCTTGCCCTCGAAGCACTTCCGGCACTGTCGGCGGGATCGTTATCAGCACCGTGCTCTTCCAATCGCTCCACGTCATCGGATTCCATCGCTCGTCCGCCTTCTTGTCTTCCATCTAGGACGATTTCGACGCCAGCATCATCGTCGTCATGGGAACGGAAAGTCCGCATGTGTTCCTGCAGCGATTCGATGTCTTTGGCCGGACTCCATATTGCTCCACTGTTGCTATGGCGACCAGAGAACGATTCGCCGCCGTGATGACGACGAGAAGCGGCATTCGGACGCTCCTGCAGCAGACGCCGTCGGTCGCCGACGCTGGCGAGTCCTGTTGTTTGTGACGTCACGAGGAGCAGATGAGCGACTGGTGTGGTCGTTCCGATTGAAATCTCGTTTCGTTGAAGATGGGGAGGTATGATGTTCGAGGTCATTCTTCGTCTGGTTGATGGAGATGATGACAATGATGATGATGATGATGATGATGATGATGATGATGATGATGATGATGATGATGATGATGATAATTGGGATGAGTCGATTACGACGTCAGAGGTGCTGTTGTTGGCCATGAGATTTTCATTTCCAATCATTTCCATTCAAAGTCAGTTCTGAGGAGAGATTATTTGTCCGATGTTTTTTCATTCGTGATGCTTTCGATCAGGTTTCTGGTTTAACTTGCAATTTCTTTGATTGTCAGATATCTGAAATGTTTTAATGTTACTCGTTAGGGCTTTGGGTCTATCTCTACCTCCATAATAAAAATAATAATAAAAATAATAATAATAATAATAAATAATAATACTGTAAAAAGTCCTGAGGAGAGGACAACTTCGGGGAATGACCAATCATAACCTTATAACCCCTCATAACCCTCCTCTCTTCAGGACCCACCAATAAAATTCAAACAAATTTTACTTTTTAAACTTTGTATTTTTATTTTAAAAATGTCGTTTATTGTTGTCTATCTAGCAACTTTTGCTTTTAATATTGCAAATTTTCACATTGCAAAATATTGTTAACACACTATGACAGTTTAAATAAATAATTAATTAATAATAATAAATAATTCTTCATTGCCCATGATAGGACAAATCAGGAATCTTCTTGACATAGTCCTGAGGTGGTCATTTTTTATTTCTCAAAATCAAACGATAAAAAATGATAACTAAAATATATAATTAAAATCCTTTTTTAATATTTCGCTCCTAAAAACGTGTTTGTCTTCAGACAAGTCCATTCCACGGGATTTAAAATGCGATTTTTATTTAAATGTCCTTCCGTTCCTTTGAAATGTTCACTTTCAGAAATGAAAAGCATTACTTGGATGTCTGTAAACTGTCCGTTGCTCTTTAACTGTCCGCTGTTGAGGATCACCCTCTAGGGGGGAATTTGCAGTTAATTTTAAGGCGCTGTAGCGATAGTTTGTTTTTTGCATCAAATTTTCTAAGTTTTGATTAAAGAAACTGATAAAATATTTATATAAATAAAATGTTTTGAAAAATGTTTTCAGTGATTCTCAATGAAGCCAAAGTAATGTTTTATTAACGTCCGTTGCATATCTAGATGATTAGAGGGGTTTGAACCCCGTGCTGCCATCGTTAGAGGCGCAGCATTAACCGATAGGCCATGCGGGCGCACAATGAAGCCAAAGACCACAATTACGATATTTATATTTGTTGCAAATATCATAACATATCAAGATGCAACAGCAACATTATCATACAAACAACGATATGTGGAATGAAGATGTTAGATGTTACTTGTAAGTGTTTGTTTCAGGGTGGTGATGATGATGATGTGATGAGATTAATCATTTTCTAACCATTTCTATTCAAAGTCATTTCTTTTTATTAGTTTTACTAATTTTAGTATTAAATCAGTCGTCTGAAACTTTAGGTTAGGGAGGGGTTTGAACATACACCATGCCACCCGATCCGTCATGACTAAAGATGCATTTATATAATTTTTTTGCCAACATCAGCACATCATCAATAAAAACATCAGTACATCAACAACGACAACATCAGTACATCAACAACGACAACATCAGTACATCAACAACGACAACATCAGTACATCAACAACGACAACATCAGCACATCATCAACAGCAACAACAACATCATTGAGAACTACTGACTTGTTGCTTCCCTTCAGAGACGTGATTCAACCGATAGATTCAGAATGGATGCCATCTGAGACCGTTATGTTTGAGATTGCAATCCTTTTTTTTTTAAATACGATTTTAAATAAAATAACATATACATTTTTAAAATATAAGAAATTCAATGGAAGGAAGGATGGATAAATGGATGAGTGGGTGAATGAATGAATGAATGAATGAATAAATGAATGAATGAATGAATGAATGAATGAATGAATGAATGAATGGAATGAATGAATGAATGAATGAATGAATGAATGAATGAATGAATGAATGAATGAATGAATGAATGAATGAATGAATGAATGAATGAATGAATGATGAATGAATGAATGAATGAATGAATGAATGAATGAATGAATGAATGATGAATGAATGAATGAATGAATGAATGAATGAATGAATGAATGAATGAATGAATGAATGAATGAATGAATGAATGAATGAATGAATGAATGAATGAATGAATGAATGAATGAATGAATGAATGAATGAATGAATGAATGAATGAATGAATGGAATGAATGAATGAATGAATGAATGAATGAATGAATGAATGAATGAATGAATGAATGAATGAATGAATGAATGAATGAATGAATGAATGAATGAATGAATGAATGAATGAATGAATGCCTGAATGAATGAATGAATGAATGAATGAATGAATGAATGAATGAATGAATGAATGAATGAGCTGAAGTAAAAAACAACTTGTGAATGAGTAAGAGCCGACAGAGTCACCATGAATCAAGCGCCTCCCATCCACTAGTGAGCCATACCAGCATTCTTTACGACTGAGTGCCGAAGATTTCAAACTCAGACAACCAGCCGATGGCTTCTCAACAACCCACTAAGGACTCCCTGTACGACCCACCAGGGCCGCCCTAATCGACCTCCCCTCATTCCTTAGCTCACCATCTCCCTCGTCAGCTTCTCAACGCTTTGTTGTCATTGAGAGTTTGTTTGTGTCGTTGCTTTTTAATTGTTTTTGTTTTTTTGCTGGCTGCTTGGATTTGTTGCTATTATTGTCTCTTTGTTCGTCGTTGTTGTGAGATATCGTGTGAGATTAATTTGATTAAACAATTAACTTACATTAATTGTTGACTGAATAGGCTGTTTAAGTGTTAACTAAATACATTTATGATCAGTAGTTGCTGGTCCATTTTTATGTACAAAATTATCTAACGCATGTGAATAAAAACGTGAATTACAAAATAATACTATTTATTGATACTATTAGCTATGAATGGAAATAGATTCACGAGTTTAAGAATGTATTTACAATAAGTTCATTCATCCATAAATGACAAGGGTGATTGTTCAATATTCATCCCTTTCACTCTCGACCCATCTCTCCTTCATATCCGCCCACCCATTTATTCAGCTACAAATCTACCCATTAGCAATACATCCATCTGCCCAGCGATTTCATGTAATTGAACATGAAATAATGTAATAAATTTATGTAAAACTATTAGTAATTAATTACTTTATACCTCTATAATAAATCATAAACAGTTAGTTAGTTATTAAATTTTGAATTCAAAATCATAAGAAAGGTGTAATGTGGATTATAAAGGTACTTATAAATTCGCACATCCGTTTACTCCGATCTAATAGTCTACCCACTTTCTCTTTAAACTCCCCAGCCCCACACACCTAACTACATAATCAGCATTTCATTGTCAACTCACGAAAAACACCTGTTTCAGGTTCTCAACAGAATCGCTTATCAGACAAACAACTAACTGATAGACGTGACAATGAAGGTGTAATCTTTTCTTTTTTATTCAATCCTGTCTTCAATGAATTCACTGTCACTTTATCACTTCGAGTCGTATTTGAGACATTTTTAAGGGCGATAAAGAGCTGATGTAAGATGATTTAATAATAATAATAATAATCATAATAATAATTATATATAATAATAATAATATATTAATAACAATAATAATGATTATAATGTATATTAATTAATATATTAATATATATTAATAATATAATATATTAATAATATAATATATTAATAATATTATATATTAATAATATAATATATTAATATATTAATAATAATAATTATTATTATTATAATTGTCATTGATATTATTAATTAATTTTTTTTTGATTATTACTGTTGCTTGTGTGATTGTAAAAATATTGAAGTGGAAGAGTGATTTATAATAATACATATTACAGATATCACTTTTAATTTCGCCCTCATTTCAAGCTATTTAATCAACGACTGTTACATATTTTAAACAACAGTAATGAAAAAAGATTATCAATCAATTAATTAATTTATAAATTAACACTTAACATTTTTGCGAAAAATATTTGAATATAAAAAGCCTGGAAATGTTTGACAAACCGTTTCGCTGTTCTAGCCATTCTTTCTTTTAAAACATTTTAATGAAAATATTCAATTAAAGAAATTATTTAAAAATTTATTTAAAACAATCTAATATTTAATTAAATTTCATTTTAAATCTTAAGTTCAAGTTCGCTAAACCCCATCAGGCAAAAGGCGATTTTAAGATAATTTTCACAAAAGATCGACCAATGAGAAACAGAGTAGCACAAAGTGGGTGGGGTTATGTTGGACCAATCACGATGGATATAATGACCACCAGTTATCGATTGACCTACTTCTGAAGTGACCGATTTGAAGATCCCATTTAGATTTGAACTTTGAAATTTAATTCACAATTTTACAAGTATTTGTTGTTTACTGGACATTTTACAGTTTGTGATTATTTAAATGTTAAATTTTTTAATTCTATGGTTAATTTAACTTTATTTGATTTCACAGTTTTATCAACTGAAATTAATCGGAAAATTTAAAATGTGAATTTGTCAAGCGATTTCAAAGGATTTGAAAATTGTTATCAAAAAACTCTCTAAAAAACTAAATATATAAAATAAAACAAGTGAAGAAATTAAAAATAAGAATCCCAATTCTTTGACTTTCTGATTAGAGCTTCAGTTTGGCAGCCACGTCCTTACAGCCCTCGTCAGTGACGTAGATGAGTTTCTCTGCCAAACCATACAACTGGTCTACTTTCTGTAACAGGCATTTAAGTTGCATAGTAAATAATAATTCTGTTTAATGGATATGATATGATACTTATGATGATGACGATGATGGAATGGTGATGTGATGGTGATGTGATGGTGATGCAGTGGTTATGATAACTGACCGTAGCATAAGCCATCTCCTGCAAGCCATAGTTGGCATATGCCAGTTCATTTGCATCGTCAACGTTTGCCTCTTCGTCGACATCCTGATTAAGATGATGATGATGATGATAAATTTAATAATAATAATAATAATAATAATAATAATAATAATAATAATAATAATAATAATTAATAATAATAATAATAATAATAATAATAATAAATAATAATAATAATAATAATAATAATAATAATAATAATAATAATAATAATAATAATAATAATAATAATAATTAATAATAATAATACTAATAATAATAATAATAATAATAATAATAATAATAATAATAATAATAATAATAATAATAATAATAATAATAATAGTAATAATAATATCAATAATACAAAACAAAATTTATAAAGTGCCACATGCACAGCATCAGAGGCGCAAATTCTAGAGATATCACGATTAATAGCATTATTATAATGCAAACTTTATAATATTCAGGAAGATTAACGAATAATGTATTACTAGTATTACGTAATACAAATTATAATAGAGCCTCCACATTAAATAATATCATTATTGTATTACCGCCTTGATAATGATTACTAGCAACATTATTTTACAATATTAAATAATAATAGCTATCTTTACTATATTATAGCATTGCCAGTGACAATAATTATTTTTAATGCTAAAGTTTACTAATTAATAAAATATTTAATAATTATTTAGCTATTATTACAACAATAAGTATCAATATAATAATTAATAATTATTAAATTACATTAATTAATAAATAATATTTGATAATAATTATTACAATTATTAAAACGATGTTTTAAAAATATTTTTTATAAAAATTTAATTATTATATTATATTACTATATATTTAATATTATTACAATAATTGATAATATTTATTATTATTTTATTATTACTATTTTGATTATTTTTATTATTAAAGGCATTAATTATTATAACCGTGGCTGTAATGTCTCTAATGAAAGTATTATTGAAAAAATCTCTGGTCAAGAATATTGATCTCCGTTTCTTGAACATGGGAGTCGAAAGAACTGGACTGGGGCTTGGACAGCGTGCCAAAGGTACAAGCTGTAATTAATTATGACGTATCACTGGAATTTAATTATTAATTTTGTTGTGCTGTTATTACTATTATTTATCTATTATTGTTTATTGTGTATTACTTGGATTATCATTATAATAGTTTATTGCAATAATAATAAAAAATGTTAATTTTAATTTTGATTACTAATTACTACTATTGCGTTGGTATTATTTATTTCAATATTATAATTTTTTCATTACATTTATAATAAAAGATGTATTAAAAATAATCGTTCACCTTTTCCTGCTGGGGTTTGCGTAGCAGTTTGAACTGCTTGACCTCTTGCCTCATAAGGTCAGATTCCTTGATGATCTCGGTATCAAGAAGGAGTTGAACACGCTTGTGCTCGACACGTCTCCTCTGAAGCAGACTGTCCTTCTCTTCTTTCTGAATCATAATCATCATCATCAATATTATCTCGTGAAGACAACATCAAAACCGTCGTTGTTGCTATCGAAGGCACCGCCATCGTCATTATCGTCATCATCATCATCGTCATCGTCATCGTTATCGTCATTATCGTCATCATCATCATCGTCATCGTCATCATCACCATCATCATCATCATCTCACAGCTCTCTGTTCTGTGATCTTTTCCTCCATGGCCAGTATGTACTCCCTGTCCTTCTTCGTCATGTCGACAGAATTGCTGATTTCCTCGAGGAATTTTTTTATTTTGTCTCTGTTTGGTTTCCGACTGTCACAGTTCATTGAACATAAATTTTTAAAATGATATATAATATTAATAATAAATAAAAAATAAAATAAACAATATAAATAACAATAATAATTACAATTTATTAAAAGCATCTCAAACTAACAATAACTAATTAGTTAATTGATATTTTGTTAATTATATGATACATTTGAAATGTTTTTAAATAATAATTGTTTAATTCGGTAATTATGTCAGACATTAAAATGACTTTATTAATTATTATTTTCAATCCAACTTACTCTGCCCCCAGAAGCATCATTTTGACTTTGAATTTGAAACTGAAGTTTTATAAAATACTTATTTTATCAATAATTAAGGAAACTATGATGTCACATCAATTAAATATTGTTGTGTTTATCTGTATTTTTGTATACAATTAACGCATTTAATATATGACCATTTAATTCAAACGATTTAAGCGTTTAAGTAATAAATAATTTCAATGATACAGTAATGTGATAATCAAAGCTTTCTTCCTTATCATTTTCACTAGTATTCCAACCTTTATTGTGGATTATTGCAGACAGGTAAATCAGAATTAAAATATTTTCATGACTTTTCCCTGGCAATTTATGTCGTAACCAAATTGTGCATTTAGTCAACCTATTATGATAATAATTTAATCATTATAATTTTATAGTAATAGTTAGTAATAATTTATTCAATTAAACTTTGTTCGACCTCTTTTTATAATTTTCATTATTAATACTATTTTAATTATATTTTAATTAACAACGATGTTAATTAAATAAAATCGATTTTAACCTTTTTTTTACCCAGAGACCAGAATGCAAAGATGGCCGATTAATGAAAAAAAACTATTTATTGTTTTCAAAACAAAACCTCATCACGTCACTTCGACGAACAAAATTTTCGAGTATTTAATCCATGATAAAACTAATTTAGATAGTAATAATAATAACAAAATTTAGATAAAACTAATTGAAAATAATCTTATTAAAAATTTTTTATTAAAATTCTTTTTTCATTCCCCAGTTTTCGAAATCTGGTGAATCTTTTGTAAATGATGACGAATAAATTCAACAGGAAAATTGAGAAATTCACGAGAAGAGATAAGATGCTGGTGAAACCTGAAATTGTAAATAAAATTATAATTACTAATAAACTATAATTTAATTATATGATGTTATAATTATCGATGTAATGATTTTATTTATCTACAAGGATAACTTCAATTAATTTTATTTGCAATATTTAAATAGCTTTTTTGAAATAAATGTATCATAATAATGTTTATTATCAAGATTTGCCGATTTTAAGTCTACCATTTGAGTTTGTTATTAAAAAAATCAATGAATAAAAGATTAGATGGTAAAATAATAAATGAATGAATGAACAAAATAATTATTAACTAATATCTACAAAAACTTACTAGCCAATAAGAATGAACCACCACGAATAAAATGGCAACTCGACACCAGCATCTGCCAGGCCAAAATTTTGCAAACAAAACGCGCCCTCTTCATGACGTCATTAAGGAGGAAAAACGAAAGTAGCCCAAAAATTCCAAATGCTATTTCAATTGCGGCATGCAACACGTCGTAAACAACGGGCTCCTTCCCAGACATCTCGATTAAGAAAGTTATTTGTAGTTCCTGGAATTCCCAGCTGTTGTTCTTGAATGAAATCAAAAGCGATTTGACACCAGGGAAAAGCCTACGGACCAACGTTAATGAATTTGAAGGCCAGGTTGATTGGAAGTATGGATTGATGGCTGATTGTTGATTGAAATGAGGAACTGAAAAGTTCAGTCTGATCTGGTAAAGAAACATTTTGATTAAAATAACATTTGAACAATTATTGGCAGCATCTTGGTGTCAAATTATTAATAATAAAATACCTGATTGAACAAAATTGGCTTGATTAGACGCATCATTTGTTTTATTTGAAATTGTTATTCAAATGTTATTATATAAACATATAAAAAATGAGACATCATAAAGCTGAATTATAATTCAATTATTTGAAATGAAAAATTACATAAATCAATTAATAATAAGAAATAAATAGATTATTTAAAATGATTATGATCTTCAAACCTCGTTGGAGTCATACTGATTCCAAGTCAACGTCACCTCACATCCGAGTGTGACTTCACCATCGTTGCCCCAACAGGAAGTGACGAATGTCAACGTCTGTTTCCATAGTAACTGACCGTCGTGCCTCACGCCCGCCATCTTTGTTCTTCCACCGGTATCGCATATATCCAACCTGACGGAGCGTATTAGCAATTGTGATTTAAATATTTTAAAAATGATAAAAACATTAATAATATCAATAATAATACAAATAATACAAATAATAATAATAATAATATAATAATAATAATAATAATATAATAATAATAATAAGAAGAAGAAGAAGAAGAAGAAGAAGAAGAATAATAAACGTAATATTCAATAAATTACATCCTCATCGACACAATAAACCCAGCCAAAATCCGTACAAAGCGGTAATTAACAAGATCTCCCGCAACTACAAAATCCCGAGCAGTTTACCCGCCATCGATCAGTACTTCCGGTCGCCATATTTTTTCGACAGGAAGTAGAAGATTCGTCACGTGACTGAATTCCTCTGGTGGCCATGTTAGTCGATAATCGCGCCACTGCTGTTAATTGGATGGAATAAATTTAAATTAGTCTGGTTTATGTTTTGCTGTTCTTATTTGTTAAGGTGATCTTTTTTAATATATATTTTTTTTAATATTTCTATTTTGAGACCATTTGAGTGGTTAATATTTATTATGTTGTTTTAATCTCAAGAAGTTTATTGGAGAATTGTTATAACAATTTTTTTTTAAATGTTAACAAAATTATGAAATAAAAAATAATATTCAAGAGATGGCGATAAAATTTTTACAGTAATTAACAATAACAATTGAAAT
The DNA here is from genome assembly GCA_021613335.1 of Whitmania pigra. NCBI lineage: Eukaryota > Metazoa > Annelida > Clitellata > Hirudinida > Haemopidae > Whitmania > Whitmania pigra. The sequence goes on along the minus strand of JAJTWR010000248.1, from coordinate 751,930 downwards.
TTTTTAATATTTATTTATTATTTTAATATTTTTAATAATTAATAATTTATTATTAATAATTATTTTTCACGACTTACAATTTCCAAGTTTACTGATCCCCTTAAAATTCTATGGCTGACTTCCTGAAAACATCAACATCATTAAATATGCATTACAATCATCATCAACAACAACGAAATCATCATCATCATCATCCTCATCGTCCCGATAACATCAATCCCTAACGCGTATCTTCATGTGTTTCAGATCTCTGTCAATCCAAGAAATTAAATAAAATTTTTACTAACAAATAAATTGAATTAGACGAATTGTTATTCAATTAATTCAATTTAATTATTATTCATTATTGAATTAATTTAATTAATTGAGAAAAATCGCATTTGTCAAAGATGACTGAAACGGAAATGGCTGGTAATCAGCACCATCATTACTATCACCAGTCTGAACTGATAGGTACAGGTAAAATAACATCTAACACCTTCATTCCACAAATTGTTGTTTGTACGATAATGTTGCTATTGCATCTTGATATGTCGTTATAATTACTGTAACTAAAATAAACTATTTGTGGTCTTTGGCATAATTGAGAATCACAGAATACAGTTTCTAGAATGTATTTTAATTGAAATATTTTATCAGTTAGTTTAATCAAAACAAAAAAAATTAGGTGCTATTCTTGTTTTAATGCAACAACCGTTATGGCGTTAAGGGTTGCAGATTGTTGACTCAAATTTCCATCAGTATCCTGGCGAATTCATTCAAACATTTCAGATATCTGACAATCCAAAAATTTGTGATGGTCCATCCAAATCAAATCGCAATCTCAAGAATCACTATTTAAGAATAAATGGTGAAATATTGTGCTCCTCGGAGGTGACATTGAGTGGAAATGATTGGAAATTATAAATATCATCGTCATCGTCATCATCAACAGCAATAAACACAATATAATATAAACATAATATCGTCTTCAGATGAATTGACAAATTCACACACAAATGTAAAGAAACCCTCTTCAAAGTATAAAAAGTAATTCAGAGCAAATAGCATACTATTCGTAAAGATGAATGAATAATAATAAGTACTAACATAATAATAAGTACTAGTACTTGTGATGTACAATCGGTACTGGACTCAAAAGTACAAAGTACAAGTAGAGGAATAAAAAAAGGTAGTTGATGGACTGATTCAATCACGGATGGGTGAAGAAGAAGATGAAAGGAAGAATATTTCCTTCATCATCATTACCACTGCCACTATCATCATCATCGTCATCATCGTTATCATCGTCATTGTCAATGTAATGGTAATCCATTGTTATCTCTGTTATACAAATACAAAGAATAAAATTTACTTGAAAAAAATGAAAGATTTTATTAATATAATTTAGAATTAAAAAATTTATATGATTTAAATGCAAAGACTTACGAACGTTGCTTATTAAATAATGCAGCACCTTCGTGAGCCAAATATGTTTATTTATCGCCTAATAAAAAACATGTATTAAGCCCAACGACCACCCACAATCCCATGTATTCATCCATCCATCCATCCATCCATCCACCCAACCAATCTACCCAGCTATTTATCACCCAAACCCCCTGCCCAGTCTACCCAGCCCATCTAATCAAGTCACCCATCCATCCATCTGTCCAACCTCCACACTCACCAGTTCGTGAACCTTGACCTTGGATATTCGGATGTAAACAAGAACCGATGACGTGGCTTCCCGCGCCGGTCGAATGGATGGATTGTAGTGGAGGAATAAGTTGTTCACTATCGTCTGCTCCATCGGAATGAGCCTTCTTAATAGACCGCGACGTTTTCGCTTTTGCGATGACAATGGTGATGATGATGATGATGATAATAATGGAAATAATGAAGATGATGTTAATGGCATTGATGATGATGATGGTAACGATGTCGATGA
>JAJTWR010000248.1:722500-747500 GCA_021613335.1 Whitmania pigra | reverse complement strand
TTTATTTATTTATTTATTTGAATATAGTCCGTTGCATAACTGAGATGATTTGGACTTCATATTGCAGCTCAGAAAACGAGTGACGATTGTAAGAATTAATTGAATGTCGGCAATGGTGGCGCAGCCCAAGACCAATGAGGACGAATTTCTGCTTAATATATGAAGGATAATAGCGCAATTCCTTGCAAGTTTGGAAAACAAAAGGACCAGCAATCAAGAAACAGCTGAAGTATGAAACGGTGGAAAATTTGTATGACTCAGTCGATGGATATGGACTTAAGTCGTTTTCCCAAACAGCAGGAATTAGTGGACGGTCAATCCAAGATGCCTCCATGTAAATACATATAATGTATCAAAATAAGGGCTGCCGTCCTCCCGACCAATCTCAGGTTTTTCAGAGATAAACACTTATTGTCATTTCGGGTGGTGTCTTTGAGCGCCTGGACCATATCTTCCAGGTTTGCCAAGGTATAGATGATGCGAGAAGAGATTGGCATAACAAGCTTGTCCGCAATTAGAAAAGAAACTGACCAAGAAAGGATACAAAATTGAGCCTCGAATTAATGTTGGCGGAAATCTCAGAATTCCAGACCTGGTGGCATGGGAGAGGGATCAGTCAATAGTCTGCGACGTCACCATCGTTTCTTATACGTCCCCGTTACGGTAACGACAGTTGCTTTCACAGGAACACAACCCTCCGAGCCATCTGGCATGCTAACTAGTTGCAGATCAAGCACTGAATACAAGGTATCATCAAAAACATATCCTTGGACAATCAGCTAAAAGTATCCGCAGAATTTGTTCCAAAGCTAAATAACATATCAGTCATATTGTTGCAGGATGTGAAATACCTGCAAAGGCACAACAAGGTGCGATCCTACCTCAACGGATGAGAATGCCAAAATAAAATTGGTGACACAAACTTTGACGAGGGTTTTGTCAATCTGCGGCGTTCCTCTGTCCAACCCTTTTCAATATATACTGCGGACCTGTCAAGAATCATCGCGATCACACTTCTATGCCGACGTACAACTCAATTCAAACAAATCGGAAGTCATTTGGTTCACAACCCGCCGTCGTAGTCAGCAGTGCCCATCAGCGCCTGTACTACTGGGAAATCATTGGATCGCCATCTTTTTCGGCTAGAGTCTTCGGAGTCTTCCTAGACTCTGACTTGACAGTTGCAAACCCAAGTTGGCCATATAACACGCGTCTGCTTCATTATGCTGCGACAGATCCGATCAACTAAAACTATTGTCACCTTTTTAGTTCTTTCCAAGCTTTACTACTGCAATTCAGTTTTGGTCAGGCTACCCAAAATTCTAACTCATCGCCTGCAATTTGTGGTCAATGCGGCCGCCAGGCTTGTGACGAGAAAGCACAAATATGACCACATCACCCTCATCCTCAGTGAGTGAATTCCATCGAACGCAAGATTGAATTCAAAGTGGCACTTCTAGGTCTCGAGTGCCTCAAAGAATTGGCTTTCTTGCATCGAAGGTGACTTGCCTCCGTTACTTGCCTAGTCGAAAACGACTTAGATCCTCTTGTTCGTCGCTCCTCTTCGTTCCGGCCGGGCGACTCAAAGGTGCTGGGACAGGTCGTTTACGGTTGCTGGCCCAAAGATCTGGAACCAATTTCCACCTCAAGTCTCTATTGAAGGCTTTAAAAAGTTTCTTTTAAAAAGATGCATTTTTGTTCTAAATCTCAAGTTATGCCAAGTGCATTAATAAAATACTATTACTGCTACTCGAGATTCGTACTCCTGCGATTCGGACATAAAGCCACCACAAAGCCTTATTTGATTTGAAAGTGATAGCAGTACTGATTGGTGCGTTAGGACCCATAAATGAAAATTTTATTAAAGAAATTAAAATGGTTCCAGGAAAGCTGATTGCCGAGGATTTACAAAATATAGCATTTACAAAATATAGCATTTATGACTTATTTATTATACAAGAAGCGTCTATGTTAATAAATACTTTTAGTTTATCGCCGTTGTTTTGTATCGAACCAGCGATACGACACCTATTATAAGCCTAATAACTTATAATAATTATAATAATATTACAATAATAACAATAATAATTATTGCGAGCTTATTAACATACGAATATTGAATACTTCTACAGACTTTTATTGAAAAAATGGTGGTTAAATAAAACAGACTTGTTAGTGAATTGTTAGCGAATCTGATTGTTTCTCGTTTCTCCTATGAAAATGTTTAGGAAAATGGAAACGAAATAGGAATTTTTTTTAATTTAACTTTCAAAGATTTAACTTAATTTTTTATAACTATTCAAAAATTTAAACAACAAAATTTACAAATAACATTTGTTAACAGTTGGTAGAATTTCTAAGAAGCAAAACAAATTTCCTTTGTCGATAGAGGCCCATGTGCTCCTTACATCCAGTACTGTGATGAAGCTTTGTTATTCACGATGGCAGAACGGGGTTGAATCCCATTGCGGGAGCACCGCCCTAATGATCCAGTTACATAAATAAACAGCAACAACAACATTACTTACAGCAACAACAACATTACTTACAGCAACAACAACATTACTTACAGCAACAACAACATTACTTACAGCAACAGCAACATTACTTACAGCAACAACAACATTACTTACAGCAACAACAACATTACTTACAGCAACAACAACATCACTAACACCAACAACATCAACGCTCCCTAATGCCGCTCAAGCAAGTAAACCAGTTTTCAATGCACCCCTGAGATTTCATTCTGCAACACTACAACACACCTACTTGTTGAGAACATGTGACGCTTCAATTTATGGCGCTAAATGAATTAAATACACTCGGACAAAAAATGAAATAAGTTCCGTTTTAACTATTTATATCTGCTTTAAAATCTTCAATGAAACTTTAATATGTAATCTTTTTATTTACTATTAAATATATCTATATATTGTATTTTAAACATTAAACGCATCATATTTTCTCAACGAAGAGAAATGTTAAAACTTTTATTATTATTATTATTATTATTATTATTATTATTATTATTATTATTATTATTATTATTATTATTATTATTATTATTATTATTATTATTATTATTATTATTATTATTATTATTATTATTAGTATTATTATTATTATTATTATTCTTATTATTATTATTATTATTATTTATTATTATTATTATTATTATTATTATTATTATTATTATTATTATTATATATTATTATTATTATTATTATTATTATTATTCTTATTATTATTATTATTATATTATTATTATTATTATTGTTATAATCATCATATATCATTACTGTTATAATATGTAGGACATTGTGTATTATTGTAATAAATTATGCTTTATTACTTTTTTACTTTATTACTTTATTATTGCAGTAAATTATGCTTTATTACAATATTTGTCTAGTGAGTATTATTACCATACATTATGTAATATCATAATTAAATTTGAGATATTTAAGCCATCACGCACAAATCAGCTCACATATATTTGTTTTTCAATTTAATCAATTAATTTAAGGATTATTAAAATTTCAAATGATTTGAATAAAATGTTGAGCACTAAACAATTCCTTTTATTTATTGGAAAACAACAACAACCATTGCAAAAACAACAGCGACAAAATTCGATCGACAACATCAACAATTCGGGTAGCCTTAGAAACTGCTTTGGTTATGACGTCATCGTCGGTTAAGTCGTCGTTTGATTGGTGGAGGCGATGGGCGTGCCCTATTGGCTGCTTTTCGGTAGCAAGGTCACCGCCCTTGACCCCGTGTGAACCCTCTTCTGATTGGATGCTGAAGTCCGCTTCTTTTATTTCTGATTCGTGGTTATCAGTATCGGTGGAGGGGCATTCGTCTATTCATTGTAACGGAATTGTTATTAGATAATAATCATTATTTAATAATAATAATAATAATAATGATAATAATAATAATAATAATAATAATAACAATATTAATACGTTTAAACAAAAATTAGATTGTTATTAATTTAAATACTCATTCGTAAATCATTACTTGAATTTTAAAGCCTAAATTTATAATTTATAAATTAATGAAAAAAACATTTATTAAAGAAAACTTTTTGAAATTATCAATTACTTAACCAGAATATCAACTAACTCAAGTAATCCCTCAAGATGTATACGTTCGTTGGTAATGACGTCACAACCGGAAAGGTGCAGTTGCTATTTACAGTCAACTCCAGCAGGTCATTGGACGAGTGACGTATTGACTGAGGTGGTAAAACCGATTTTAAAATTATCAGCCATGCATGGAGATAACCTTATGACGTTTCGTTGGCCAATGGAAAGTGTTGTTTAGATATTTTTTTAAAATAATTTAAAAAAAAACTCAAATTTATTTGGAAAAATATTATTTCAAAGTTCAGAAGATTAAAAAATGAATTATGCGTCTATGGATAAAACTGTGTTCAGTCGAGCGTGGCGTGAAAAGATAACAGAAAAGTTTGTCGGTAAATTATGATATTATGGTTCATAATTAATGTAATTTAATGTTTAATTGATGTAACACTTGAAATACTGTACGTTAATGTATGTTCTATCAATTCCAATAAATTCACTATTTTATGTTATTTTTTGTTTATGCTACAAGTTAATTTATTCCAATATTTATTTCAATATTTGTATTGTAAAATAATAAACTAATAATAATAATAATATATTAATAATAATAATAATGTTATTTTTATTATTCCAGTCTTCTTTGGTTGCCCCTCGGTCTGTTCGTCAAATGGTGTATGCATCAGTGTAATCGTATTTTAATACTACATTAAAACACATGGAATAATTGTAATAATAATAATAATATCATTTATTCTTTTTTTCTTCTTCTTGTTATTATATAAAAAAATATAGTATATAATATAGTATTATTGATTAATAATTATTATTATATTGTAATAAGATTTTAATTTGTAATTCACGAAATAAAAGCAATCCACAAATAACTTACAAAACAAATGATCTGATTTGTCAATGCTGTTGAATATTGATGAGCTAAAAATGACAGACTACCATCTCTTTCCCTCCACCACAGGATGCATTGGAATTGGAAAGCTGGATGAAGATTAATTTATCGAAATATCGAATATTGAAACATCGATTGAAATTGATCATAGATATATATATTGACTATCCATAAAAAAATCGATGCATCGATCTTAGGTATATCGAATATCAATGATATAATGGTCAAATAATTTTGCTGTTGTTGAAATATTTGCAAACTTAAATTTAATTATTTTCAAGCATGAACAGATTCCCAAAAAAACACTATGCTAATTAGAAGGAAGCCAACCAAAGGAAATAATTTTTTCTACTAAAATTAGTTTCATAAATTTACCGAACCACATTTAGTGCTGTAATTGGCTAATTAATAATAATTATCTTAAGCTTAATATATTATTAAAGTTAATTACTAAAGTGTTTAGCAACAAATTGAGTGCTTCTAAAATTACTGACCTTGCCATCTGCCGCAAGTTGAGATTAACTCCATATTCGTACGACTTTGACAAGCGGAACTCAAAGTCACGTAGCATCCTGACTTGTCAGGCCAGGAATTGTACTTGCCGTGGAATGGACAGCTAGGTGGCGGTAAATTCGTCGCTGGAAAAACGCGCATTACAATACTTGATGAGGCGATCGTAGATTAAGAGGCGCACAATTCCGGATATTGTTTCAGAATTTCATACAATAAATGGAAGCTAACAATTAAGTATAAAAAGCTTACAAACTGTCACTAATTTACATGCAAATAATGACAAAAGCAACATTGGTTTATGGATCAGTGCCGTTGCTGCTTCGATGTGAGCGATATAATAATCTGCACTCATGTTTAACTGACAGGCGTGGACTGAATAATAACAATAAAAACAACAATAATAATAATAGTTATAATTATTTGTATTTTATAATATAATTATATATTATAATAACAATTATAATTATAACAATTATTATAATAATTATAATTATAACTAATTATAACAATTATTATAATAATTATAATTATAACCAATTATAACAATTATTATAATAATTATAATTATAATTGTTATATATAACATATTATATATTATGTTATATTATATATTATAATAATAATAATATAATAATATACATATTATATAACATATAATTATAATATATAATTATAATAACAACTATAATTGCAATTAGAATAATTATATTTATATTTAATCCTTAAGCACCATCAAAGCTTCTAACACAGGATCAGTTGTCCATCAGACGATGCCTGAAAGTCAGCCATGGAACACCTCTGCCTCTGATTGTTGACGAAGTTTCCTGGCGAATGTTAAATAAATACCATAGGTCTCTCAGCGAATGAGAAATACTCTTGAGCTTTTTGAAATTTATTAATTAATTTAGTTTTTATTATGTTATTTTATCGTAATAATTGAAGCCTCAATAATTAAACTTATTATTAATATTGCTATTATTATTTAAGACACAAATTATTATACAGTTTATAAGTTCCGGAAAATTAAATATTACAAATAATTAATTTGTTAAAACTATAGTAACATGATAATTAAAATTAAATATTATTATTATTGTTATTATTATTATTACTAACCCCATCTGACCAAAGAGACGAAGGGATTTGTTTTCTTAAAAAGCAGTATGCATCTCAGCCTTGGTTCACTGTAAAATAGAATACAATAAAATACAAACAACAACAATGCTGAGTTGATGTTGAATAAAATATTTATTTAATAATAATATATATTTAGTAAATAAATGATAAGTAATGAATAAATTAGAAATATTCATAAATTAAACCGTTGCAAAAATCAAATATTAAAAGTATTTCAGTTTAATTGTAAGTATTTAGATCAATTTAAATAAATATAATAATTAACAACAATAATAACAATTATTACGCAAAACTCAAATAAGATTATTTTTACTATTTATAAATTACTACATTTTCTTGCAATTTCTTATTTATAAGGATTATGAGAATGTTTTTAAAATTCAAATTCTGTGTTTTTGTTAAGTTTTGGCAGACGATTCATCATTCAAGATGATTTGCAGTTTATGAACCGAATAAATACTGGAATAATTCGAAATAATAATTTTTCTTTAACTTTTTTGAAATTTTATTTTTATTTCATCAAAAATGTATTCGTTGATTTTATAAAGTAATAATAACGTTTAGATGTTACTACTAATAATAGTATTGATAATAACAATTATATATGTATATATATATATATTTCAAATTATTCCAAGAATTGATAATCTATTAGCAACATTCATTAGCATAAACTACATGCATACTTGAGCTGATCAATACTAATCGTCAAACTAAATCTTTTAACAATCGACAAAATAATTCAAATAACAAACTGACAATCATTCATAGGTGAATTATTCTGATTGACAATCATTCATAGGTGAATTATTCTGATTGACAATCATTCATTGGATCGTTCGTAGGTGAATTAATTTGCATCTGCACGTACAAAAACAAACCCAAAACAACCTCTCATGGAACTACTTCATGCTTACTTACCATTCTTCGAGCACCTGTATTAGGGCGAGTACACCTGTGCCATGCTCCAGATCATCCACGCTGCTTATCCACAGGCACTTCAGGCTGGCATTAAACGTCGCTTGGAAGAATGATGACGACATCGATGACGAAGATGATGACGAAGACGATGATGGTGATGATGATGACGACGATGTTGATGATGATGATGATGATGATGATAGTGATGGTGAGAAGTCGTTCGAGAGGTTTGGCATCAGTTTCAGAGGAAAATAGCTGTGGTGTTGATAAGAGTGATGATTATGATGATGGTAATGATGACGATGATGGTGATGATAATTAGAAGGAGGAGAAGGAGGAGAGTTATTGTGATTGATTTGCTGGTGGGGAAGCTGTCGGTAGTGACCAAATGATGTCGTTTTTGATTGGTGGTTGAGCTTTCTTTCCTGCTCCTGCTGCTGTTGTTGTCGTCGTTGATGTGGCTGTTGTTGATGTTGATACTGTAGTTTTTTTATATCGTTCCTGTTCTTTGGTTCTCTCTCTGGGCTGTCTGGAGAATGCGATGACGACGACGACGATGATGATGACAATGATGATGACGAATATAAATGTGATGACGATGAAGGAAGAATTAGCAGCAGCAATACATTACTCTCCTGCTCAAAACCGACGTCCCTGTCGTCGTCATCCTTGATGATCTTTGCTTTATGAATAGACTTCCGCTTGCTATTTATAGCCTTTCTCTTCCTAAGACCATCATCACCATCATCATCATCATCAACGTCCTCATCATTATCGTGATCGTTAGCAGTTTTATCACCGCCGGCGTTTCCATGGTGTAGGTCGTATTCATCATCGTCATCGTAGTCATCTCCTTCCTCATAGTCATCATTATCGTCATCATCCTCCTCATCATCATCATGCTCATCATCACCATCGTAGTCGTCCTCTTCATTTTGTCCCTTCATCTTCACGGTATAGTCGAGTCTCTTATCATTTGCAACGTCCACCTTATTAGATTTCGCTCCAATTCCAGTACCCTCCACGCTAGTGGCTGGATCATCATCATCATCGCCCGCATTACCATCACTATCAACACCATGATCATCGTCACCACCAATGCCTTTATCACCTCCATCGTGCCGGTTCGTTTGCTGCTGTTGTTGGTGATGATGATGATAATGATGATGTCGACGACTAAAATGGTGGAAGTATTGGTGCTGATAATGATCGTGTTGGGACTTCCCAATGAGCAGTATTTTTCCGTTGAGATCCATCCAGGTATTCTCCAGGATCCATATTGGAAATGTGCATTGAGATGGAGCACTCCATATATGGAAGTCTTAAATATTCAAATGAGGCGTTAACCACTTTAGTAATCAATCAGAAGCTAAGTCTGTATTAATATCGCTAATGGAATAGCTGAATTTTGTAGTTTTAGTATTAGATATATAAGAACAATATTTATGAAAATATTAAAAATAAGTTTATCAATGTAATGAAGAGTTTTAATTGATAATCACAAGTAATTTCTCATTAAAAAATGGTCAATTAATTTTTTCCCTTTTAACACAATTAAGAGTTTCAATTGATATTTAAATTAAATTAATTAATTGATTAATCGACTTTTAAACCTTGCGTTAACTCCAATAACGTGGGTCCATCCTTCGATGACGTCAGACCACGACACGTGGAATCCGCTGACATGCTCATATAGACCACAGTGCCGACTATGCTATATATCTAATAATATTATAATTATAATTTTGATTATATTATAATCATTGTTTTAGTTGCTTTTAAATTAATAACTATTTGTTAATATTACCAATGATCAATTAACAATTATCAATGCAATAATATTGTATTTAATTTTTTTTATAAATTTATTATTGTAATATAAAAATATATAAAATATTAAAATTTATCAATACTTTATTTTTAATCGATTAAAGAAGCAATTTGATTAAAATAAAATAAATACTAAATAATTAGCAAACTATCAAATAACAAAATTTAAAAGTGAATTAAATTTTAATTGATAAATAATCGCTCACAAAACATCTGTAATTGAGGGAAGCATGTTGAACGGAAGTGAGGCTGGAGTACAAAAAGTTCAGCTGTTTGTCTTTCCACCTTGCCAAGCACTGAAGATCCGATGCTGAAAGATGATTACCAACAATTTTATGATAATTACATTTAATTAATTTTAAGTAATCACAACTTTTAATTAGCTAAAAATTTTTATTAATTATGCTTTTAAATCTATTTCAAATTTTAATTAATTACAAATTCCAATTAATTTTGAATTTCAACTCAGCAGCTTCGATTTTTTGATTAAACATATAATTTGTAATAACGCAACTATTTCAAATTACACGAGAAATTTTAATTAATTAATTAACGCTGCATAATTACATATAGATACTATAATATATATATATACATATGTAACAGAGACAATTTGTAAATTTGTCTTTGTAAGATTAACAATTTTTCAAAAGTTGCGAATGAACTTGGATCAACACCTAGCTCCGTCCATAGCTCGGATAGAAGGCGGATTGATGGTAGGATTGATGGATTAAGGGCTGGTCTAATGATTGGATGAATAAATGAATTGGTGAATTAATAGACTTACGGATGAATGGATGGCTGAATGAATGAATTAATTAAAGAATGAATGAATAGATGGATGGATAGTTGATTGAAGGGATGAATGATATCACAGCAACATGTATCGCTAGCTCAACTAACACCCTCAGCATTGGGCGTCGAGGCGGTAATGATGGAAAGTGGTGAAGGTCTGACGGGTTAAATTCATTTGAAGATGATGTCATCAATCACCGGACAGAATGAATTGCTGGATCCAGTATGGTTCGGATGGATGGATGAATCAATGGATGGATGGATGGATGGATGGATGGATGGATGGATGGATGGATGGATGGATGGATGGATGGATGGTCAAATGTGGGCAGAGGGATAGATAAATGTTTATGGTTGAAACAAATTGGTTGGCAATGCCCAATGGAGTAGTTGTGGTGGTGGTTGGTTGAATAATGATCATCACGAGAAAAGAAGGTGTTGGTTGATGGATGGGCGAGAGTGGAATCAAAATGTGATTATTTTTCTCGTAACAATAAATTGTTTAAATTTTATCAACTAATTTTTGTTTTGTTAGTTGTTGGCAAATTTAAGACTTTAAATACTGTGTCATCAGTTAGACTTACTAAATCATAATGTGCAAATAACGATAACAAATAATTAAAATTGCACTCTTTTTTACTAATTTTTATGCTTGTTAGCACATTACGAACACTAAACTGCTCCACTTCTCTCATCACCACATTTTTTAAACAATCATTATCTTTGTCATTGTCGTCACCACCACCAACATCATCATCATCATCATCATCATCATCATCACATCATCATCATCATCATCATCATCATCATCATCATCATCATCATCATCATCCATCATCATCATCATCATCATCATCATCATCATCATCAGCATCATCATCATCATCATCAGCATCATCATCATCATCAATCATCATCATCATCATCATCATCATCATCATCATCATCATCATCATCATCATCGTCATCATCATCGTCATCATCATCATCATCGTCGTCGTCGTCATCATCATCATCATCATCATCATCATCATCTCATCATCATCATCATCATCATCATCATCATCATCATCATCATCATCATCATCCATCATCATCATCATCATCATCATCTCATCATCATCATCATCATCCTCATCATCATCATCATCATCATCATCATCATCATCATCATCATCATCATCATCATCATCATCATCATCATCATCATCATCATCATCATCATCATCATCATCATCATCATCATCATCATCATCATCATCATCATCATCATCATCATCATCATCATCATCATCATCCTCATCATCATCATCATCATCATCATCATCATCATCATCATCCTCGTCATCAGAGATGCATCCATTCATCCACTCAGCCCATATTATCCAACCGCCCGCCAATCCAACTTCCGACTCTCCGCAAACTGCTCCCCTTCTCTCAGCCCAGGGCTCCCATGCGGGCCCTAAACTACGGGGTTGGCGAATCCCGAGCCCCTCAGGTTCATAAGTCAAACCGAAATTCGATAATGCGGGTCGTTCGGCGGATCTCCTCCCGTTGCTTTGCAGTCGTTATAGACCCTCGATCGAAGTCGGTAGCGCCATTTTGGCGTTCAAAAATGGCGCCCGGCAGCCCGTCACGTGAACGGAAATAGATAGCTGATGCCCTAGCGCCGCCCTGGCGACTGATGGAGAAAAACAAACGTCAAAATTTGACACGACCGCATAAAATCAATTGGAAGTGTTTTCTCAGTTTCTTCTTGTTATTGTTCTTTTTATTATTAATTATAAATATGATTATTATTACTAGTAGCAGTTATAATATTAATTTTTATAATTATTATTATTGTTATTGTTGTTGTTGTTGTTTTGTATTATATGTTATTTATATTTATTGTTCTCAATATCTCTTTTCAGAGCTATGACAGATGAATGAATGAGTGCATGAATGAATAAATAATGGAAGAATGGATGGATTTGTGGAGCGTAATCGTGGATGAATGAATAATAGCTTTCATTATAATTTCACTATAATTAATTATTACTTATGCTTATTATTATCAAAATTTAAATGTTTAAAAATTTTAAAGAATTTAAAAGTATGCATTGGCATTTTCAGACAAATGGTTTTATCGGAATTTCACGAATAGAGGTTTTGTAGGGAGGAAAGATTTTGTGGAAAACAATTTCCATCGAGACAGCTGGAAGCGTATGCCTGAAAATTATGATAAAAAGTATTTCCAGCCAATAAATTTAATTTTTTATTGTTATTGTGATTACAACGAATCAATAGATAAAATACGAAGAAAAATGTTTGCATCCTTATATTTTGATTTTCATTTACTTAATAAACCGATTTTAAATATATATTTTTAAAATACTCTTGTAAAATACACTTACAATAAACATTTATAAAATACAAGGATGCAATTATTGAGGACGATTTTCAGTATTTGATTCTAACAAATTCTTTTCGAAAATATCGAATTCACTCTAGCAATTTTGTCATATTATAAAGGCTTTTCAGAAAAAAATTTATAATTGTTACAAAATTTGTACTCAATTTTGACAACTATCAAATATCTGTCTTTTCAAATTCATGACGACACTGACGCAGTCAATTTTGAGTCTTTTTAGCTTCAAATCGAGAAAAAAAGTGCTTTGGAGTTACGTTTGGAATTTCTCATAAAATAAATAAATAATTAATTAAAATAGACGTTTTTAGAAAAAATATAAATAAATGGTTAAAGTGTTTGTATATAATAATTTAGATTTGATATGTTTCTAAATTAGTTTATGAAGTTTAATAAAATTAAAAAGTAATTTGAACTTTTTTTTAATGAATTATAACCTTAATTGTGAATCTTGCAATAAGAAAATAAGCGCTTCAAAAATTCGTGAATAAAATTAAAAAATTAAAACCAAATAAGAAAAGCTGAAATAAGAAGAAAATAATCCAACCATTTCCGTTCGGAATCTCGAGTTTGAGAAGAGAAATAAAAGCGAAAATAGCGGAGATATTAAAACAACAGGTCTCAATTCTTCAGGGATCCTACCACTTCCCATTAACTTGGTGGGTGGTTGAATGGAATGATAAATGGATGGATGGATGGATGGATGGATGGATGGATGGATGGATGGATGGATGGATGGATGGATAGATGGATGGATGGATGGATGGATGGATGGACGGATGTATGGATGGATGGGTGGATGGATGGATGGATGGATGGATGGATGGATGGATGGATGGATCGATGGATGGATGGACGAACGGATGTATGGGTGGATGGATAGGTTTAAATTAGGAAATAAATGAAATTTAATATCAATTGCCCCTAGGTCATGAAATTGGAAACAGTTTGAAATGTTCAGAGAAGTTCATTTTTTCAATTCTTAAATGGCAATTATCTTTTAAAGCATTTTTCAGCTTTAAATTTATGACAAATTCTAAGAAATTGTCAATAAATTAAATTAATTTACTTGTTAATTTAATAGTGCAGTCATAACCATGTTTATCCATAATTCAATCCAGCTTTTCTTCTTTCCATCAATCCATCGACCCATCAACCCCTCCATCCACCCATCCATCCGTTCATCTGGGTGCGGGCACCCACGAATCTTTCGGCCAATCAGAGTTTGGGGTAACAAGTCTTGCACCGTGGGATATTGTCCTCATCAAATATTCAAATTTTTTCATCTTCCAACTGTCTCTTAAACAACTCTCTGTCGTCGTTTGAACCAAACGTGGAGTGTTCATTCGTTCGTTCATTCAATCATTTATTCATCCATCCATCCATCCATCCATCCATCCATCCATCCATCCATCCATCCATCTATAAAAACCATTCATTCATTTACTTCATCTATCCATCGAAACAGGTCGAAATTCAGACAATCACTTTCAAACCCCCAAAAACCTCAAATCGCGCTCAGTAGGACTTGAACTCAGCACCTCAGAGCCACCTCAATGCGTTGAATCTTGAAGCCTAACTCCAGTTGGGACTGTCTCCATCTTTCAAAGTCAAAGCCAGTTGAAGTTATCAGCTTCCAGGGTCGGATTAGGCATGGCATGGTTTGAAAGAAATAAATCATGGCTTTGAAAAGATGTTGCTTGAGTGATTAAGATTAACATTCAAGATTCAAGATGTGCACGTAATTTCAAGCTGTGGTTAATTTGCAGGGATGGATGAATATATGTTCCTGGTTGTTTCTGTTTGTTTGAGTAGATTGATATTTTTTTTTAATTTGTAAATTATTTCATTTTTAATTTTTTTAATTAATTTATGCTTTCTAAAAATGATTTTATTTATGGCTGACAATTCAATAAATCCATTTTATCATCTAACAAAATAATTAAGCAACGTCGTTCTAAATTTAGCTCGTACAAACGAAAATTGGAATTTAAATAAACATACACCACCAACATCAACAACAACAGAAACAACAACAACGACAACGCTTCAAGCGACGACTTAGAGAAAGCCAGTGATAGCATTCCGGATGAAGCAAAGATGAAGAATACAACAACAAACCGTGGACAAATATTTCCAACCATTGGACACAATACATCCCCGACAAAAGAGCCAATAGGAGGGACGTATTTTATGAAAATGAATTTTTATTGGCCAGCAGTATTTCCCGCACTCCACAGGAAGTTGGGGCTTCGGATGAAGATGGGTGAGTAGAAAATTTGGGTGGCTAGTTGGTGAGTAGTTGGGTGAACATGATGGGATGAAGAGTAGAGGGAGGAGTTATTAATGGTGATATGTGAGATCATTGATTTGTCATCAATGTCACTTCATCGTTACCTCTATAATCATTATTATTATCACCATCATCGTCAACATCATCACCGTCATAGTTATCATCAAAAGCATCATCAGCTTAATAATTTTTATGTTGGATAATTTTTCTCATTATTATTATCATCATTCACCAACCTTGAGCACCGCATTATCCTCATTTCATCCTCATCATCACCATCATCAGCAGAAATAAAAGAATGTTTATCTTTGAAGCATCCTTTCATTATCAGATCCATGATCAAGAGAATCAATGCATATGAATTGAAGGACGAACGAACGAACGGATGGATAGAAGGACGGACAGACGGATGGATGGATGGACGGACGGATGGATGGATGGATGGATGGATGGATGGATGGACGGATAGACGGATGGACGGATGGACGGATGGACGGATGGACGGATGGATGGATGGACGGATGGATGGATGGATGACGGACGGACGGATGGATGGATGGATGGATGGATGAATGGATGGATGGATGGACGGACGGATGGATGGACGGACGGATGGACGGATGGATGGATGGATGGATGGACGGATGGATGGATGGACGGACGGACGATGGATGGATGGATGGATGGATGGATGGACGGATAGACGGATGGACGGATGGACGGATGGACGGATGGATGGACGGACGGACGGATGGATGGATGGACGGACGGACGGATGGATGGATGGATGGATGGATGAATGGATGGATGGATGGACGGACGGATGGATGGACGGACGGATGGACGGATGGATGGATGGATGGATGGATGGATGGATGGACGGATGGATGGATGGATGGATGGACGGATGGATGGATGGATGGACGGACGGTTGGATGGATGGATGGATGGATGGATGGATGGATGGATGGATGGATGGACGGATGGACGGACGGACGGATGGATGATGGACGGATGGACGGACGGACGGATGGATGGATGATGGATGGATGGATGGATGGATGGACGGACGGACGGTTGGATGGATGGATGGACATTAATAAATTATTTCCCTATCTACACAAAACTGCGATGCCATATTTTATTGCAGTTTCTAAAAATAAACATCTTAAAAGTATGAAACCAGGAGCTAATGGTCATCGGTTGTATGAGCACCTGTTAACGCCAAGGGGGTACCTCGGTCGCGCTGAGGTCCTTAACAAGGTGTGCAGTCGACACCCAGACTGGCCGTCAATCACTTTCGACCAATCAGGGACGTCCACGCTAGAGATGATCTACGTCCAAGAGCTCTTTTCCCAAGAATGATGACGATGACGACGACGATGACGATGACGATGATGATGATGATGATGATAATGATAATAAGGATGATAATGATAATAATGATGGGAGTGGTGATGATAACATTGATCATGGCGAAGATTATCCAGCCATTGTGCTCCAAAGCGAAATATTTTTAGCGTCATTTTTCGGAAGACAAAGCTCAACTCTCGCGAGAATCACAAAAAAAAAAATTGGAAGATATTTTTTTTTAATAATAATGCCTTCACTGGTTATTTTTAAACTGTTTTGTTTTTGAGCTTCGTTTTGTAAAAATTTTGTTGACGTTAAAAAGCCGTCAAAATATGTTCAGTGCCGCCAAGACTGAAATCGTCTGCTAACCGAACGAACGTCTCTCATGGAGAATGTAAATAATTAAATCAGGAATTTTTGAAATTACTTTTTTGGCATTATTTTTTCTTTATTAGATTTTTTGTGTTTTCGTTTTTTTTTTACATTTTTCTTCGGTGCGAAATTCCATGCGATGTTTATGAGACGAAAATATTTCTCGGACACTTAGCGATTGTGACGGTGGCAGTGGCGCAACTAGGGGGGGGCAGGGGGGCTTGCGCCCCCCCCAGGCCTAATAGGAGAGACCCTGCAATTTTTCCAAATCCGATGAGTTTTTTTTTGGTGGGGGGAAGGGGTAAGGGGATTTAACTGGTTTGAAACTTTGAGACAGAAGATAGTCAAACTCATTAATAAATTATTAAAGATACAAAATAATACTGTAGACAGAAGATAGTCAAACTCATAATAATAATAATCTGTTCTATTTTAATTCTTTATTAATTATAATTGGTAGTTTTGATTTAAACAGTTTCAAAAATTTTTCGCTTTCGTCCCTTGTCTAAACTTGAGCCCCCCCCCCAGCATTTTTCGCTGGTTATCTGATGATCAGATAATGTCGTTTTGACAACCTTGCCTTGGCTGCTCTTGATGCTTTGCAGAATGGCACAATGACTCCCGAGCTTTCGGAATTCTGCAACCTTCGTGGAAAAGACGCTGAAACTGTGCAAAGACAGCTCCAATTCACATCGACAAGTTTACGTGCTGATCAGTCTGATCCCAATGCATGTATCGAACTGCAAGATCTTTTCTGTGCCACAAGCATTCAGCCCGAGTTGCATATACTCGATGTTGCTCTTACTCAGACATTTACATCATCAGATGCAGAAAGGGCCTTTTCTAAACTTCGCCTTATTAAAAGTCATCTTGGGACGACTATGTCTGCCTGTCGTTTGCAAAGTTTATTGAGAATATCTGTGAACAAAACAACTACTGAACTTCTTCCAGTAAATAAAATGGTGAACAGATTTTCACAGACTGATCGAAAAATTATTTTGTAACTGCAAACACATCAAAATGTAATTTAGACTACAACATTTCAAAATTGTTTTAAACTGTTTTTTTTTACAGTTGCTTTAACTGGCTTGAAACTTTGAAACAGAAGATAGTCAAGCTCATTAATAAATTATTAAAGATACAAAAAAAGACTGCAGACTTATAAATAAAAATTTATAATAATAATCAGTTCTATCTTTAATTCTTTATTAATTAAAACTAGTAGTATTGATTTGAACAGTTTCAAAAATTTTTCGACTGCGTCGGGCTTTTCTAAACTTGAGCCCCCCCCCAGCATTTTTCGCTGGTTGCGCCCCTGGACGGTGGTGTGGTGATTGTGAAGACGACAACGACGACGATGATGGTGATGATGAGGAAGAGGAGGAGGAGGAGGAGGAGGAGGAGGAGGAGGAGGAGGAGGAGGAGTTTATAATGATGAAGACGATGACGACGATGGTAATGATGATTGGGGAGTGCAGGGATTGCAAGTTCGTGTGAAGCAATAAAGAATGAGTCCTAATTAAAATAATACCCGATCACCGTTTTAATTCTGCGTCCTCTTCATTACAATTGCACTCACGCAACACGTGCACACATATTGCACACACATTGCACACACAAATATACAAACTTACAAAGTCACAAAGCCATACAAGCTCAGTGCATTTAATCTTAGATACAAACATGTTTACAAGTACATGTTTAGTCCACAACATCTGATTATTGTTTATGCGAGTATTTTTCTTAGTAAATATTCAATATATGCTACAAAATATAAAGATATAAATATTTAATTATCTACCCACATCCATCCATACACACCCACACCTACCCAAATTAATCTTTACCTACCTATTCAAAATTCTAGAGTCTATTGGGGTACAAATAGAGATGTAATCAAACATGTTTTTGTCCGAGTGTTTCATGGGTTTTTTTTATTGTTTTAATGTTTTTTTTTGTTTTTTTATTAAATTTGTTGAAAATGATAGTTCATGATTAGATAAACAGATTTATTGCAACATAAGTAAAATGAAACAATGCAAAACTAGAACAACAGTGCTAATTTAAATCAAGTTCTGAGTCCATTTCACCAAATTCACTTTCTTCATCCTTCTCAGATTCTTAGTCTTTTGCTTCAGAATTGTAATTACCTTCTGAAGTACTTCTGAAGAAGCTTTCAACTTTAAGTTTTTGGGAATAAAAGCCACTTTTCTAGCTCTGTTTGTGATGAGTCGGTTCCGTTTATCATTTTGGATAAATGAACATGCGCTGAAACTTCTTTCGATTAAAGCGGTTGTTGCAGATAATGACAAAATCTTAGAAGCTACTTTAGCAAGAGGCCGTGATGAGCATATCATCCTTTCCACCAGGCTATTGGTAAGAATTGCAGAGATGACTGCCAAACAAACTGTTTTGCCCACAACCCACATGTGGATTGATAATTTGCTAAATCAGCCATAACGTCCAACTCACAAATACCATCAAAGTGTTTTGCTAAATTACTTACGAGCTCACATGCTTTTTTTCTCTCCAGCAGAACATCTTTTACCATGTCCATTTCTTGTGCAGAAAGTTGAAGAGAATGAATTGGAGAGTGTGCTTTGAAAATGGGTGGTAAGCTCATTAAATAATTTTGCAACAAAACTCATTTGTGGTCTGTCCGCCTGAAGAAATGCGATCCCATTTGCAATTAGTTTCAGCAAAATCAAAACTTCATTTTTTTAAATTTATAAATATTTTTTGGTTTGTTATGTTTTTTTTGTGTTGAAATATTTCAAAACTGAACAAAACTTTTTGTAATAAAACAATTGAAATATTTCACATCTCAAGGTACAAATGCTAACAGAACACTGACATTTCATGCATAGCAGCTTTGCAGCCTCCATAAACTATCACTAGCCAAGGTTTTCCACTGTCCCTGGTTAGGTGTTGATGACCCCATAAAATCACACCAACATGACCGCGGTGCAACCGTAGACATTTGGACATACAAACAGCAGACCGAATAAACATACATACAAAAGACTGGATAGACATTTGGACATACAAACAGCAGACCGAATAAACATACATACAAAAGACTGGATAGACATTTGGACATACAAACAGCAGACCGAATAAACATACATACAAAAGACTGGATAGACATTTGGACATACAAACAGCAGACCGAATAAACATACATACAAAAGACTGGATAGACATTTGGACATACAAACAGCAGACCGAATAAACATACATACAAAAGACTGGATAGACATTTGGACATACAAACAGCAGACCGAATAAACATACATACAAAAGACTGGATAGACATTTGGACATACAAACAGCAACCGAATAAACATACATACAAAAGGCTGGATAGACATGCGAACAAGAAGTTGGATAGACACATGTGGATTAAATCGTGTGGTGCTTGTTGTAGAAGTAAATAATAAATATGATCTCAATTTGATTGTGACATGATTGGTGATGCAAAATTGATTGATTGATTTATTTATTTATTGATTTAATGATTGATTAATAGATTGATTTTTATTTATTTACAACTATTACACTCTGCAATGGGACAGTTTAGAAAGCAAACGATATTTTTCAAAGGTCAGCTTCACACACAACAAACAAAACCACACATAACCACACAAACAACCACACAAACAATCATACGCACAAGAACAGTCAATCATGTCTCAAGTCATCCATTAAGGAAGAACTCACCTGTTTCCGAGGTGTAAACAGTCCCGACACATCGCTTGAAGTGCAACCTGTAGCGCCCACCGGTGGCGCACTTGTTGGCGCTCGACTGAGGCAGACGACAGAAGCCGCCTGAGTGGTTGCTGTAGACGAACAGGAAGTTGTCGCTCGTGCTGCTCGTGTTGCCAAATGGACAAGAAATGGGGAGGCCGTTCTCTGACGCGGTTGTGATGATGACGATGATGATGATGATGATGACGACGACGACGACGATGATGATGGTGATAGTGGTGGTGATTCTACCAACCATGATTATTATTTTTTTCAATATGAGATACATATTTATGATATTGTTTGTAATAATTTTTTCTTTAGTCTCTAACCTTATGCTGTGAGACCAAATCAATCATTCTTTATCATAATTTGATTTGCAAATTAATTATTTTTGATATTATTAGACAAAACATTATATAATCATTTGTCACAATATTGTTTATCAAAAACAGCTGTTATTATAATCACAGCAATCATTTTCATTAATGTTCATTATTTAATGAGGTCTATATTAACTATATTGATTTATTAATTACATGAAATAATTTATTCAACCTTAAGTGCACCGAATGAAAGTAATTCCAAGATGACAGAAGTTAATAGCTGTCATTAAATTGAGTAAAAAATATGCAATTCTTTCTTATTAGATCTTAATGCACTTTTTTATTTCACTAATAATTGTTACATATTTCAATAATAATAATTATTAGTAATGTAATAATAAATTTCTTAGTTATGTATAACAACTAGAATATCAACAAATAAATCTTATTTGTTTAATATGTGAATTATTAATATCATTAATTTGTAATTAATTTAATATTATTATTTGTAATTGTAATTAAAAATTAGTACAATTGGTAATTGTACAAATTTGTTATGCATTATAATTAGCACTAACATGGCTGACAATAATGGAGGTCGATGATTTTTCAATGATAATAATAAACTTTGAGATAATATTAATGTTATCAACAATTTCGATTTTTAATATTGGTTACAACATATCACTTAATAAGCACTTGTTCTGGCTTTTTAAGATCACAAGCCTTCTCATCAACCTGTGGGTTGGGCCTTCGAATCCCAGCATCGCCACAAGCGATTGACTTTTACAGCGTTCGAGTTTATAATCTACAATAAATTATCAATTTTATTGCATTTTTGTTGCGCAAAATGATTGCACTTAGTCAGTAATTGGTAACTACCATAGCCCATCATCATCATCGCCATCGTTATCATCATCATTATCATACTAATACGCAAGGAAGTGATCTCATAAATGGGAAGAAAACATTTGTCTTGTATTTGTTTTGTTTTTAACAAGAATTATTTTTTAATTTTTTTAAAATATATTTATTTTATTAAAAATATCGTTGTTTAGAGATTAATTCGGATGAATAAATTGCAAAATTTAATGTAACTATTAATATCTAATTTTAATTTATGTTATTAACAAATAAGTATTAATTTATGTATTAATTTAATATTAATAAGTATTAATTTAAACCTCTGACGAGTGTCCTGAAGATGGCGTCATGTCTGATTTTGGCGCAAAGGCTTTCCAGTGGTTCCCTGTCTGCGCAATAACCTTGTTAGGAGGAAGGTTTGAGAGATTATTTTGTGTACTGATGTGCAATACAATTAGCATATAATTGTACAGTCGTTATGCAATCTTCTAAATACACATAATTGCTGAACAATTATTTAATAATTAAATTAAATAATAGCAATTATAGAAATATACGAGTATATAATTATACAGTAATTATTCAATTATAGTTTAATTATGCAATTGTAAAGTGACAATTATGCTATGAGTACACAAGTATGAAATCATTAAACAATTATACAATATAAATTAATTATCAAGATATTTGAAATTTAAATATTTGTCGGGATATCTGTCGTCAGACATTATTTGCCTAAAAAAAATAAAAGCTATCCAAAAATACAAAAACAGCGTTTATAAAAATAATAATAGTAATTTAATTGCATACTTTTAAAATAAATATTACTGTATTTTCACTCGTTTAACGCGCGTTATGTTCGATTTTACATACCACGCACCCCCTCCTCTTCGTGCTATAATCGTGTGCGTGTTATAATCGTATGCGTGTTATGCTAAATTAATTTTACATGAATTTGATCTTCAAGCAAAAATGTAAAATTTAAATGATAACTGAGACTTTTGTTTTTTTATAAAAACCTTAGACGTAATTTTTTAATTTTAAAAAGTTTATAATTGGCTGAGCGTTAATGCATTGCATTAGTAACTTCCTACATATGCTTACAGAAGCATGCGGCAAATCAGTCACGTTAATCGTTGCCATGTTCGACTCACAAATTTGTGACATCGACTTGAATTTAACTGAAATTAATTGATGGCAACTACAGAAAACCTATAGGGTACTGTAGTATATCATGTAGTTTTGTCGTAATTATTATTCAACTATTTGTCACTCATAATTACAATTGGTTTTAGTGTTTTCAGTTTGTTTGACAATGTTTCTTCAATACTAGTGGTGCAGATAGAGCTTTGGATGATGCTGTTTACTTAGTTAATGCAAATACACATGCATCCCACTGGATGGCAAAAATTATGTGCAGCTTTTAGCCATAATTTCATGTTATATTTCATGCACTATTTGGACCTCAACAATTCCATACCCTCACAGTGAAGCTGAGTCTCACAGCTTGGTGCATCTGTTTAACTTCATATACTCTAAGAATTAATCTCAAATTAAAAAAAAAAATCTTATTCCTTTCAATGTTTATAAAAAACCTATTTGTAAACGAGCTACATTTAATGTTCAGATTAGTGCTTTTTTATTTATGATTCTTGGAAGGGAGACTTTAACTTCTAAATCTTTGCCATAGTTTGGGAGTTATATGGCATGGAGACTCGTTAAGCCAAAACCTTTGCAGCGTGGAATTGGTTTAGGAATTCTTTACCGCCTTTGAAGTATTGCTTCACTTTTGTCTTACAAAACATTATGCCTGAACAATCGACATTCCAAAGTAGGAAGTTGATGCAAATTTTGAAATGAAAAATAATTTAGAAGAATTGGAGAGATCTCGACTCATAACCGATTTTGGCTCATGAATCGTTAATCAGTTATTTGAAATTTGTTAAACAATTTATTTACAGATATAAATAATGTACATTCAAAGAATCAGTCAGAAAACCATTAATTATTCCTCATCGTCAGCTAAGCCTTCAAATCCCCCGATGAAACATGTCCTTTAGCGACCAGTTGTGGTTATTGCCACAGTTCTGGTGCCAGATGCTTTGCTGTTTTCGTGGCGGGAATGTCGAAGGCCATTAGAACTTCATCCATATTAATGACAATGAAATGTTAATGACGTCATTGTCTCGCGCAAATCTCCTCGGTAACAAACCGGCGAAAATCATGCATTTTAAACTGCCAGTTTTCAGGAAGCCGTTGTCAGATTGTTGTTTTGGTCCTCGATTCGATTCTTTTCATGAGTCCATGAGGGACCTGCCTTGAAATCGTTAATTTCGATCTCAGGGGCCAACATCTTGGTTTTTAGATGGAAACTTTTGTTTTGTTTTTGTCAATTTTTTTCAGTTTTTGTTTCAGGACCCACTTTCCTGCTTGAAATCAGATTCTATTTTTGGCCACTTCGCGTATTGGCTACGGCATGCACGTTTTCTCGGGTTCAGTTTCTCATGCACGAATTCCTTCATTTTTCATTCACTTCATTAACGTTGAACTCCCGATCAGCTGCTCTGTTGCCAATGTCTTGATGTCAATTGCCATAGAAACGACTTGAAGCTTGGAGGCAGCAGTTAGTTTATCAGCCATTTTCTTAGCGACGTCGACATTTTAATTCATTTCAATCTATCACTTCAAACATCGGCCGCTCAGCCAACGGAAAATTTGTTTGTCACTTTTATATATTTTTAATTGTTTTATATATTAGAAATTGCTTCAATTCAATATTTTAATTTATGCAACTTCAATTTTCTGCATTTTTTCATTTTTTAATGCCGGAAACATGATGATTAAATAAAAATAAATTAAATTAAAATATACTTGTACGTGATTATTTATTAAATATATTTAGTCAAAACAAAAACAAATTTCCAACACATCATTTAAATTAAAAAAAAAAAACATTAGAAAATAATAAGATGTCAGTAAATAATAAAACTTTATTAGAAAATAAATAAATAGCCAACATTAACACAGATTTAAACAAAAATAATAATAAAAACATCTGCAGAAGCTCCATTGATCCAAAAATTCGAAGGTGGCAGAAACCTCATTATGCTTCACCATCGACTTTACCATTAGAAGTTAATTTACTCCACATTAATTCAATTAACCCAACCATACATCTTCAACAACCCCTACTCGCTTAGCTCTTTGATTCCAGCTATCTATCCATTATTCCTGACCTTATGGGACGGTGTTCAAGTCCCATCTATGGCACTGTTTAATAGCCATAGACATAGCTGCCGATGGGGCAGGGAGGAATGAGCCAGGGACCCAAAATATTTTGGAGCTCGGCTGGGTTTTAGAATCTTTTTTGGCTTTTCTATGACCAAATCGAACACTTAAAGGGGCCCGCGGCTGCTCTGCCTGGTGGTGGTAGGAATA